>JAOWBW010000440.1:638548-1031369 GCA_026119855.1 Campanula takesimana
CGATGATATTTTAGCCAAGCCGAGTTGGACACATTGGTAGCGTTGAGAGGTTAAGTGTTCAAGTTTAGTGTCTTTGTCAATGTCATTGTGATTTTTGACATCCAAATGAATTTTGAGTGTTTTTTCCTCTTTTGGTACCTTAATAAATTCTTCTTATCTTTTAGTTTAATTTTAATTTGGGTGATTGTATGTTATTTGTAATAGAGTTTTAAGTGGTGATGACTAATCTCAGTTTATTTTATTGAAATTAAGCCTATAAACTTATAACAATCTAAGTATCTAACCATCCCCGCTTATTCTTTCAAAAAAAAAAAACAAAAACAAACAAACAACAAACATCCCCACTTATTAAATCTACTTGGTAACAAATACTCATTCCACCCAATTAAAATTACACACATAACCTTTTTGATGTGCTATTACAAATTAGACACTTCCTAAAATGGGAAATTCATAATATTTTTTTACTACTACTCACTTCCCCACTCACAACAACTCTCCACTAATTATTCTCTACCCACTTTTCCCCCCCTCATATTCTGCTTTTCATACTCACAACATTTACTTCCTTAATATATTTTCTTATTGTTTTACCCAAGTCAAAATGTGTAATTTCAATTCGGATGGAGGTAGTATATATCTCATCAGAATACTAAAGTGAAATCCTTATTTGAGAGGAAATAATAATCCATCTATATTCTTTGGGGTTTGGACCCTAGGCCCCCTGTTTAGATCATAAACCCATAAACCCAAGACCAAATCAAAATTCCAATTAACCCACATGCTTGAAAGAACAGCTCCAACCTAAGCCAGCCCATAACCGGTCCGTACCCACAGCCCAGCCCGACTCCGCCCCGACCCGCTGCCACCCCCTCCCATTTTGAATGCTAAAAATGTAAAATGCCACTAGCAGGAGTCGAACCTGGGACAATTCTATGGAATCTTCTCCCTAAACCACTAAACTAACCAACTTTTTGTTATTAGCTTTGAATGTATAATATTACTACTAGCCAGCCAAATCTAAATTGAAAAATACAAACAGATTCTCTACTGATTAATAAAATTCTTGATTATTCTCTAAGACACTAACTTTTTGTATAAAAAATAAATAGAAATCCAAAAATATTATTTAAAAATATAAAGTATCTAAATATTTATTAGAAAAAATAAATAGAAAATCAAAATAAATTAAACTATAATAATTAGATAAATTAAAACAATTTTTTAAAAGAAGATAACTAAATATTTTATTGAAAAAATATGATAGACCTAAAAACTAAATTGAACTATAAGTGTATTTTTTTTCACAATTTCTCTTTCTTTTTTTTTTCTTTTTTTTTTTTTTTTTTTTTTTGCAAAAAAACTTTAAAAAGTCTCATATTTACCTGATGTCTCTTGAGAATTTACAAGACTTTGATACAAATTATAAACCTAAAAAAATGCACTTATGAGACCTTTAAGGAACTCATGAGTCTGATACGAGACCTTTGTAAATGGCTCTCATGAGTGTGATATGAGATAATTTACATGTCTCATGAAAATTTATAAGACCTAAAAAATGCACTTATGAGACCTTTAAGAAACTCATGAGTCTGATATGAGACTTTGTAGATAGACTCATGAGTCTGATATGAGACCTTTGTATATAGACTCATAGTCTGATATGAGACAATTTACATGTCTCATAAAAAATTACAAGAATTTGATACAAATTATAAGACTTAAAAAATGCACTTATGAGACCTTTTAAAGACTCATGAGTCTGCTATGAGACCTTGTAAATAGACCCTCATAAGTCTGATATGAGACTTATTTACATGTCTTATAAGAATTTACAAGACTTTGATACCAATTAAAAGACTTAAAAAATGCACTTATGAGACCTTTGAGAGACTCATGAGTCCGCTATGAGACCTTGTAAATAGACCCTCGTAAGTCTGATATGAGACTTATTTACATGTCTCATAAGAATTTACAAGACTTTGATACAATTTAAAAGACCTAAAAAATGCACTTATGAGACCTTTGAGCGACTCATGTGTCTGCTATGAGACCTTGTAAATAGACCCTCATAAGTCTTATATGAGACTTATTTACATGTCTCATAAGAATTTTACAAGACTTTGATACAAATTAAAAGACCTAAAAAAATGCACTTATGAGACATTTGAGAGACTCATAAGTCTGCTATGAGACCTTGTAAATAGACCCTCATAAATCTGATATGAGAACTTGTAAAATTACTATTATATCTAAAATATAAGAGTTTTTTTTTCCTTGATTTTTTTTCCATATTTTTCAAAGTTTCATAAAAATAAAAATCACAAGAAAATCTCATATATTATTACCGTTCTGCTCTCATTCTCATGGTATAAGACTAGATTTACTCTTATACCTAAGTTATAAGAGTTATTTTGTCACGACCCGAAATCTAGGCTCTATTTTATTAGTAATAAATAATTATTATGTATTTATTTGCTTATTTATTTATTTAAATTATTATTTATTTAAATAACTATGTGTGCATTTTATGTGTTATAATATTTATGCTTAAGCATCTTATTTGGGTTGGTGTAGTATTGTTGGGTCTTAATTGTTAGTTGGAGAGTAGTATTGTGTTAGTAGTTGAGGAAGGGGCCCGAGTGTAACATTTTGAATCATTTCCCCTACTCCCTCCCTACTCCTTCTTTCTCCCTCACTCTTCCCCTTCACCCTCATCATTTCCCAGCCCATTTCTCTCTCTCTCTCCAAGGAAGAAAAGGGGTAAGTTTCTCTCTTCTTCTCTCTACATTTTCTTCATCTTCCTCTTGTAATCTCTCATTTCTTAATCGTGAAATGTGTTTAGATCGTCGATAGGATCGCGTAGAATCAAAAATATTTGAAATCCATCAACCTTGAGAAAATCCAGGTAAGTTACTTTTCCCCCATTTTGATGTTAAAATGTTCATATCATGTTCATATAATGCTTTTGTTGTCATATTTGAAGTTTGGATGAGGTTGCAATTTATTTGGAATTTATTTGGGTTTTTGGTCAAAAATGGTGATTTATGAATGTTGAGATTTGATTCTTGATTTGGGTGTTAAGTGTTGTTAGATGAGTCTTTTTGGACTCATAAGTTGTTTTGGTACATTAGCAAACTAGTTGGAATGTTGGATTTTTGGTGGGAATGTGTTTGGGTTAAAAATGGAAGAACCCATGTTGTTCTTCCCGATTTCTGGCAATTCCGGGATACTGGGCGACCGCCCAAAATCGTATGGGCGACCGCGCACCTATCTGAAAGGTTTTGTTCTTGTTTGTTGGCTTTTTGGGCGACCGCACAGTTGGGTTTGGGCGGCCGCACAGTCCCCTGAAAGTTTTCATTTTGTTGGTTTGTGTGATTGAAGAATGCGTTTTGGTCCAAATCTTGGGTGTCCCTCTAGTTGACCTTAGTGAACATTGTAGTGCACTCTAGTGATAGAATTGGGTCCTTTGTGATCAAGTTTGTGTTTGAAATTAATTAAGTGTTAATTGGGATTTGGAACATCTTATTGAGATATTGATTGGTTTGACTTATCTTTGTGATGATCATTTGGTATATGCTTGGGCATCTTATGATGTGTTCGTGATTGTTCCAATCGAATTGATTTTCGAGTGAGTCTTGGTCTAGGTTTTAGGTGATGTTCTATAGTACCTAGAGGGTGGTTACTGAACACTAAAGTGTAGGGTTTAGTCCAGTCGTGATCATGTTCTAATAAGTGTAACCTTTTGATTAGTTTGGGGTGTTTAGAACGGGTTCGTTATGAACGGAGATAAAGCGTGAATTGGCAATTGGGTACCTACGGTTTTGATTAACCTTAAGATGTATTCATTCGGATCTCTTATTTGGAATTCCAGGTGCGACGAGATGGTTGAGTTCATAGTCCTAGTATATCTTTGAGTAAATGTTTATGATCACTTTGGTAATAGTTATTGTGCTATTTGTGAGCGACCGTTTGGGTTGCGCTCTTTATGAGTAACTTGTGAGTATCATATTTAGGATGTATTTGACGTGCCTTGTCTTGGAATCATCTTGTTTTAATGATCAATATTGTTGTGCTCTTTATGAGAATTCCGTTTATCGTTGTTGTGCTCTTCATGAGAAACTCTTGTTATCGTTGTTGTTAAACTCTTCATGAGTACCCGTTGCATCTTTATGGTGATTATTTGGTATGGTTCCCTACTTTGGAATCCTTAGTTGTTTACCGTGCTAGTATTTTATTTCTTAGCATGATTGAAAGTCCAGCTGGTTAAATTGTGTATCGAGTCAGGCAATGGATAATGCTATAATGGCACGAGCCAAGTCCAGTATAGCATCGCCCATTGGTCCTTCTGTCCTCATCCAGATTGGCCTTGGTTGGATGAGCTAGCTCCGTTGTGGGTATTCTAGCTAATCGTTTTGGAGCATGACTTTGTGGCATGGCTCCCGCCCCTTGTGGCACTTTACATTGTTATTGGTTCCGGTACCGGGTTTCTCTTCAGCTTTTATGCTACTATGAAGATGAATTGTTGGGTTGATGGGTTGATTGGTCGCTTCTGACCGGGGATTCCTCTTCAGCTTTCATGCTATTATGAAGATGATGAATGGTTGGTTATTGAAGCTGCGCAGCGACCTTTATTTGGTTCTTTCAGTTGGGAAACCTTGGCTAATATCCTTTGTTATGTGTTTACTTTCCGCTGCTATCTGTTGACTGTCAATTGTTACATGCTATGTGATATTTATCATTGTTTATTGCTTATTGCATTATAGCAGGTCATGTAGTTGCATTAGTAACTTACTGAGATTTTATCTCACCCCGTTTATTTCCATCTTTGTTTTTCCTTAACCCCCCCCAGGAGGAAAAGGATTAGGATTCGCGGATCGAGGAGGACGTCGAGAGGATTGAGATTTTGGGGCAGGTTGTTATGGATCGGTTTACATTATTTAAATGTATAACCTTTTGGGAATAGTTTTACCATTATTGACGTAATTAAGAATTGTATATTTTATTCTCTTGAGCATAAGCTGTGGAGCTTATGTTAGATGTACTTGTTGATTTAAACTTGGATTTGTAAAACCTTGTGTTATTATCTTTTGGTTCAAAATGGAATTTTTAACTTCTATATTTTAGAGTTTTGGTTTTAAGTCGACGTCCAGCTCGCGTATTCCGGACCCGCGGGTTCGGGGTCGCGACATTTTTTCTTAATTTTCACATATCTTAGAAAATAAAAATCATAAATAAAAATTCTTACATGTTATTACCCGTTCCGCTCTTATATTAGGTGTAAGACTAGTTGAAGTATAGGAATTTTATTTTTCATAACTGTTCACATTTAAAAAAATTATAAAAACAATCCCATAATTTATTAAGTAGTCTACATATTTAGGTATAAGACAAAAATTACTCTTATAAAAAGTCTTACATGTTATTAACATATTTTCATGTTTTCTTAAAAAAATCATTAAAATGCCTTATATTTTATTAACTAATATGCTCGTATACTTAGGTATAAAGGTATAAGAATAAAAATTTAATAATAATAAAATAAGTTTATCAAATACAAGATTATATAATTACAATTTAATTTATTTGTAAGTCTTTCATATTTATAAATAAAAGATTGCGATTTGTTATATTTTTTAAAACATGTTATTTAATTATTTTTTTAAACAAAATTTGAGTTTTGTGAATATTTTAGAATTGCATTAATTGATTGTTTTATCTTAAATACTGTCATTGATTTCGTTCAAAAGATACTAATATTAGATATTGCAAAATTATGAACACATGGTTCAATGGCTTAGTGGTGTGGGTGTTAGTTATTAGACATTAGGTCTAAGGTTCAAAACTTGGGAGCTCCTTTTTTTGTTTTAATTATACAGGTGGGCGGGCTGTGGAGTCGGGCTTGGGTGGGCGGTGGAGTCGGGCTTGGGTGGGTGGGCTGTGGAGTCGGGCTTGTCAGCAGGTGGGTCGGAGGGTGGGCTTTTGGGTTTTTATGGCATTTTGATCTGGGCATTTGGTTGTAGGTGGAATTATATATCTCAGCTGGGCTTTTATGGAGAAAAGATCTCAGGGATGGGGCCTAATGGAATTATGCCATATTCTTAAGTTTTTATATAATACTACCTCCGTCCCAACTCAATATGCACCTTTACTGTTTGGCACAATATTTAATGAGAGATTATTTATATTCAAAAGTATTGTGAGTGGAGAATAATGAGTGGTTGTGAGGAAGAAAGAGAATGAGTGGAGAATAATGAGTGGTTGAGAGGAAGAAAGAGAATGAGTGGAGAATAATGAGTGGTTGGGAGGAAGAGAGAGAATGAGTGGAAGATTATAAAAATAATAAAAAACTTTCTTTTTTTGGATTGTGCATATATCAACGACACCCACTTAAAAGGTAAGTGTGCACATTGAGCTGGGACGGAGGTAGTATAATGCTGTAAAGCAGAAAATAGAAAATGATGTCCATCTGTCCTTAAATGAGTGTCCAATTTCAGGAAATTTTTGTCCCAAAAAAAAGAGTGTCCATTTTGATCATAATTGAAACTAGACCTTTTTTTTTTTTTTTCAAAAAAAAAAAATGAAATAATTAAGAAGCTTTTGTGGGAATTGAGTTTGTCATGGAATACGTAGGCAAGTGTAAAAAGGATGTGCTGAAGCATTTTCAAAGATACCGACAAGGACTAGACCCAGCAAGGAGTCAAACCCCAATTACTCCAATCTTCCAGGAAGGCGGCCAAACCTTTCTTTTATAACCACAACCTCCCCAATACAGTTTTCTCACAACAACTCAACTAAATAAAATCCCAGAATTTACAGATAAAACAAACAGAGTGTTTAGAATCATCATCAATGGCGAGCATCAAAGTACACGGCGGCCCTGTTTCTACAAACGTCATCCGGGTCATTGCTTGTCTATATGAAAAGGGCCTCGATTTCGATCTCGTCCCCGTCGCCATGTCTTCCGGCGCCCATAAGCAACAACCTTACCTTTCCCTCAATGTAAGCTTACCCCCATTCATTTCTCTTATACTCCCGTCTCAAAATGAATATTAAGACGATCGAGAATAAAAATGGACATTCATTTCATGAACGGTGTAATAATAATCACATGTACTCTCTCTTCATCTATTCTTAAATGTTTTGTCTATTTTCTTAGTAAATCTTAACGCTTTGATGTGTTTGTTATTTTTCCAGCCATTTGGTCAGATTCCTGCCTTTGAAGATGGGGATCTCAAACTCTTTGGTAACCTCCCTTTCGCACCTTTCATTATATTCCTACATCGTGTAATAAGTGTCACGCTTTTCCATTTACAAGTACGGTAAAGACTAGTACATCCCTTGAATAGATTCACAAGTCAACTACGATGGGACAGACCAAGTATTTTTGAACTACTCACGTCTCAAGATAAATGTTCAGTCATTTTGAGATGTGAGTAAGATATTTGAAAATCGCATAAACTGTCAAAATCATCACAAAAATAAATTTAACCCCAAACAAAAACACAAATTATACTGATTGGGATGAATTTGGTGAATGTGTGCAGAATCAAGAGCAGTGAACGAGTACATAGCAAAAGCATACGCAAACCAAGGAACTGAATTGATTTACGACGACATAAAAAAGAATGCCATCATGACTGTATGGTCATCAGTTGAAGCCCTACAATTCAACCCCCCATCTTCAAAGCTGGTCTGGGAGATAGCTGTTAAGCCAGCCTTTGGCATGGTCACAGACAATGCTGCAGTGGTTGAGCTTGAAGGTCAACTGGCTAAGGTCCTAGATGTCTATGAGACTCGTCTGGCTCAGTCAAAATACTTGGGTGGGGACACCTTCACCTTAGCGGATCTGCACCACCTTCCCAATATTGGGTATTTGATGGAGACGAGGGTTAAGAAGTTGTTTGATTCGCGCCCACATGTCAGTGCTTGGTGCGCTGACATTCAAGCCAGGCCGGCTTGGTTGAAGGCACTTGCCACGAGGAAGTGATTGCACTAGATTGGATAATCATTGTTGTAAGAGTTTATTTGCGTTTAACGTTTTATCTTTTTTTTTTTTTTTTTCAAATGCGAAAATTTAGCGTGTTTTCGCATTTCGTGTACTGCATTTCAGATTCAATAAAGATTTGGTTTTTGTGTTATTTACTGTACAACGATTGTTGATATTGGATTTACCAGAATTGGTCATTAACTCATTTGAATAGAAGTTTGATCCGCAGTCTATGCTGCAGAGTTGATTGTGGGGGTAACTCTGGTAGTTTTCCGTGTCTTGATTGACCCATCCGTTCTTCTTAACCCTCCACTTCCTCTAACAGCCGTGCACTTGGACTGCACGCACCCTCATTTCCACGTTGTTGGACTAACCTTGCCCCCCAATTCCCCATATTATCAAAGCCACTGATTTGCAATTTTTTTTTAATATTAATTTGTGATAACAATAACGTAATGTCACTGTAATAACCCTAAAATTTTAAGTATTTTATTTTGGGCTTTAGTTATATTTTTAAAATATTAATACTGGCTACATATATATTATTTCGATTGGGTTGTGATTGCTATTTAGTGTGGGCCATATATGGGCTTGGCCTTGTTTTGAGGTGTAATTTAGTAAATATAAATATTGTAATTACCCTAAACCTAGATCAGTTAAGAAGTTAGAAATATCTCTATTGTTCTATTGTTCTCGGGACGGCAAGAAGGCAGCAGCGGCTATTATTCCATCAAAAGTGGATTTTTACAGATGGTTTGAAAGAGAGTTAAGGAGGAAAACAATGATGATTTCGGTGACATGGAAAGAAAGTTTGGTCTGTGAATTGTTTGGTCAGTGATAATATGGGCATTTGATAATCTACTCGTTTAATGTAAGAGAGACTATGCAGTATCGATTCCGTGTCAGTTTAATCACGTGATTATTCTTTTCGTATCCGTCCTATCGTTGTATTCCGTTTTATTGATACGTATATTGATTGTTCGGTTCAGTTTGATAATTGATTTGATATTGATTTTTGGTGCGTAAAGTATTGATTATTTTGAAAGCATGCTACTTGTTTTTGATCCTCAAGAAGTGAGATTTGTTATATGGAATAGTTTGGTGTGGCTAATTATGTGACGGTCGAAGTGGATTTGATTATTGTGATTGCGTTGGTTCGGCTCCGAGTGTGGGCGCCAACGATTGAGATTGAGTTTGTTTTGATTGTTAGACCACTAGACCCGAACATAATTAGTGCATCAGACTGTGAAGTATGATCGATTGGTATTTGATTTATGAAAATTGAGTCTTATTGGTACGTCCATATTTATAATTTCATGGACTATGTAATTTGATATTTGTGTTTCATTGACTTCTGTGATACTGTGTATCCCCTTTCTTATTGGGCTCCCCAGCTCACCCCCCTCCAGTTTCAGTTTTGCAGATACCATTGGTCGAGGTTTGAGACCGAAGAATTGGGACGAACCAGTTTATTGAGAATTCAGGGTGATTAATGATATTTTATACATTGTTTTAGTGATTTTGAGATGTAATATTTTGGATTTATTGGATATTAAGTTTATGCGAAATTTCGGGTCGTTACAGTCACAATGACCATTACACACTATATTTTTTGATGTCTAGTTTGTACAGAGGTACAAATTTTGTTTAGCCCTTAATTCATCCATGAAATACAGAAACAATAATGTGAAAGCTTGACAATAAGCATACTTTGACTGCACCTTCTTCAAGACCCAAACTTATTCAACCCAAATATTCATTTTGGGACCGTTGATCCTCATTTTTTTTAGGAAAACCCTCTATTTACTCAAAACTGCTCCTACTCTTTAAGGACAAATATATATCAGAGGGCATAAGTTGAAATAACTCGACCATTTTATATGTATTAACAGGGCATTGCAATGAACTGAGTTTTTTATTTACCAACAAAAACACATTCTTAACACATTATGAGTTCAGATCAACACGAATAAGAATACGTGATAATTTTACCTCTTTTAGTTGAAGTAGTCCCTCGTTGTACTGCTTAAATGCAGCTCCATCTCCAAGTGAGATTTGCAGCAGAGTGGAGCGAGCAACTTGCCAAAAAATATGCACTGCAAAGAGCATCCTTTGAACCACATATCAAACTCTTCATAGTGCACTTAGACTCTTCTTTTTTTTTTTTTCTGAAATGACCACCAAACGCAACGTCAGAGTACCCCTTTCAGGAAAGTTGAAGCATCCCATATTGTACTCCCTCCATCCAAGAATAAGAGCCATACCTTGATTTTGCACGCTTATATGTTAAGCAAACAATAAGAAATGAGTATACATTACTTGGATACATTAGGTAAAAACTAATGTATCCAATGTGCACTTGGATACATTAAGTTCTCACGGTTCTCACGATATTTAAGTTCTCATTTGAGCACCTACCTATATATATATACATGCCCTTCAATGGAAAAATAATGGGACCTTCAGAATTCATATTGAGGCAAACCTAAAAAACTAAAATGAAATAAATTATTGTATATCTAATGCAAGGGGACCTCATTTAGCTAACTCGGAATCGAGCTCTTGGGTTAATAAATTTGCTCTTGATCAAGAGCAAATTTAAAAAAAATAAAAAAAAATAAATAGACAATCATTTTGGGACAGAAGTAGTAAGGCTTAGAACCTAACAAAAAAAATAAGGCTCTAGATCAATAAAATTGTGGTACACATATTTTTTTGCGAAACAAACATCATTATTATGAGCTAATTTAATAATTATCAATTCAACTATAAGAATAATGAAATATTTTTTAATTTCTATTTTTGGAAATTGAGTTTGTCATGGATTACATAAGCAACGTGTGGAAAGGTTGATTATTAGTGCTGTGCTGTGCTGTCCCACGTCTTAAATGCTGAAACATTTTTAAACAGACAGACACCGACTAGAAAGGTGGGCCAAGCCAATCCTTCACTTCCTTTTATAACCACAACGCCCCAATATAATATAGTCTCTCTCCCAGAAACTGAAGATAAACAAACAGAGCTTTGAATCATCAATATCAATGGCGAGCATCAAAGTCCACGGCGGACCCGTATCCCCAAACGTCATCCGGGTTATTGCTTGTCTCTGTGAAAAGGGTCTTGATTTCGATGTGGTTCCCGTCGACACGTCCTCCGGCGCCCATAAGCAGCAACCTTTCCTTTCCCTCAATGTAAGCTTTCTCTTCATTTCCCTCTCCACACACGTCCCAAAATAAATGTCCACTTAATTAAATCGACATTCATTTTCGGTACGAGGTTAAACATCTACCTATTTTCTTAGTGATTCTTAACTCGTTGATGTTCCAGCCATTTGGTCAAATTCCTGCCTTTGAAGATGGAGATCTCAAACTCTTTGGTAATATCGATCCCTTTCACATCTTTCAATATACTCTCTGTTTCCGTTTCCATTTCCATTACCATAATAATTATACGCTTTTCTTTTTAATTTGTCCTAAACTAAACTAAGAGTTGCATTTCTAACTTAGGAAATAATGTCACCATAATAAATGTAGTGTTTGTTTTTTAATCTATCCTATCCTAAACTAAAACAAATCTTCTATTTCTAACTTGGTAAATAATGTGAGTGGCATTTTATCATGGTAAACTAATGCATAACAAACAAACAAAATGAAAATAAAAAAAAAATACTAAAGTACACCCCTTAAATGAATTGACAAGTCAACTACTACACTTACACTTGATATGATATAAAAGAAGAATTTTAGTAACATCTTTTAAAAATTGCATATTTCGTTAATTATGCAGAATCAAGAGCAGTGAACGAATACATAGCAAAAGCATATGCAAACCAAGGAACTGAGCTGATCTACGAAGACATAAAAAAGAATGCCATCATGACTGTATGGTCATCGGTTGAAGCCGTGCAATTCAACACGCCCGCTTCCAAGCTTACATGGGAGATAGTGTTTAAGCCAATGTTTGGCATGGTTACAGATGATGCTGCAGTGGTGGAGCTTGAAGGTCAGCTGGCTAAGGTCCTAGACGTATACGAGACCCGGCTGGCTCAGTCAAAATACTTGGGTGGAGACACCTTCACCTTAGCGGATCTAAACCACCTGCCTGCCATTGGCAACTTGATGAATACGAGGGTTAAGAAGCTTTTCGATTCACGCCCACATGTCAGTGCTTGGTGCGCTGACATTCAAACCAGGCCGGCTTGGTTGAAGGCACTTGCCACGAGGAAGTGATTTGACTTGATTGGATAATTATTGTTGTAAAAGTTATCCTCGTTTCAATGTTTTTGCGTGTTTTAAATGCGAAAACTTAAGTGTTTTCGCATTTCTTGTACTGCATTTCAGATTCAATAAAGATTTAGTTTTTGTGTTATTTCCTGGACAATGATTGTTAATTTTGGGTTAACCAGATTTTCTCATTTGAATATAACTTTAAGCAGCTATTGGTTTTTCATTTCTTGAACGACCCATTTGTTTTTCTTAACTGTGCTCTTTGTCTTGAATTGATTCGGTTTTCAATAAAGACGACTCAAAACTGTTTTAGAGGGTAGTGTTTACGTACCATCTGATCTTCGGGAAGAAAAGCAGCCTGCCTGGATCAAACTTAAACTTCAGGGAAGGCACCTAAATTAATACCCTAATATGAGGATAATCAGGAGTAACGCGCTCTTTTAACTGAACCAACTCAACCATTTTAACAGGGCTTGCTTACTCTTGTTCTACATCACAAAAGTCGATTACAATATCTAATGTGACACATTCTTAACTACAGAAACTTCTACAACAAACCCGAATAGGTGTTTATTTCCGTTCTGCCACTGACAATTTCCATCCCTGCATTAAGCTGAAACAGCTCTTCAATTTCCTTACTACTATAACCATCATTTTTTTCCTTACAATAACTGCTTTCAACTAAATAACTCCCTGTTAGCATCATACTAAAAATCAAATACAATCAAGATGGTATAGTTTTACAGAATTCTTCATTCATTTTATTTCCTAATGAATTTCATTCTGTGTGTATATAAGTGGGCCCAACCCGACCTTTCTCTGAAACCCACTCATAGTGGGAAATTTTATAGCACCATGTTGTCCTTTTTTATCTACATGATTGATGAGTAGTTCGTACTGAAGTACTCTCCTCATCCGAAATGTCGCATTCGACTTGTCAGCGTTTTTTAAAATGTGCTTTACTTGTTTGTGCATTACTTGTAAGTAAAGGGTGAATTTGCACTAAAACTATCTCCGTATTTGGCAGCACGACATTTACTTTGGGACAGACTAAAAAAGAAAGTGTGACATTTATTATTTATAATGGGTCGGAGGGATTACAAATTTTTAAAGACCATAATTAAGTCATGTTCACACAGAAGCAATAATGTGAAAGCTTGACAATAAGCATACTTTGACTACACCTTATTCAACACCCAAACTTATTCAACTGGAACATTCTAGAATGACGGCCAAAGCCTCCTACATATACAACATTCCACCATGACTCTCACCTTCAAATCTCACAATATAACAATATTCCATCTATAGATTATCAGGTTGATCAATGGCAATCATCAAAGTCCACGGAAACGCAGTTTCAACAAATGTGATCCGGATTGTCGCATGCCTTTACGAAAAAGGGATTGATTTTGACATAGTTCCCGTCCACATGTCCTCCGGCGCCCATAAGAAGGAGCCTTACCTTTCTCTCAATGTAAGCTTCTCACTTCCCTAAATGCTCAGGATAAATTACATACTCAACATGCAAATGGGCAGAGATTACCACTCAATTGCTATTGGGCAATTCTAACTGCATTAATCTTTAAATGATTGCAGCCATTTGGTCAAGTTCCTGCTTTTGAAGACAGCGATCTCAAACTCTTCGGTATTTTTTGTTCCAACAGTAATCATGGACCACCACTTTATAATTTTTGCGTGTCTATATCATTATTCTTTGGTAAATATGTGCAGAATCAAGGGCAGTAAATGAATACATAGCAAAAGCATACGCCAGTGAAGGAAATGAATTGATATACGAGGACTTGAAGAAGAATGCCATCATGACTGTATGGTCATCGGTTGAGGCTATGCAGTTTGACCAGCCAGCTTCAAAGCTGACATGGGAGTTGATCGTTAAGCCAATGATGGGTATTGTTCCGGATGATGCAGAGGTTCTGGCACTTGAAAGTCAGCTGGCTAAGGTCCTAGATGTCTATGAGGCTCGGCTGGCTCATTCTAAGTACTTGGGTGGAGACACGTTCACCTTGGCGGATCTAAACCACCTCCCTAACATAGGCTACTTGATGAACACGAGAGTTAGGAAGCTGTTTGATTCACGCCCACATGTCAGCTCTTGGTGTGCTGACATCCAAGCCAGGCCTGCTTGGTTGAAGGCCCTCGCCACGAGGAAGTAGTTAGATTGGATAAGTTGTTAACGTTGGTGCTTTCATTGTGTTGTGTAGCTTAGGAAATTTTTGCCTATTTCATATGTGAAACCTGTGGGTTTTCACTTTTTGTATTATTGGATCGAATAAAGATTGGTGTTTGAGCTTGCTCCTACTCTGAGGACAAATAAGCTAAGGTGCTCGGACTCTTTGGTTTACCCCGCCGGTCTTGTGTCAACAAGACGAAAATACGAGTGTCCAACACGGGTACTGCAGGGTAAACCAAAGTGTCCGAGCATCACATGAAATAACTATATCTGTTAGTAAATCAGACCCAAGAGATAGCAGATAATAACGAACTCAAATCAACAAGTAAGAACACAGATTTTACGTGGTTCACCAACAACCTATTGGCTACGTCCACGGGCAAAGGGAAACATATATTATTATGGCGGGAAAAACAATTACAAGAAAATGATCACACTAATCTATGTTTGCATGAACTTTGATCACAAAGTTCATAGCTATGCAAAACCCTAGATCTAGAATTATTGATCTCTCTCTCTCTATGTCTTTGATCTCGCAGAGACTGCTAATTTACAACTAGTATTTATAGGCTAGAGACCTAAACCAGAAGACAGTAGGAGTCCTTAATTAAATCCCAAAAGGATATAATTACTTTCCTTTTTCTTCTCAAATTTGACTTATTAAAAGTCACTTTCTCTAACAATATCATTGGCCATAAATCTATCATTGAGTTGGAATAACACCACTTTGCATGTATTAACAAGCATTACAATGAAACAATTTTTTCATTGACCAAAAAAAAAAAAAAAAAAAAAAGCACAGTTTTAACACATTATGAGTTCTGATTAACATGAATAAGAATTAGCAGGAATTTTACCTCTTATAGTTGAAGTATTCCCTCGTTGCACTTCCTAGATGCAGCTCCATCTCCAAGTGAGATTTTGAAGGAGAGTGGAGCAAGCAATTGCCAAAAATTATGCACTGCAAAGAGCTTCCCTTGAAACCGCATATCAACCCTTCATAGATCACGTAGACTCTTTTTCCGGTACTGAACACGAAACGCAATGTCAGTCCACGAAAGTAAATAAATATTCCTTTCTGAAAAGTTGAAGCATCCACCATCGTATAATTTAAGCTTCTCGTATAAAGACAAACTGACCATCGTTTTATGAACATTGTATACCTGCAACAGAGGCGTATAAGCTGAATGCTGATATCCAGTGGTTGTGAAACAGGATGCCAATAGCCAAGAGAATTCGATACCCAATTCTTTCAAAAGCAGATAGCCCAACATTGAGGATCATTTCAAACTCAAATTCAGTCTCAAGTAAGATATACAAGGTCGAGGATGATGCGTAACCAATGATGCAGTCACAGACTCATGGTCATCTCACATAACGTCCTAGCTTAGAATAACTCATTAAGCAGAACTCTTTACAAATTCATGCCCTTCACTGGTAAAATTAATTGGACCTTCAGAATCTATGACCAGTTCTAAGTATGCTGGGTAATCCTAAAAGCGAAAAATAGAATAAAGAATTGTGATATCCATGATGTAAAGTGACTCAACGCAAGGGGACTTCATTAAGCTAACAACTCGTAAACGAGCTCCTGGGGTTCAAGCTCTAAGGAGCTACTACCCGAGCCCTTCTTAAGCCCTCTCTCCTTCATCAAACACCGAACTTCTTCTACTTCACTCCATCGGCCCATATCAGCATATAAATTAGACAACACAACAAAATAACCACTGTTATCTGGTTCCATCTCGACAAGTTTCCAAGCAGCAAACTCGCTTAGCTCAAAGTCTCCGTAACTTCTACAACCAGAGAGCAGAGCACCCCACACGCTCTTTGTAGGCTGATAAGGCATCTCATCTATGACTTTCAGAGCATCCATTAAACACCCGGAACGCGCTAAAAGATCAACCATACAAGCGTAATGTTTGACACCTGGAGAAAACCCGTATTTCCCATCAACCAAAGACGAGAATATATGTTTGCCTCGTTCTACCAGCACTGAATGAACACAAGCACAAAGCACTGCAAGTAAAGTCACTTGATCCGGTTTTATGCCCTCTTCACCCATCCTACAAAACCACTGTATTGCTTCCTCCCCACTTTTAGCTAACGCAAACCCCTTAATAATGGCATTCCACGTAAAAACATTCTTTTCCTTCATGCTTTTGAAAACACCTAACCCTTGTTCGATCCTTCCACATTTCCCATACATATCAATCAAACTAGTACCAATAATCACATCCAAGTCCCACTTGCTCCTGGTTATGTATTCATGTATCGAAAGACCCATATCAATGGCACCAAAACTGGCACAGGCAGCTAAAGCATTCACCATAGTCACTCTATTTGGAACCACACCCGCAAATTGCATTTGCTCATAAGTAAGTAAAGCTGAATCAAACTTTCCAGCAACCCTATACCCATTAATCATAACGGTCCAGGAAACAACATCTCTCTGAGGCATTTCGTCAAACACTTGTTGACACAGCGCTATATCCCCAATCGACGCATATAAATTCAGCAACGAGTTTTGCACGTAAATATCAAGTTCATGACCGAGTTTTACTACCTGGGTGTGTATCGATTGACCACGTTTGACGTCTCTAAGTTCGGAGAGGGACTTGAGGACGAGAGGGAAGGTGTAATTATTTGGAGAAACAGAGTTTTCGTGCATGTGTTTGTACAAGGCGATGGAGTTGTGAGGATAGTGGGAGTGAGACAAGGCGGACAAGAGGGTGTTGCATATGAATACATGGGGTTTGGAGAGGTGGGTATAGAGTACAAAGGCGGAGGGTAAGAGTGAAAAAGATTGGCAGGCGGCGATGAAGCGGCTGGCGACGGTGGTGTTGCGGTGGAGGTTATGGAGGATGAGTTGGGCTTGGATTTGGTGGATGTGAGATGCGGATTTGCAGATTTGTAAGAGTTGGGAGATTTTGTTTATGTGTGGATTTGAATTCATTGATTGAGTATGGGTCATTTGGTGTATGGAAAAGGGCTGTTTGATTGAAAAATGAAACAAATTTCTCAAGGCGGGTTCTGAGATTGATATATGAACAACATGGCGCAGGCGGGAGACCAAAAATAAAATGCGCATCCGGGGAATCGAACCCCGGTCAGTACCGTGGGAGGGTACTATGATACCACTACACTAGATGCGCTCGATGTTTAAAATTGAAAGAATTATAAATAACAATTCATTTTATACGTGAAAAGGCACTAACGAATGGTCTTTTCTAAATTTCTGAAGTACATAGTACTAAAGTTATAAAATTTTGGTTATAAACACGATTGACAATGAAAAATTGAATGACTTGTTTGTAAACGCTAATCATTAATTGAATATTCAGTCAGACAATGCCAACTATATTTATAACCAAATTTTTATAATTCAAATATTTATTCAAAACTCTCTAAAGTTTATGAAATAATAATAACTCAACATTTCCTCATTAACTTAAATTTCAGTCACAAACACTAATTGATCGAGCTTCAGAGCGTCCCAATTCTATTCTCATACTAATTATGATCATTAAACTTTGTGACTGATGTTGACTCTAATAATTGAACACTCAAATTGACTTTGATTTGAATTAACCCTGATTATGAAAGGCCAACTCTCATTAATTACCAATAATAATACTAACTATCAAATTAAGTGAGGAGGTCATCTCTCATACTAAACTTGGGTTTGAGAGAGAACTCTCAGATTTAACATAAACACGAAATATAAGACACCACCGATGGTTCATTCATCTCATATTTTATATTTTAATTACTATCTAATTAAGTAAAATCATCATGTAATAGCCACATCACTAAAGTTGCATATAAACAAGCCATCTTTTATACTAATAAACACTTTAATAGATGCAATCTTTCATCAATGTTAATCTATATAAACATTTACTAAACCAAGCTAAATTTCAAGAACAAGGCCTCTTCTTTACTTTTAAGGCCAACTCCATTTAAAGTTAAAGCACTCGCACCATCCGTGAACTCGTGCATGAATACAACCGCATGTGCCCGAAAAAAACTCCAAATAACATCAATCGTAGCAAACAAATTGATTATATCAAAAGGGCAATGCTAGGGGCACAAAAAGATTTCACAAAATGAAGGATACAAAATGAGGTGACGATATTTTATTGGTTGCATCGATAGTGGACCCGGCACACTCTAATTAAAAACACCAATAAAATCACAACACATCATTTTGTAAGCCCAATTTTGTTGCACTTTTTTGTGACTTTTATGTTTACCCATATCAAAAAGCACATAAAATGCATTCAGTACGGTATTAGGAGATCTTTCGAATGAGGGTTGGGGGCCAAGGGTGTTGGAGGATAGAGAATAAAAAGATTATAGGGAGGGGGTTTCGAGGCCATTGCAGTAGGTTGCACAATAGTTTTAGGAGCACTTGATCTCAACCATCAATTTTGATATCAACAGTCCAAAGTAAGGGGTTGTTAATTAATGTTATCTAAGCCATTCAACTCGCCTCATTTACTCGTCGCCCCAATTATATCACTTGCTGTTTCGGCCCTTGGTGCAACTCGATAAATTTGGGGGAGGGGTATGTGATTGTTATGTGAATGAGGGAGGCAAATAGATTGTGTGTGTTTTTCGGATTTTCGGGTAAAAACATTTTTGGCGATTTCAAATAATAAACTTATGATTTATGATGTGCTTTTAAAGAATAGTATAACAACATGTATTTAAAGAGTATAACATATTGTTTTTGTTCTCTTAAAATATTTAATAGCGCTTGAGGGACCTTTGAGGGAAAAATTGATTGATCTATTATGGATACTCCACCAGTTAGCTGTAGCTGTCGACTTGGCCGGAGTTGAGAGAATGAGAAGAGTAGGAGTGGCCGGAGGAATTGGGACAGGGAAGAGTAAATTCTCCAACCATCTCGCGGCAAACGGCTTTCCAATCGGCGACGCCCACCTCTTAGCTCTCGTAAGTCAGCAATTTACCTTCGCCTTCACATCTGTTTGGTATACGTTACTATCACATGAACCCTAACTAATGAAACTCGCATAAATTTATATCAGCTGAGGGTAAAATTTGTAGGCAATATCCACTTTTGTATTTAATTTAAAATTAATCTTTTTCTTTGAGTACATCAATCCTGTGATTTGGGTTAATTTATATTGTTAATATCACAGGATGCTTTGAAGAAAAGTGTTGGGGCCTGGAAAAAGGTTGGAACAGATTGTAGCCTGGAAAAAGTACCGGTGGATGGAGAATTTGATCAGCTAAAGCAGGGTCAAACATTACTTGATGAATCGCCCAAGCACCAGGTTCTTTGTAGGTACAGATTGATAGTGCAACTTTGAACTTTGAGGAATATCTTGCATTTCTGCATTTTGCTGTTAATTTTGGTCTAGATAGATTGTTGCGGGACACTGTTGGGATTTTCTTTGCATGGAACTATGGCATTGCGACTTTAAATTATAAGTACCCTTCATTACACAAATTTATTCTTTCACTTTTTTGTTCCTTTCGAAATATTTTTGCGTACAACCTGTTTTTTTTTTTTTTTTTTTTAATTATTTATGATGAACTGGGTTGAGTTGAAGTTACATGAGGAGTTGGGGAGGGGGTGTGTGTGTGTGCTCAAATCAGTTCAACCGTTTTTTCTTTTTCATAAGCCTTCGTCTGAACTCTCCACTCAATATACATTTAACAATAACCACACTAATGGGCATACAAATCAATGCAAATCATGTAGCAAGTTTTCTGTTTTATGAATTATGAAGAATCTGATTGCTTTAATTACCCACCTCCCTTCTTCTAGTATTGTCACTTTCTTTGAGATGAGTTCGTCTCAAACCCTTGTTTTATTTATTTATTTATTTTTGTAACCCTCCAGGGAAATCTTCTATCAGCGTGAAGTGAGTTTTGCTCCTCCCAGGATTTTTACGGCTGTCAAAGTTCCAAATCCTTGGCGGGTCTTCAAAAATTTTAGTCATAGTTCAGTTAGTTTTGTGATATCACAAGGCACACCCAAGTTTGAGATACATGAAATGGATCCTGGTCCTTTGAAGAAGTGGAAGACAACAAAAAAGCTGAAACTACACCGGAAGAAAGAAAAGCAGAAGAGAAAAGCAGCAAACAAAAAAGACCCCAAACATCTAGGCATCAAGGGGAAGCGAAAGTTTGCAAATGTGGAGGAGCGAATCAAATATAAGCTCGAAAATGTGAGTACGAGTCTATCTTCTCATTTAGTTACTAGTGGCTTAATATACTGTCTACTCCCCCGCCCCTCCTTTCCTTTCCTGACATAACTTGTCACGTAGTAGGGTGGCCTAAAATGTACACACAAGAATGTGAATGTAAACGAACTTAGTTGGAGTTATACTTCATCGTGAGGAAGCTTATAAGTATATAACCTTACTATGTCTGTATATTTGAATTTAGTTAGGAATGGCTGAATCAAAATTTACAATTTCCACCTGGTTTTCTGGTCCGTCTACGTGTGTGTGAAAAAGTGACAGAAAGAGCCAAGTGCCTTCATATATTGGCCCATGGTTCTTAGCTCCACAGCTGTAGCAGAGAACAATCAATATATTATATGTTCACCTCTTCCATTTTGTTTCCTGGTTGATTGATTAGTTTACATCTTTTAATTACTGATATTATTTAGAACATTTCTTATTCCATTTCAGGCGAAAATTAAGGAAGCCTTACTCATTGAGAGGCTTAAGCGATATGAAGTTGATAAACTCCAGGGTCCTTTTAAGAAACCAGTTGGTATGACGGGTGAGGAACGCTTTTACATGAAAAAGATGGCACAGAAAAGCTCCAATTATGTGCCGGTTGGGAAAAGAGGAATTTTTGGAGGTGTTATTCTAAATATGCATTTGCATTGGAAAAAACATGAAACGGTTAAGGTCATCTGCAAACCCTGTAAACCTGGTCAAATTCAAGAGTATGCAAATGAAGTTGCTAGATTGAGTGGTGGAATCCCAATACAGGTAATTGGAAATGACACCATAATTTTTTACCGGGGAAAGGATTATGTGCAGCCGAAAGTTATGTCTCCAATTGATACACTATCCAAGAAACGGGTATGATTATTTCTCTCTTTCAGTATTAGCAATACCACTCAGATAAATGAATGATTACTGTATTAACAGATTTTGTGTAACAAGGCAGCATCAAATAATACTAGTATACAGCAATTTAAGCAAAACCTAAAGAGGCACTTATTTAACAACAGTGTCATTGGTCATTTTCTGCAACTTGACTTTTACAGCTATGCACTACTTACTCACTCCATCTGTCCATAATCGAACGTCCATTTCTTGATCTTGTGGGAAATCAGGAAAATTGACTTTTAAGCAAATCTAGTAGCAAATATACCCAAGTACCCTACTATCCACCTTATAGACCTATAATAATGCAATTATACATATTATAAGAAAACGCAAGTATACATTGGAGTATCATAATGGTTAGTTATCTTCCTTGAGAAATGTACATTGTATAGGGAATCAAAATAAATACAAATTGAACGCTCATTTAGGAACGCAAGGAGTGGTAATTTGAGATGTGTTTTTTCGTTGTTTGTATTTTGGTGCTTACTTTCAAGACCCTCCATGTTTTGTTAGCTTTCAGCCTTAAAACTGGAATCATAAAGATGCTTCTCTTTTATATCAGACGTATTTAATGAGTTAACAAAAGCATATATATCACTCTTTTTCTTGAGTTTGTTCATCTTCATCTTTACCACTCTTGTATATGCATTCAGCTTTTCTGCCATTTGTAACATCTGTAATTATGGCAATTTCAGGCACTGGAAAAGTCGAAATACGAGCAATCACTCGAAACTGTGAGGCACTTCATAGCTATTGCTGAGAAGGAACTAGAACTATATCACAAGCACGTTGCACTTTATGGTGTGCCAAGCAGTGAAGATCCCGACATGATCGACGGTTCTGGCAAGCCAACAGAATTAGCAAATACGGACTTCAGATTTTCAGTAGGTTTATCGGGGACGGATTGTGATTCAGAAAGGGAAGATAACGAGCTTTTGTTAAGTGAATTGGAACGCGAGGATGACTGCGAAGATAGAAATGAATGCGGTTCCTGTGAGGAGGGAACAGAGGACTGTTCTTTTAGTACGAATGAAAGCAAGAATTCTAATTTCTATAGCTAGTTTTTCTTTTCTTTTTTCCTTTTGTTTTGCGACACTAGGGGGCGGGGAAGGGACTGAAGCCTGGGAATTTGTGCTATGTGGAGCTGAAATCGAGGCTCCCTTTACAGCTTGAGCACCATGTTCATCTCAACATTATATTGTACAGAATTAAAATGGATTTCTGAATATTCGAATTCCCGGAATGGGGTGTGTATGAAGCTGAAATATTGGTGTGATGGGTGCATAAATGTTCATATAGTCCCTCACTATTGATCATTATGCACTAAGAATAATACTAGGGGCACAAAAAACTCACAAAATCTTAGGTGTAATGATTTTATTGGTATTTTTACTTAGAGTGTGGCGGGTCCATTATCGATGTAACCAATAAAATATCGCCATCTCTTCTTGTGAGCAAGATTTTGTGACCTTATTTTGTGCCCCTTGCATTGCTCATGCACTAATAAAAGCGTGCTTTTCATTTTAATCTGTTTCAAAATAAGTTTCACTTCTTAAACAAGAAAGAACAAAATAAATTACCCTGTATTTTACTATGATATTTAGTAAAATACATTCTTTTTGAAGATAAAAAATAAACTAAGGTTGTTTGTTGATGTATGAGTTCACACCCGTCAAAATTTCATATTACACCTGCATTTGTGTTATACTATTTGTATCAAAACAAAAAGGATGCTATTGCTCTTACTACTCAAGGACGTTTTGAGGGTTTTGGAATATTTGGTGGACGTTTATTCGTCAACCCAGATTCTCAATGTCAAGTTTTCAAAGCGAAATATTATCCAAATGTGGATTTTTTTAATGCCGAATCGAGGTAGTTTTCAAGTTTTACTTGAAGTGGAATCTGTATGTTTCAAGATTTACATCGAGATTGTAATTGTTGTAGGTTAAAAAATGGATATATTATGAATGTTTAGGATGAGCCTCCCGCCTTTGTGGAGTGCCGTCTATTTTCATATTAACGCAATTGAATTGAAGTTGTTGTTTTCGAAAAAAAATTATGCATACGAACCTGAGTGCATTAAGAAAAAGTGAATAAGAAAGGAACAAAAATGATGACATGGATATTTGGAGGTAGAGCAGGTATAGTTGGACGGGGGAAAACCGGGAAAGTAAAAGCGTAAATAAGCACATTTGCGTTGGCGATCCGAAATTTGACGTGAGCTGAACGGGAAAAATGAGGCTAGTAGGATTGACCGGAGGAATCGGGACCGGAAAGAGTACTGTTTCCAATCTTTTCAAGGTTAATGGCATCCCCGTCGTCGATGCCGATCTCGTCGCTCGGGTAATTCCCTTTCCCTTCCACTCCCTCTACCTACTTTTTCTAATATCTATTTAATACTTGTCTGAAATTTCACATCAATCAATTGAAATTCGCACGACGAATCGGCCAGAATATCAAGCATATAAATAATTTGAAGTTTTGTTTGTGATTTGAACTACAATGGAATTAAATTTGTGATGTAAGGGTTTGGTATTGACTGAGTAACGTTCGTAAGAATTTTCATGAAATTGGTGCTGGCAAGAGATATAATGAAATTAGTACTGTTGCGTAGGAGGATAGTTGCAGATAAGAAGTTCTATTGTATTATTTCTGGTTTCTCTTTACTTCAGCCTGTAATGTATTGATGGAAGTTTAGGTCAATTTTGATTATGTGGCTTGTACAACAGGATGCTTTGAAGAAAGGCAGTGGTGGTTGGAAGAAGGTTGTGGCAGCTTTCGGGGATGAGATATTACAGTCAAATGGAGAAGTTGATAGGCCAAAACTGGGCCAAATTGTATTTTCCGATTCATCAAAACGCCAGCTTCTTAATAGGTACACGTGCTTAGGGTTCATTTTTTGACTTGTGGGCTTGTGATGAAAATTCTCCTTTCCTTATATTTCAGTATGAAGTACTAGTATCATTGCAGGTTTTCCCTCAGTTAGTAGCATGACCTAGGCTCATTCCTCTTTGGGCTGCGTTGTTTAAAGATATCAAAACAATACTCCCTCTGTCCCTCTTTAATCTACACAAATTGCCATTTTGGTTGTCCCATTTTAATCTACAAACTCCTAAAATGGAAATGTTTTAGTACTTTTAAAATAATGGGACCCACTTGTCATACTCACAACAACTGTCCACCTACTATTTTCCACCCCACTTTCTCTCAATTACCCAACTATCTACACTCACAACACATCACCTTTTTCACTTTTTCCTTAATCCATGTGCCCAACCCAATTTTTGTAAATTAAGGAGGGAGGGAGGGAGTATATATGAGTCGAGTCTGAAATATACTCGAGACTTAGGTATGATGTCAGACTAGCATCATAGGTTGAGGCCAAATTTGAAGTAGCACGGCTGAGGAAAAACTAACAGGACAGCTTGCAAAGGATTTGGGTGCCTAAACTTCATATACAACACTTGAATTGTTTGGATTTGATTAGTCCAGCGAAGAGCAGGGGGGAAGTCACATTTATTCATAAACTATGGTGCGATTGCCCCAGTTCTGTTCTGTGAAAATTGCACTATATTACTATCAATTAATAAATTTTCAAAAATAACTTAGTATCTCATTTCTTGAGAATATTTTTTTACTTCAGCAAAGATAAATCTATGCAGTATGCTAGAATTTAGGATCCATTTGGGGTAAATGAGTTTTCATTGCTGTTGCTTGCACATTGTCGTACTATCCTCTTACGATGTTCCTTTCATCTTGATAGCAATTGGTATTCAACCATCCGAGAATTAGGGGACTGTGGACGACGATGCTTTGTAGCTCTTTTGTTTGTGGCAGCTCTATTTTTTTATTTTGATCTTTGGCATAACGAAGCATAAGCAGAGAACAACTCTTCTTCAGTGATTCTAAAGTAATTATCTGCTGAGCAGAGAACATTGTTCCTCGCTGTTATTTGAGATCATGAAACAATGGACGAGGAACTAGAATAAGCCTCAATACGGAAGGCACTTTAGCCTGCCATTTAATAAATGGTAACTGAAAAAGAACTCTGCTAGTCTGCTGATGTCCAGCTGTGTAGTAGACTGAAAGCTAGCTTCAGCTATCTTCAGCGAAGGTCTTACTTATTTTATTGTCGTTATAAAAAATAAATGCTACCCCTTGCATTTTACTAGCATTGAAGCAAGGTTGCTGTTAAGTTCATTTTGAAATCTAATAGAAGTAGTTGTTCTTTGTAAATAAGAGGTTTCATTTCCTTTTGCCTGTGATTCTAAATCAATTTCTCATGTGCCTTGCTACTAGTTTACTAAGTTCAAATTGACAGCAGTGCTTTGAGATGGAGTCTATAATTTTGTGCAACTATCTCCTTGTAGGCTGCTTGCACCTTATATAACATCAGGTCTGTTCTGGGAAGTTTTTAAGCTGTGGATTAAGGGCTGTAAGATTATCATTCTGGACGTTCCTTTATTGTTTGAGGCCAAGATGGACCGGTGGACGAAGCCCATTATTGTTGTCTGGGTTGATCCTGATACGCAACTTCAGCGACTTATGACCAGGGACAGAACATCGGAGGAAGATGCCAAAAACAGGATAAATGCTCAAATGCCTCTGGATTTGAAAAGGAGTAAAGCAGACCTTGTAATTGATAATAATGGCTCTCTCGAGGATTTGAATGAGAATTTCAGGAAAGTATTAGCCCAAGTCACGAAGCCATTGACATGGACCGAATTCTGGCTTTCTAGACAAGGAGCTTTTGTAGCTTTCGTTTCAATATTTTCTGGTGTACTCATATGCAGAAAAATGTTTAGAGGGTAATTATTTAGTCACCATGGATACCCATTCAAATTGATCAGGATTTTAGCCACCATACAGAAAAAACGCGTTTGTGCAATATTGATAAGGATCTCTGATTCATTTAAATGAGTTGTAGTTTGGCTTTGCTTATGTAAGTTGAAAGTTATTCAGGATGATGGTGAATAAAGACCGCGTTTCATCTCTTTTCGAGTGTTGCTGAGAGTTGTTATGATAGAATTGTCTTGATACCACAACTATACCTACTTGATGTAACCTTGACCTGAATCAACGTGTGCACTAATCATTATTCTTACACAATTTGTTTCGTGTCTTTTAAAACATATTTTGGTGCAGGATGTGTCAATGTTAAGAGAAGACTTGGGAGATTCAAAATGAAACTTGAGAGTTTGGTAATAAGCTATGCAAGTGCTTGATATCCTGGTACGCAGTTAAGGATCCTTTCTGCTTCAGAATCTGGCCACTGATTCTACATCTCATGGTATGAGAAGAATCTGCCCTCCTCCTTGGATGATTATTTTACCTCAATTATTGATATTAATGCTATCGTGTTCAAATAGGGATAAGTAAGAGTGCAAAACTTTGTCACATATCATTCGCAGCCTTTAAAGTTCATAAAAACCATTGGCTTCTAAGAAAATGGAGATGTTACATAAGCACCATTAGGGCATTATTTGCTGTGATCTTTAGTTCGTTAGTGTAATTAGTATTGTTCCATTGTATGACCTCTATAAAAAAGGTTTACTGTGTTTGTCTTTTCTTCAGAACCCTATCTCCAACACTTAATTATATCAAATTGAGAAGTGCTGCTACTTTTTATTGATTATCCTCTGTTTCTTTATCTTTTTGTCTTAGCATTTGGTGTTAATTTTGTCTTTTCTTTGCATAAAAGTTCCTCCTGCAGATAAACATCTCGGGAGGTATGATTGCCTAGTGCTGATTTTTAAGGCATCTGGAATGAGTTACCATGTTTTCTATACTGGATGGTTGCATTGCGTTCTCATTTGAGATGGACAGTTCAACTTAGGGATTTATGTTCATTTGGACTTGGAAAGTCACTGGAAAAAATGTTAGCATAAAGAGAACCACGTGATTTGCATATACTAATTTATGTGTATGGAAGTGTTTTTTTTTTTTTTTTTGCTATAACAGGATTGGTTAGTGGCGAAGCCATGTTATAGGCAAGGGGGTCACTCGGCTTCCTTGTCTACTAAAAATCAACATTTTACTACCTTTGCAACTTGGAAAAATTATCATTTAGCACTAAAGTATTGAGAAAATTTCAGTTTTGACCCCCTTCTCGTGAAGAAAAAAGAACAAGTATGTAGTTTTGACCCCCCTTTCTAGTTAAATTTGTATATTTATGTACACATCTGTCCCAAAATGGATGTCCAAACAAAAAATCAAATTTACTCTTGATCAAGAGCAAGTGTGCACACTTTTTGGACATTCATTTTGGGACGGCGGGACTTACATTTTACGTTTAAAATTATTCCGACCCCCTTGGTACAAAATCCTGGCTTAGCCCCTGATTGGTTCTATGTGTATGCACTTGGTTCTTTGCTTCAAATCTCAAAGTCAGCCGTGGTCAATTATTAACTCTTAAGACTCTTTTGCAGATGATTCTTGGATATTTCGAGTTCATGATATGTAGTTTTAGTATGAAAGCCCTTTTCATGTCGTTATTAGCATTTTTCTCTAGGGGAGTGCGAGATATGCGTTTGCTTGAGGGCGGGCTGGGGTAGTCCATGGTAGGCAGTGCAACAAGAATCAGGCTTTCTAATCAACATATCAAAGAAAAAATGAGTCTCAGCTTTCACTTGGAAAATTTCTTCCAAGCTGTAATCATTGTAAGAATGGTAAAACCTCAAAAACTTTATGAAAAGTAAACCATAAGCTATACTCTACATAAAGCCATTATAAAAGGCAGTTCTGTCATTTTCTCACCAAATTTATGCTTAAGGATCTTCTCCTACAGCCAATTAGAATAAGCGATTTGTGAGATATTTTCACCAGCACGGCCAAAATATGCTGATGACGTTGATTCAGTTTAATCTTTCTAAAGGGACATCAGAGTAACAACAGTATTCTTGAGGTTTGTAATGTGCAGAGATACTAGGATGTTTTGAGGTTAATTGTGCGTAGTGGAGAAAGGGTTATACTCCCTCCGTCCCAAAATGATAGTACCATTTGACTTTTCAAACATTTTAAGATTACATTATAAGTTTTGGAAATTTTGAAGCCTTAATTTTTGAAATGGGACTAACTTTTTGGGACAAACAAAAGGGGAAATGTGACTATCATTTTGAGGCGGAGAGTATATTTTCATACAGAAGTTATCTCTTAAGTGCTGCACTTACAGAAACACATAGTACATACTAGTTCTTTTGGATACAATAAAGCGCTGTACCGTGCAACAATCTTTACATCGATAGTTGTACAGTACAATACTTTTATATGCCTAACAAAATTATGTATTCTTCAAATATATACCATTTCTTTGTTTGGAAATATACTTCAGCTCTTTCTTAGTTAACTTAGTATTGAATTTAAAACATGTAGGGGTGGGTTAAATGATTGCTATGGTATATAATACGGATTGGTAAGTTATGTGATCCCATTTTGGCTAGGTTTCACAGGTTGGCTGCTGGATGACGCCGATGCATTTATGAGGCATATCTAACAGGTTCAGGTTATAAATTTGACTTCTCTAAGGAAAATCTTCTTTTGTACATGTTAGTTATGTATGTGCTGTATGCATTCAATTGTTATCAAAACTCTACCAAATCCAAGTAATGCTCCATTATAGCTGTACTTCAAATCTTTAAAGTTTTTTTCTTTTTTATTAAATGGGGGCTGACATGTCCTCCATATCTCTCTCTGACTCTCCCTCTGTGTGTGTGTGTGTGTGTGTGACCCTTTTTATATTCCCCATCCTGATCTCTTCTTAAACCTCTCATACTAATCCTTCCCTCCTCCTTCCTAACATCAAGCCTTCTCCCTTTCCTTTCACTCCACTCCACTCCCTCCCTCTCTCTCTCTCTCTCTCTCTCTCTCTTTCTCACCCTCTCCCTCTCCCTGTGTCATTGAGATGGCAAAAGCATCGAGTGATGGCGTATCATCAGAGCCCCTAAAATACCAGGTAAACTACTCAGAAATGTTCATAATGCGTGCATGTTTTCCTTCATGATCTAACGCTGTTATTACCATCTCAGCTGCGTTATCTCATACATATCTATTTTTCTTCGTATCTTGTAGACATGGATACTGAAAGTCTCAATCCATTGTGAAGGCTGTAAGAAGAAAGTCAAGAAAGTCCTTCAGAGCATTGATGGTACAACAAGTTCTCTATTTTCTTCCCCAATGTCCATATCCTAACATGTGCATTATAGTATTATGATTATATTCTATAATAACTCTAGTAAAAAGTAGTGTTCCACCTATCTTTTAGTCATGCAGTCTTTTTGTATCACGTTAAACATTAAAATTTCCTATGACAATATTTTAATCTTGTTTCTGGTTAGAATATATTGTTTCACTGTTTTCTTAATATTTTAACAGGGGTTTATACAACTGAGATTGATTCTCAGCAACAGAAAGCTATAGTAACTGGAAATGTGGATGCTGATACACTGATCAAGAAGCTGACTAGAACTGGGAAGCACGCTGAGCTTTGGCCGGAGATTTCTGACTCAAAGGGAAAGGGTTCGGGAAAGTCCAAGAACAAAAAGAAACAGACAAATGAACCCAAAGGAAATGAAACAACTAATGATGACGACGATAAGAAGGATTTAGCTAAAGATGGTGGCAATGGTGGCAAAGCAAGCCAGGGTGGCCCTACCATGAAAGATCCCTCACCCGAAGCAGATGAGATAGAGGAGGATGATGATGATGATGGTGAAATTGATGAAGTAGCTCCGGTGAGCGGCGGTGGCGGTGGTGGTGGTGACAGTGGAGGTAAGAAGAAGAAGAAGAAAAAGAAGAAGAAAGGGCAAAACGGAAATACACCAAACAATGGGCAAGGAGAGAGTCTAACTAGTGGCGCACCAGCTGGCACTGGATCTTCTCCGCCCACCGAGAATGTGGACCCGCTCATGGTGCCGTTAAATCTCAGCCCTCCACATCAGCAGGTATTATACCCATATCCACCACCACAAAGCTACTATCCAACTCCAGTTTATGGGATGAGTTACAGTACAGTGTACCCAAGCACTACCTCCTCTTACTATCCTTCCCCAGTCTACTCATATGCTCAATCACATCCGTCCACATACCCACCACCTCCACTGTCTGATCAAATCACTACTTTTTATGATCAGAATGATGATCATGATTACGATGATGATAGGGGTTGTGCAATCATGTGATATACCGTCAGTTGGTGATTTTTGGATGAAAATACATGTAGACTATATATAATTATATATATATATATATGCATGTCTTATTTACATTTAGTAATTTTTGGAAGATGCTAGTAGCCTACTAGTCTACTATAAGTGAAGTGCTTAATTGGTGTAATATAAGTATTGAATAAAGAGCTGTTTGGAGTTTATTAACAAGATTGCAAATTACAATAGTTTGTTGCCTTAGTTTCTTCATTTTTCGTAGTTTATGGACCCCACGTCTAGTGGGAGCTCTTGAATAATGTTGTCCTTGTTCAAGTAATTGAGACGAAGATCGAGTCGAGTTGAGAAATAATGTTTGATGTTTCTCAGAGATTTCCTTCTCCATCTTGTGTTAAAGTAGATTTTTGTTCATGATCACTCCCTTTCTTTCTAAAAGCAAGCTGAAAGACAAGGGGTGAAGGGGTGTGATTTTTAGGAAATGGATTTTCTTTTTAGAAAGCAGCCAATCTCTTTAGATGAATACATCATCTTTTGGAGATGCCTTTAGCTTTTATTGTTAGGGTTATCAGTAGACATCCCACTTTCATTTGAAAAGCATGTTTGTGTGGTTATTTCCAGGCCTACTTTTCTCTCTCTCTCTCTCTCTCTCTCTCTCTCTCTCTAGTCATTTGAATGAGATCATTATTAGGGTACTTTGGGTCAATGAATTTATGTTAGACAGTTGTTTTGGTTGAGGAGGGCGTCTTGGGCGCAACAACTGGAGTTGTTGCCGTGCGACTTGGATTAACTCACTGATTCAAGTCGCGGAAGCAGTCTCTTGCATTTATATGCAACGAAAGTTTGTTTATATCAAGTCAATTTGGGTCCGGCCATTTTTCTGGACTGCATGCATAGTGAGAGCTATTTTAACACCAGATTGAGAAAACATTCTTGTTGTTGTTGTCGTTGAGATCTTGAAGATCTCTTGATTGCCTTGAACTTAGGTTTGGAGGGGGTTGGTTGATTTGAATGTTTGATAGTGGTTGTTGTAATGTAGTTGAGAGTGAGACTAGAGGAGTGGGCACGATATTTAAGATAAAGTGATATATATGTGGTAGAAAATGAAGAGAGAGAATGAGTGGGGTAAATAGTGGTGTTGGTTGAATAAAATGAGTGGTGGAAAATGAAGAGAGAGAATGAGTGGGGTTAAATAGTGGGGAATGATGAATATAAGTATATTAAAACATTTCCATTTTGGGTAGTCTCACTTTAAGTGGGACGGCCCAAAAAGGAAAGAAGTCTCACTTCTAGTGGGACGGAGGGAGTAGTTCTCATTCACCTAAGATTTTAAATGCCTTCATTCACACAGATATGCAATATAAACTACCAACTTGTGTAACCACTCCTCCTCACTCCCCCCACCCCCACCCCCACCCCTACCCCTATGCGTATGGTCTTGAACATTGTTCTAAAAGACCCCCGTCTAGGCTGCCTAGGCCCCGCCTAGGCGCTAGGCGTTCATGAAGCGCCTAAGTCCCGCCTAAGATATTATAACTATTTCTGAGTTCTCGGCCCTGCCTAAATCCGCTTAGACCCCGCCTAGGCACTAGGCCCTGCTGCGGCGCCTAGCAACCGCCTAGCGCTTTTTAGAACCTTGTCTTGAACATAGGATTACATGCAGAAGGCGGAGGCCAAATCAATATCCCTATAGAGTAGTTGAGTGGTACTCCCTCTGTCCCTAAATGAGTGTCCATTTTCAAGAAATATTTGTCCCAAAATGAGTGTCTTTTTTTAACATAACTTTGTCCCTAAATGTTTTTTTTCGAAATTTTTTCACCGGTTTCTTTATACGTGCAAAACTAAATGTTTGGAAATGAGATTACAAGATTATATATGAATCTTTGCTAGCAAATTGTATATAAAGTAGAGATTTTCAGTGTCCCTTAAAATGAAATTTGGACACTCATTTAGGGACAGAGGTAGTATAACAACTGGAGTAGAATTAGTTGTAAACCACCATGTTATGGCTTTGTAGCCAAATATCCAGTTCAATCCTCCACTAAATCCAGAATATTCATAGTAGGATTATTCCTCAGCTGATAACATGAATGAAGAATATGAGTAACCTTTATGCTATACACATTCACACACAATTTCTGACAGTATATTACCTGGGATATTATATCTACATCTATATATCTACTCCCTCCGTCCCGCTTGAATTATGATTTTTTGTCAAATAATTTATACTTTAACAAACAATTTGAAGAAAAATAATTAGCTTCATGAAAATCTAAAAATAGTTATTTAGTTTATTATTAATCGTGATACAACAACAATTTTTAAATTTTTATCAACATCATTATTTTTCTTCAAATTATTGGTCAAAGTATAAATTACTTTACCAAGAATCCTAATTCGAGCGGGACGGAGGGGTATATTAATTATGTATATATATCTACATATTGTGTCTCTGTGCGACTGTGTGTGTGAGATTTGGGTGTGGAGGTAGAATGTTCATGTTATGTTGACATTCAAAGTTTAAGGAATAGGTCAATCAACAAATGATTGTGTTAGTAAATCAAACCCAAGAGATAAATAATAATGAACACAAATCAACAAAGAATATACGTGGTTCACCAATCTCTATTGGCTACCTCCACGGGCAAAGAGAAACAGATATTATTATGGCGGAGAAATAATTACATGAGGATAATCACACTAATCTATGTTTGCATGAACTTTGATCACAAAGTTCCTAGCTATGCAAATCCCTAGATCTAGAATCACTGATCTCTCTCTCTCCATGTCAATTGAATCACGCGCAGAATACTAGTTTATGGCTAGTATTTATAGGCTAGAGACCTAAACCAGAAGACATAAGGAATCCTTAATTAAATCCCGAAAATGATTTAATTACTTTCCTTTTTCTTCTCAAATTTGACTTATTCAAAGTCATTAACTCTAACAGATTGTATGAGAACCAATCAATAATGGAGATTTGAGTGTCTAGAAAATTCTCATTGAAAATATTGAGAAAATTATGATTGAAAACACGAAAAAATAAACCACCTACTTGAACAAATAAAGGGTTTCAAAATGATACTTCTAAGTAGGGATGTCAATTTGACCGAACCCGATCCGAACCCGAAGGCGATCCGCCCCGAAAAAGTAGGGTTCGAGTTGTAATTTTCATGACCGGAGCGGGTTAGGGTTTTGATATTGACCCGCCGTGATCCGACCCGCACCCTCATGTACAAAGTCAAGATATTATGTTAGTTAATCATATCATATGTTGTTCAATTTATTTTTATAGTTGTTTTTTTAGTGAGGTTTGATGATTTTAAACTAATTTCTATTGCTAATTAAAATTTAAGCCTATACATAGATTGGGCCCAAGCAAATATGAGCTAAATTTTTTATAATTTTGTATGCTTAAGGTCGGGTCGGGTCCGGGTTTCCTTATCTTCGGGTCGGGTCGAGTTTAGATCACGCCTTTTGACATTAGGGTCGGGTTCGGTTTTGACGAAACCCGCCCCGAACCCGCCCCGTTGCCATCCCTACCTCTAAGGGGACCCCTCCTCAAAAGAACGATTGACAAAAGCATATTTTTTTTTAAAAAAAAAGGTAAATACTTTTGCCATTTCATCCCCTACCATACTTTCATAATCCCATCCATTATTGGTCTTGGTCCCCTCCTAGCAAGAAAATATCCATAGATTCATATCATGAAGTTTGAATTTATATTTTTTGATTCCTAAATAAATGTCAATTTTTACTGTTGATCAAGAACAATATATACAACATATTAACTTTAAGCTCTTACGTTGTTGGCAACCTTTTCGAGCTCATGCACATACAATTTTTTTATAAAAATAGTTTGAATCGGGACGGCCTGAGGTGCAATATACATGATGGGAAAATTGGGAGTATGGCGAGACTCGAAACGAAAGTGAACATATTAGAATATATGAGATTTTATGGTAGTTTCGAAATTGATACTTGAGGAATGGAAAGAGATAGAGATGGATGGTACATGGTTTCAATTTGTGGTAGCCTAGAAAACCAAAGGATGCATCGGGACACAACATGCTTTATGAACGAACCTTACCATAAAACAGAAATTATACATTTTCCAAATCAACTAGCAATATAACTTCTTATTTTAAAAAAAACAAACAAAACAAACAAACAAAAACAACAACTGGCAATATAACTCTATTATCTGTATCAAATATTGCTATATTAGTGGCAACAAAAATAGCATTAGATAATTATAATACTCTCTCCATTTCAAAAAAAAAAAAAATTTATTTCTAATAGTCAATTCAATATTTTAAACTAATTTTTATAAAAATATGATGGTCTTAATGAAATCTTAAAAAGTCTTATGAATGCACTACAAAAAAACAATCAGTCACAAATAAATTTTTATGAAAATAATTATTTTTGTAAACAAATTTAATCAAAATTCTATTGAATTAACTACACTAAAGAAATAAAATTTCTTTTTGGAACGTGAAAACAGATGCATGTGAATTCTTATGTTTTTTTTTTTTGAACAAATGACAACTCAAATTCATTCACAATAATAAAAGAGATGACACTTCACAAAGATTGAAGGTTCATCTCAAATATAAACAGATGCTATATTTTCTAAACTACAACAATGAAATATCTGATAGAGATTTTGAAACATGCGAATTTTACTCCAATGATTTTTTTTTTCTTATTCAAGAAAATAATACTATTTCTCTCCGTCACAACACAATGATTCTTCATTCATTTCATTTGTAAAAGGCCCAAAACAAGGGCTTCTCCGACCGTTAAACTTCGGCCCATTACTGCTATAGTACGGGCTTAGCCTCTGAATTTCACCCATAGGCCGCAACCAGACTCAGGGATGATAAAAATTACTAAACCAAATTAAGGTTAGTTTGTTTCGCGTAAAATAACTTTTAAAAAATGTTTTTCCCATTTTTCGGTGTTTGTTAAGCACCGAAAATTGGAGAAAATATTTTTCGGAAAATATTTTTTCGACTTTTCAAAGTCAAATGACTTACGAATTTCTCCTCCGTAATTCATTTTCCAAAAAATGTTAACTCTCTTACTCACACACTCAACTCCCCATATAATCGCACGCTATCCACTCCACCTCCCAGGGCAACTCCAACCATGGGTATCAGATGCAAATTTTGATACCATGTGGAGGTATTAGTATCTCCAACAACACAAAAGAGTGGTATCATAATTTGTGTGGTATCATAATTTGACATATGCTACCTTGGCTAGTACCATCAACTGAAACTGCACCCACGAGTGGGGAGTAAAAGCCGTTGAGACAAAACCACTGTCATCTAGAAATAGATTTGTCCTGAGTTTATTGCAAAACTGACATGCGTACTTTCACTTTTTTTCAATTTGACTCGCAAACTTTGCAAACATCAAATGTGGGTTGCGTACTTTAATTTTCAAAATTTTGAGACAGTTTTTTTAACACCCGGTTAAAAACATAACGGGACACTAAGAACGTTAACAGAATGGGTTATATGCATCTCACGTGAGGGGTAATTTTGTATATAACTAAATATCATAAGGGCTTAACAGCCTTCAACCTTCTGTGTAACTTAGGTTGTATTCTTCATAATGCCACCACCAAGCCACCCACTACTGCCACCTAAACACCACCACATGACCACCATGGAAAATAATTGTTTTTAAGATTTGATAACAGAAAACTTCCAAACCCAAGTTTTCTTCTTCATATTGAAACTCAAAAGTTAAAAAAACCAAATCAAAATTTGCAGTCTAAAGAAAAGAACGAAATCAAAGAAAATCGAAAGCCATAACATTTTAAAATCAGAAATCAAAAATTGAAACCCAAATCATTTTAATGGTTCATGCTTTTGCTTTTAAAAACCCTCATACCCAAATTGAAACCCAGATCTGAAAAGTCAGAAGTCAAAAATCGAAATTAAAGATTGAAATCAAAACCCAGACTCGTTGTCAAAGTCAAATAAAATTGAAGTCAATCCCATATTTGTGCTTCGAAATTATGAAATTCATACCCAGTTTAAATAGATTTGGGGTAAGAGAAACCAAGATCTTCATTTTATTTTCTTTTTTGAGCATATCTGTATTTACACCCAAGAATTGAACAGATGTGTTCTTCTTTATTTCTTCATTTGCTATAAAAATTAAATTTAAATTTAGAAGAAAATCATTTAATGGAAATAGAGATAAAGAAGATCTGGCCTTTTTTCGGGAGAACGGTGGCTGCCGACGGTGGTATTCGAGTTGCTTTTCAAGCATTGATCGATTATGTTGGAGGGTCGGTCAATGTGAGGTGTTGCTGGGTTTGAACACAGTAAGGTCACATTTGATGTTTCCAAAGTTTGTGAGTCAAATTGAAAAAAAAAAATGAAAGTACGCATGTCAGTTTTGCAATAAACTCGATTTGTCCTCCTACTAAAGACTTTAAAACTTGTTCTATATTTATATTAATGCCCCTACTAAACTAAGCGGTGATAATATTATGGATGGCTTTGCATTTAGTTAAGTGACTCCACTTTTATAGTGTACACTCCCCCTTTTATTTATTTGGACTTTTATATACTTTTCTTCTTCCACTTCTATTTGCATTTAGTTAAAAATATTATTTTATTTTTAAATTAGTATCATACATTTGTTATTTTATACAAGACAAATATAAGATTAAAATAATACTCCTATATTATCATAAATTTAATATTTATTTTTGGAGATAATAATTTAAGTTTGTATAGAATACTAAAGTTATGAATATAATTTTGTTTAATAAAAATAATAATTGTTTCAAAAATATAAATAATAATAAAATTAATTAAAGAAATAGTCATAGTTTATTCATTTTATACTAATTTAAAAAATCAATTTATTTTAAATTCAAATATTATTCAATATAATTCATATTTAATCATAGTCATATTTTAGAATTATTGATGATATGAAAGTAATAATAAAATATAAAAATATCAAAAATAATTTTGATACCATAAATTTGATACATATTGTTGGAGATAACAATTTGATACCTAATGAATAGTGGCTCACAGGTATCAAAATTTGATTTAGAAAGAATATCTAACATATTTAAAATTCGTTTTTAATAATAAATTTGTTTCTTTTTTATATTTATTGTGGTAATGAGGGAATAAATTTAATATATAAATTACCGAATTTACTTACAAATAATAAAAATAATTTCACTATTTAATCCTCAAATTACTACATTTATGTTCTTTTTATTTTATTATTATTATATTTTTTTTTTTTTGGGGGGGGGGTTTGTTGTACTCAACTTTCTAATTTTTAATGTTATTTTTCTAATCAAAATTATCTTTTATTTATATAAAAAAGTTGGCTCATGGCCAATAAAAACATGATACATATTCCTGACATAGGTTGCATTATCATTCGCTACTTTTACAATATCTCTTCCTACTTAATAAATGCTAAAACCATTACAAGCATCTATTAAATCATTAATGTCATGTATAATGGAACTAATGTTAAAAGGAATATTAATTTCTTTTTTAAGAAACTTACATGCAATTTTTGCATATTGATTGACTAATCTTATCCCTTAACAAAAAAGCTTTTAAGTGGATGATGATCACCAATTCTAATATGATATCAGAGCGGGCCAATGGTGATGTTGAGTTTGAATTAGTCCGTGTTGGGTTTGAATTGTAATCATGCTGGCGTATTAAGGGTCCACGTGAAAAGCCGATGTAGCGGTCTACACGTGAGGGGGGTGTTGAAATCCCACATATCACACATCAACTGGCAGAATAAAATTGATCAACCTCACTCCTTAACAAAGCATTTTAAGAGGATGAGACAGCAATTCTAATATATATATATATATATATATATATATATATATATATATATATATTTGGGGGGGGGGTGGATTTTTGTTGTATTTAACTTCTTAAATTTTAAGAGGATGAGAACGCAATTTATTTAATTAATTTTTATTTGGGGGGGGGGATTTTTGTTGTACTTAACTTCCTGATTTTAAATGTTATTTTAAAATCAAATAGAGTTCATTGATTACCGAAAGGATCAAAGGCTAAATATCCTTCAATTTATAGGAGGAATTTATTATATTAAATGCTATGTCGTACTTTAAAATTTGAGATTTTTTTTGGGGAAACTAGTTTCTCCATAAGTTATAAAAAGTCATGTTTTTATAGAGATTAAAGTTTAGGGTTTAGGCCTTTTAAGGTTTAAAAAGGGTTAAAAAAACATGATTTTTATAACTTATGGAGGAACTACTTTCCCCCAAAATCAACTCTAAAAATTTTGGTTTACACTAACAATTTTTTTATTTTTTTTTTGACCAAATTCAGCATGCAATATTTGGCTAGAAGTAAATAAATAAAGATGCGGAAAATGAAATGGTAAGCAAGGAAAGGAAGTGAGGAAGCAGCCATTGACGACTTCCAAGAGTCAGAATACTTTTATGCTTTTATAATTGGCTATTCAAAGTTTCAAATATTCAATATTCAGGGTATCATTAATTTCAACCTTACATATCGACCATATACTATACTGTACATTATATAGACATAGATATGTGTGCATGTACATACTTCTTTCGGTCCAAAATAACTGTTTTTTTTTTTTTTGTATTTGCACAACTCTTAAGAAATGTAATAATTATCATGGCTTAGTAACAAAACTTCCAATTTTACCCCTATTAAGTGTGCAACTTTCTTTCATTAATGTCTCACACAAAGATAATTAATAAAAGAGAATAAGTTTCAATGCAAGGATAAGAGATACATTTAGCTCAAAAGTGATAATTATTTTGGACCAAAATATTGATCCAAAAGTGATAGTTATTTTGGACCGGAGGGAATATTTTATTTGATTATAGCATCTTTTATTTCATTTATTTCAACCTGTTTTCAAAATAAAAATAAAAATCACTTATTCCAATTTCGAACCTCAACTCAAATTCAAAATATTCTTTTGGCCTATGAATCAAGTTGTTCCTATTGCATGCATATTTCTATTTGGATTCGGATGAGATTATTCCAAATGTGTTCCCACTAAAATGTATGTGTACTAGTACTATTTAATAATCACACACATTTAGTTTTGCTTATTTTTCTATATTTTGTTTGCACCTTTTGGAATTTGCAATGAAGTCCTTTTGTCTTTGTTACCCTTAGGAGGTTCACAATGAATAATGTAGTACCTTTCGGAGTCCACAATGCTTATTTTTGTTTTTTTATAGTTGTTCCTACCCTTCCGAGTTATACATACATTAATTATTAAAATATTACAGTTAATTTATTTATTTATTTAAGAAAACGTATTTGTTTGTTTCATGAATAATTTGCTTTAAATTATTTCATTACTTAAAAAGGTGCTACGAATAAAAAGGTATACACCCTCCACTCCAATATACTCTTTCCGTCCCAAACCAGTAGGCACAAAAAATTTCTAGCACGAGAATTAAGGAAAGTGTTAGTGTTTTGAGTATGAAAAGTGAGTAGGAGAAAGAAAGTATAAGTGTTGTGAGTATAAAAGTAAGAATGAGGGAAAATGAGTGAGAGTAATAATAAAGAATTTATACTATTTTTAGTAATGTGCCTCTATAAATAGAATATTCAAAAAAATTAAAATTGTGCCCATTAGGTCAGAGGGAGTAAATATTTATTTCCCCAGCCCCCTGTAGTGCTTAAAATTATGATGATGTGAGGTGGACAAAGAGTGTGTTTTGGGGGAACTAATTACTCCATAAGTTATAAAAAGTCATGTTTTTTACCGTTAACCATAAACCTGAAATCCTAAAACCTAAACCTGAAACTCCAAACCCTAAATCTTAAACATTTTAAAAATATGATTTTTTATAACTTATGGAGAAACTAGTTTTCCCTAAAATTTTCCGTGGACAAATTAAATCTACACTAATTTAAATCTACACTAATGCTTTGAAATTGCATTATGCAACTCCCTTATTGGTTATTGTGTTTGAAGTGGGACATTTCAATTTTCACATAACAATAATGTTAAGAAAAAACATAAAATAAGAGGTGTAGAACAACTTTAACACCATTTGATCCAACAACAAAATCAACTGTTTGGCCCACCTACAATGAAGAATCAATCCGTGGACCCTACCAATAATATTGGACACTCTTCTATAAATAACAACGTTATAACTTCTATCAAGCTTCACAAATCTTGTCCCAACAACCATTCTTAGTCTTAGAGATGAAACCTCAACACCTCTCCGGCGATTGCTCTTTGGTCCATGAATCAAAGAGAACGATCGGAGAAAAGTTCCGGCAAGCTTACCGGACAACAATGATGGCAATGGTGGGTAACGGACACTCGAGCGGATGCGGAGTTTCGTTATCTAAAGAAAATGAAAGACGAAGCTCGAGATTGGAAGATCCAATAAGAACAATGATGTTTTTAGGGTCGTGGAGTCATACTTAATTAGGTTTATTGTTCTTATCAACTTACAAAAAATCAAGCTGTGTTCTAAGGGTTTGATCCAATATTAAATGAAAATTTTGCAGAAGCCAAAAGTTGTTATGCAAAAACAAATGATTGTTTATTAGGATGATCATGATCAATGGTAGTATGTTGATACAAGATGGGGGCCACCTGGACATTAGATGGTTGTTGCACTCAAATAAAGATGTTCAGTTATTGTTGCTCCAAATTTCTTTTTTGTTATCTTAGGCTTTTATTTTTATTTATTTTTCTTGATAATCACACTTTTTTGCAGCGGAAAAACACACAAGAAATTGTTTTTCTCAAGATATATAAATGTATATATCTTGATGGTGCCTCAAAAGGCAAAACCTTTTACTATTAAATATAATTCGTACAAGGCCGAAAGATTTCTATCGATATTACAAGAATTGCTCTAAGAACCGAAGAAGATCAAACACAAAACTCTATCCTAGCCAAATAAACTTAAAATCTGAGGTTACAAGAATGGAAACGTGTAGGAAGGACGGAGTCTTATCGAACCAATAAGTGAATGATCTTGTGTGCAAGGGTGTACTCGACAATGCTTGAGTTTGTGTTGTAGTGTTGGTTATCTTTATTTTCCAAGTCCCTTGCTATTTATAGAGTTGAAATACTTGGGGAATACTTCAGTTGTGGCTGGAGAGTTGATGAAAAACGTGGAGAGAGTGGTGGAGTAGTTGCCGAGCCTTGGGGATGAATATCTCCACGATCCCACGATTTTAGGAGCTAATTTTTGGTGCCCAAGTTCATGCTTCATGTGCTTGTACTCTTGAACTGAATAAACCTTGTACTGTCTTGATCAACATTCAGCCTTTGAATTGGTCTAACTCCCACGTTTTTCACTTGCCAATTTTCTCCAAGTCATGCGTAAAATCCATCTTTATCTTCCTTGCATAATTCTAACATTCCCACCATAGTATACCTGATTTATGGACCAACAATAAACAATATTCTTTCAAACATACTCCCTCTGTTTTATTAAACATGACGTTGGAGAGGAAATTTTTTTTCCCACAAAACTTGACGTTTTCCCTTTTCCAAGAGCAATTAGGCCCAATGTACCTAGAATAACCCTGAAGTCAGCATTGGTATTCTTTGATTTTCTATGTATTTTCTTATTTTTTTTTCCAAAGCTTTCTTCATTACCACAATGGAACCCCAACAGTCTCCTTCATTAAGGATAATTTAGTACTTTTACAATGCTTCTTAATCTATGTGTTTTTCTCTAAAACGTCATGTATTATGAAACGGAGGGAGTATTAGATGTTAGTACAAAAACAAATCATGAAGATAATGTTCAAATATTTACTCAGACACTCGTCTGATAACACTGATACAGTGTTGGCAGCACTTGTGGTAACACAACCAGTTTGCACTAACATTATGTATACACGTAAACACAATTAGAGATACTCTCTCCGTCCCATACTTATCGCTACTTATTTCCATTTTGGACGTCCTATATTTATTGCTACTTACTCAAAATGTTCATTTTTCTCTATCATATCCACTCACAACAACTATTCACTAACTTATTTTATCTCTCCTACCCACTCACAATACTTACTTTTTCAACATATTTTCTTAATCCCCGTGCACTCTCATTTGGTAGCAATAAGTATGGGACAGAGGGAGTAGACTACATTAAAGAGTCATTTTTATGAAAAAACTGTTTTACACTAAAAGATGAAGAAAAAAAACGAGTTTTTTCGTAATTGCGTGCTCTAATATTATCATGTGTTTGTTCTTATATTAGAAAGTGTATGTTCTAATATAACAATTATAAAACATTCAAACCGACACTTATAAACATTCAAACAAGCACTTTTAGTATTAGTGTTAAAGATTGCCGGTGGTTGTGTTAACAATTGCTTGTCCTAATATTATAAATTGTCCGTTGTAGTATTGAAAAATGCATTTTACTATGTCAACAAGTGTCAGGTGAGTTTTATAAATTCCGCAATAAGTGTTTGTTCTAGTGTTAAAAAGTATCTGTTGTACCACTGAGAAATATGTTAAGTATCAAAAAGTGTTTGGTGATTTTTTGTGATTTTTTATAATTTCCAGTTATTTACATGCTACAGCAATGCCACCGTGCTTTGTAAAAAAAATCTACTTATTTACAAAATATCACTCCGTATTTGAAAAAAATCTGCCTATTTACACCAATTTTTTTAGTACTCAGAGAAAAATTGTGCAAATTGTGAAGCCACTCACTGAGTAGGGATGGCCAACGCCGGTTCCGGTTCAGAAGCCGGTTCCGGATCGTCTTTTATGTGAACCTTAACCGGCCCTTGGTTACACCGGTTCCGGTTATCACAATCCGGTTCCGGTCCGGTTCCACGCTACTTTTTTTTTATCATACAATAAAGAATAAACAGGTTAAAATTTATTGAAAAACAAGAGATTTTTTTGTTTATCATAAAATAATGAATAAAAAGGTTAAAATTTATTGAAAAACAAGTTTTTTTTTAATGGAAACGCCGGTCCGGTTCCGGTTCGCCTTTTATGTGAACCTTAACCGGCCCTTGGTTACACCGGTTCCGGTTTATTAGCCGGTTCTCCCCGGTTCCGTGCTTCTCCGGTCCGGTTTGGTCATCCCTATCACTGAGTAGGGCTGTTAAACGAACCGAGACCGTTCGAGCTCGGCTCGTGCTCGGCTCGTTAAAGCTCGGTTCGAATGGACTCGAAGTGCTATTCGATCTCGAGCTCGAACCGAGTTTTCGAGCTCGAATTTTTATCGAGCCGGCTCGTGTTGGGCTCGTTTGTTCGACGAGCTTTGTTCGAGCTCGGCTCGTGTTTGGCTCGTTAGAGCTCGGCTCGTGTTCGGCTCGTTAGAGCCCGGCTCGTGTTCGGCTCGTTTAAATCACGCATAACTTGAGCTCGGGCTCGGCTCGATAAGCTCGTTAACACGAGTTATTTTGTTTGCGTTTGGCTCGAGCTCGGCTCGGCTCGTTAAGCTCGAGCTCGACTAAATAATCATCATTATTACTTTTGTAATGAATACATATACATTATATGTATATACAACATTGTACAAAGAATAAATCATAACTAAAATATTTTTATCTTCAAAATGAATTAAACAACAATAATTGTACAACAACTAAAATTAATTTAATTTTTATACATTCATATAATGATCATATAGCGACTATACACATACAATACAATAATACAATATAAATTGTACAACAACTAAAATTAATTTATTCTAAGACATTCATTATGAAAACGTAGAGATATACTCCCTCTGTCCCAGCTCACTTGTCACCTTTTTTGACCAAAAGTGGTCAACTTAAGGTCGGTTTGACCAGCACTTTATAGAAATATTTATGATCCGAATAAAAATAAAAAAAATTCTAAAATGATCACCATTAAAAATCCCCTCAATAACAATTTTTTTTTAAAAAAAAAATGGAACATAAATATTTCTATAAAGTGTTGGTCAAACCGACCTTAAGTTGACCAGTTTTGGTCAAAAGGTGTCAAGTGAGCTGGGACGGAGGGAGTATACACAATAGTCGGGGTTTTTTTTTTTTCAAAACTAATTTATTATTTTCAAATGTACACATATTTATCTTATATTATTTTTCTCATTGAAATAAAAAATAAAATTAACAGCTATTATTGTAGTTATATATGCAAGTATATTTAATTACTCAAATATAGAATAAACAAAATGGTTATCATTTACACATACACACACATATATATTTCACATATAAATTTGTTTGCATGTAGAAAAATATTTATTAAATATATATATATATATATATATATATATATTTATATATATATATATATGTATATATATATATATACATATATATACATATATACACACACACATATACATACATATATATATATATATATTTATTTATTTATGTATATGGTATAGTGGATATTATATATACATACATGTAACACATATTTATATCCATAAATATATGTATGTATGATATGTGTGTGTCTATATGGAATATTGGATGTTTTATATATATATATATATATATATATATATATATATATATATATATATATATATATACATACATACATACATACATACATACATACATATAGCACATATTTATATACATTATTATATACTCCCTCTATCCTGCCCGATTGAGGATATTTTGACATTTTTAGTGTCATACTCGACGTAGTACGGCCAAAAAATGGAAAGATAATATTACTTTTGGTCTCATAACCTCCTCCATTCATTCTAGTTCCTCTTAAGTCGGGCGGGACGAAAGCCGTATATGTGTGTGTATGTATGATGTATGTATGTATTATATGTATATATACATATATGTACCATATACTATATTATACACCTAGCGTAGCGTACGTTTTACTAAATACAGTTGACTAAGTATAATAGCGTCATTTAAATGTTATATACTAACCAGAAAGTTTGTCTGACTTTGACTTTCATGGTCAAATCCATAAAACGTTGACCACAATATGAAAACCTACCTATCCCTATGCATTTCAATTTTTTTTTATGAATTCACCGTTAGCATATGGTCGGCCTCAACTTTTAAATATAATTGTTAAAACAAATAGTTAACTATTAATAGTTAAATATAATAGTTATCTATTTATAGTGAAATATAATAGTTAACTATAATTATTAACTACCTTAGTAACTATTTGTTCTTAAAAAAAATACCATAGTAACTATAATAGTTAACTATAATTGTAAAATTATTTGAATTTTGGTTATGTAGAGTCAAACTATTTGAATTTTGATTAATATTTTATGTAAATTATTAATTTACATAATTTATTAATGATTTAACAACTATTTTTTAATTTTTATGAGAATTAATAATTTAGTGTAAAATATTAGTTAAAGTTTAAGTAAATTTGATAAGTAAATATAAAATTTGGGACAGAATGAGTATATTATAACCTGATGGTATATATACGATTCAATTAATCGTTTGTAATATGAGAAGTTAAATGAATAAGAGCTTTTCAAAAAAAAAAAGTAAACAGGAGGTTACATTTGTAAATTAGACACGTTTTGAGATTTAAAAAAAAAAAGAGAAAAAAATAGTGTTTTTGTTCAAAATGCAGAGAATACTTATCAGAGCTCGGTAAGGCTCGAACTCGAGCTCGTTTGATTTCATAATTTTCAGAAAAATGTTTAAGCTCGAGCTCGGCTCGTAAAGGATCGAGTTCGAGCAGCTCGTGAAAATCTCGCGAGCATAAGGCTCGAACTCGAGCTCGTTTGATTTCATAATTTTCAGAAAAATGTTTAAGCTCGAGCTCGGCTCGTAAAGACTCGAGTTCGAACAGCTCGTTAAAAGCTCGCGAGCAGCTCGAAACTCGATTCGAGCTCGAACAAGGTAAATGGGCTCGAGCTCGATAAAAGCTGAGCTCGATAATTCGTTAACGAGCTCGAGCCCAAAACTCGAAAGATCGGCTCTGCTCGGCTCGTTTACAGCCCACTGACTACTTATTATGCATGAGGGTCGGGTATGGTCCAGACCAACCCGAACCAGACCCGTTACCGTCTCTAGCGACCCACCAAAACATGATGGTTTTCCTGCAGAATCTGCTGTTCATAGACTGGTAGATTTTTTTTTTATTTTGGATAGAGCCGTAGTACAATATTTCGTTTGGAATTACAATGGCATCGGATCATAAGGCTGTCATCATCGACGGTAAGGAAATAGCTCAAAACGTCCGATCCGAAATCGCTGCCGAAGTTCATCGTCTGTCGGAGACTCACGGCAAGGTCCATCTCCCTCCCTCCCTCTATCTCTTACTACTATGTTTTTATTCTAAGTAATCCCAGCACAAATTTCTGAATTTGTGTATAATTTTTTTGTATGATACGAAAGTGGAGATTTATTTGTAGCTGCGATCATTTTTAACTTTCTAAACCCTAACATTTGATTCATTTTAGAGGCGGATTTTTTTTTATTTTTTTTTTTAATGGGAAAATCAAAGAAGTTTAAGCTGGTAATCATTCTTCTTTGCGAGTTTATATATATATATATATATATATATATTTATTCATTGCCATAATGCCATGTATTCTGCTCAGGATCATGAACATGTTTAAATCTTCATTCTTGTTAGAGAATAATATTTTTGCTGTTGCAACAAATAAAGAAACCATAGTACTCAAATTCCTAGTTTCTAGCGTGCTAGAGTTTTAAAGGAATTAGACTTTTCTGGGATTCTACTGGCTTCTAGTCAACTTAACTCAGCCTTAGTCCCAATCTCTTGGGTCGGCTCGTTGAATCCTTTTTCACAATTTAATTCAATAGAAAGCAAGCCATTACGCACATAACACTTGTTCATATACACATGTATTCACTTATTTCCTTTGATTAAATTCAGGTCCCAGGACTGGCTGTAGTTATTGTAGGACATAGGAAGGATTCTCAGAGCTATGTAAGGATGAAGAGAAAAGCATGTGCTGAGGTTGGAATTAAATCCCTTGACATAGACCTCCCAGAGCAAGTATCTGAATCCGAGTTGATTGAGAAGGTCCATGAGTTGAACGCAAATCCCGATGTACATGGTCAGTCAATCTTGCTCTAGATTAAAAGGCAGCTTTATATGCTTCTCATTTTCAATTTGTTCTGATTTGGGTTGTGTGTTTTATTCCGTCATCATGTACCTTCAATATTTTCTTCCATGAATCTTTTATCTTCATAGTATCTGTTAATAATACTCCCTCCGTCCCAAAATGATAGTCTCATTTCCCCTTTTTGTTTTTCCCAGAAAGTTAGTCATATTTCCAAAATTAAGGCTTCAAATTTACTGAATTTCCAGAACTTATAACTTGAGAATGTTTGAAAAGTCAAACAGGACTATCATTTTGGGACTGAGGGAGTAACTAGTTAACTACAGTTGCTAATTAAGGAACACATTAGTGCATTTTCTTCCTTGAGTCTTCCTAGGTGACGTTGGTATTGCTGCAGGTATATTAGTCCAGCTTCCGCTGCCCAAACATATAAATGAAGAAAAAATCTTAAGCGAAATCAGCCTTGAGAAGGATGTAGATGGCTTCCATCCTCTGAACATTGGGAAGCTAGCTATGAAAGGCAGGGAGCCACTGTTCGTTCCTTGCACCCCGAAGGCAATATATATATTTCTAACCTTGAAGCATGTGCTGATTTCGTAACCCATTTCATGTTCTTTGTGACAACACATTTTCTGCCTGCAGATGTCATTTATGTTGTACCCCCTCCGTCCCAATATGAATGTCCATATTTATTCTAACGTGCTCTAAATTTGTGACAAAATTTGGATATTCATTTTGGGACGGGGGAGTATCTTGGAATCTTCTATTCGCTCTGTCCCAGAATGAATGTCCAACAAATTTCAAATTCACTCTTGATCAAGAGCGAAGTTGAAAAAAAAAATCTGACATTTTTTGGGACAGAGGTAATAATTCTTTTGAGTTACTATTTGTCATCAGGGATGTATTGAGCTTCTGTCACGAAGCGGTATTAGTATAAAAGGAAAGAAGGCCGTCGTGGTCGGCCGTAGTAACATAGTCGGTCTACCAGTTTCTTTGCTTCTGCTGAAAGCAGATGCTACAATTACCGTAGTCCACTCACATACTTCTGACCCAGAGAGTATTATTCGTGAAGCTGATATTATTATAGCAGCAGCAGGACAAGCAATGATGGTACATACTAGCTTTTCTTTTCTTTTCATTTCTATGATGTTTGTTCTCTGATTTGCTTGTGATTCTGCATATAAGTTCTGATGATGTTAAACTGCCCACAATTGAACTAACTGTACAAGTTCTGATCTTTTTCTACGAGGGATTTGCAATCAAAAGCAAGCTTGTAAGCACAAATATGCGAGCAACTTATTGCTTCTATTTTTTCCTTCTTGAAGATGCCATTTAGATGCAACAGGCTTGGAAATGCTGTCCTATATGCATCAAATGGACCCCTTTGATAGGTCTTTGACATTTTGTACCTGAATATTCTATGTATTGCATAATCATCCGCACGGGCCTTTATATCTAAATATCCATAGCATTAGGACTTTAATAATACAAACTCATACAGTCAACATGCATCATCTGAAACTCAAGATATGAACGATCCTCAGCCTGATTCAGCTGGAATAAGCTCTACCACCATAAGATATGTACAGTTGCTGTATACTGTTTCTGATTTCTATTACTATTCCGTCCCAAAAAAGATAGTCTCATTTTATTTTTGATGGTACATAACTGAACTTTGACCAAACATTAATGTCAATCTGATCATCCTAGTGGAATCCAAAAATTTGTTATTGATAAATCACTTAATATTTCATCAATAACAATTTTTAGAATTTCACTGGGACGATTAGATTGACAACAATATTTGGTCAAAATACATTTGAGTTGACCAATAAAAAACCAAATGGGGCTATCTTTTCAGGACGGAGGAAGTATAGTTTTGACTCTGTTCATCTCGGCTTCTTTAAGGCCCAACTAGTTATAGCTTTAGCATATATGAACTGCTGCTTTAACAAGCCTAACTTGTAGCATAATTATGTATCTACATACGAATTATCTGATTTTTTTCCCCTTACCTATTCATCCATCTATTTATTTGTCAGATAAAGGGGAGCTGGATCAAACCCGGAGCAGCAGTAATTGACGTGGGGACAAATGCCATTGACGATCCAAGTAAGAAGGCAGGATATAGGCTGGTAGGAGACGTTGATTATAAAGAAGCATGCAAGGTAGCTGGATGGGTAACTCCAGTTCCAGGAGGTGTTGGACCTATGACTGTTGCAATGCTGCTCAAGAACACCTTGGAGGGTGCTAAGCGAGTTATCGAACATTAGATTTGTGTTTCAAGACTTATGCTTTGACTTGGTATCAGCAATAAGAACCCTCGTTTTTCAGTTGATGTAACACAGATTTGTTGTTGACTAGTGTATTCTGTTTCTAGGAAATACCAAGTTAGTAATCGAGATTTTGAAGAGAATTGCTATTTGCACACGTAAATCTTCTAAGTATACCCGTAAAAATGTGTTATTTCCTAAAATACCCCAATTTCTTCACACATACATCACACACTGATCTTTGATCTTTCTCTTTCCTGCCATTCATCCATGTCAGACCACGGGTCTCTCTCTAGATGCAACAACCACCCCACCCCCTCCTTCCCCAACCGCCCTTCCTCTTCTCCCCAATCTTATCATCCTATTTTGCACAGCCTTAAGACATTGATGTTGGAATTTTCAGCCATTGTCATTGTTTGGCGATTGGAGAAAGAACAAGCTTCAAAGGGTTCGACCATGGTCGATCGAACACCATGAAATATGTTTAGTAAGTGCTAATCGTACACACTTTTATGTACGTGTTACAAAAAAATAATAAAAATAAAAATAAATAAATATCAACTTTGTTAATTTTCTTCAAGAATAAAAAATGGATATTTAATTTAGGTACGAAATGAGCATTTTAAAGGAATGAGAGAGAGTGTGAAAAAGGAAAACAATATGAGGTCAAACATAAGGTTGGTGTACTTAGAAATTTGGAGGTGTGAGTGTGAATAGCAGCGAGCTTTGAAAATGGAGGGAATAATTAGACGCTCTAGAAACAAATCAATAGAAAACCTGAAAACCTTCTCTCTCTCCGGCGCCGAGCTCTATACAAACAAACCATCAAGTACATGCAAGACGGCGACGGATGCCGTCACCGCACCATTCCGCCGCCGCCACTTCCACCACCAGCGGCAGATTGTATGTCAGTTATTCCTTGAGGTATTCAATTCGAGTTAATCGTTCAACTCTTTTTATGTTTTCCCGATCATATTACCCTTATTATTAGGGCTACTTTTATTTCATTTCATTTCATTTCAGCCCTTTATCATTTTAATTGTGTCCCTTAACCTGTTCTGAATAGAGAAATTTGGTAATGCCTACTTTGTCTTGCTCATCAATTGCTATATTATATGTTAATGTTCAGTTCTAATTGCATGCAAAGTTTGAATAATTTCGTTCAATCACAGCTATCCTTTCTTCAATCATGTAGACCGAGTGGTTGGAATTTCTAGGTGTCTAGAGAGAGTCATTGACATTATCCCCATCCATGCTTGCACTATTTGCTGTAATATGCACTAACTTCACCGGATTGTGGTAGATTAATTAAGTTGGGACTTAAGAAATTCGTACTGGCCAGATCAGATGAGAGTTACTTTAGGCTATTTATTGTGCAGACAGAATATTAGGGAAGCTTGAGAACATTAACAGATTAGCAATACGCTTAATCAGTTCTCCTGATGCTGAATCTTAATTAAACTGATGAAAGTAAGAAACTGGTTATGCAAATGGTGTTACTACGATCAAGAAAACACAAGGTTAACAAAAACAGAAGTAGAAATGAAACCTTAGTCATTGGACTAAACTGTGTTCTTATGCTCCTTATTGCAAGGCATTTCATGGCATAAGGAGTTTCACAGCTCGTTGCACATCCAAAGTCATATAATAGTAGAATTAGATTTCTTCCTACAAGAAAAGTTTGTTAATCTAGCTTCATTGCTTGGTGATCTTATTCAAGGGCTCCATTTAGGATCACGAGGGCTAAAGAAGCAAGCCTTCACATTAGAGTTGAGCAGTTTGAGTGCAGCCTTAGATTTGATGCACCGTGGAGTCTTGTATTGATTAATCGATGCTGCCCCCTGGTTGATGAAGAAGTCCATCAATGATTCAAAAGTCCCTGGCTTCACTACACGAATCTCAAGCGGTCCGATGGACTTGTCGTGCGCACGACATCGCCTATAAATGTAATCAAGTTCTTCTTCAACCACCATGCAACAAGCTTGAAGGACTTTGGAATCGGGTGTGTAAACAGCCTTGTCTAGGGTTGATGAAGATGGGCAATGTTTGATCTCCCAGTAGATTACGTAGTGTCCCGGCACAGATGATGTGTCGGCATAGCTAGTGTATTCACCCAGTAGAGCATTGTAGGGTTCTAAAAGTCTTTTTGCTGCCATCACGCTCTTATGCAGGTCTTCTTCATTAGTTTTGTCGTTGTCTATGCTGAGAACGACGTTTCTCCTGCAGATGAACCGAAATTGTGGTGCTAGATTGTGGAATCCAGTCACTTGGAGCACATCACCGATACGATAACGATTTAGTCCTGTATCATCCCACACAAAAAAATCTTATGCTAGGTTTCAAAAGGTAGGCTAGGTAGCTACAAAGTGCAAACAAGGTAATCTTCTGTCATTTGCTTGTTGGCATTTTCTTTGAGACACGAGTACTCATTTAAAGTTCCTAAAAGAGAAAAACATGAAAACACTTACCGGAAAATGTTGTAACCACCAATTCGTAGTAGCAACCAAGTTTAACATGCACCAGGTCAACTAAGTTACTCTTGGGGACTTCCTCATCTTTGTCAGCGTCGTTCTCTCCCAATGGTTTAAATTCAAAGTAACCCATATTAGGCAATAGGGTGAAGGCCACATCTGCAGGATCACATAAGGGCTTCAAATTCACCCCAAAATAACACTCTGATGAAGCATACATTGTGCACACCAGTGGTAACTTTCCATCACTGTAGTATTGAAGAGCTGGTATATATTGTGACATGGACCCTGTGACCACGGCCTCAATGTACTTGGCCCTAGGCCAGAGCTTACACAATATACCGTTCCATGGTAAACGACCACAAATGTTCTCTATCTCGTCTGCTAGTTGTGGATTTGGTGATTTGAGTACGCTTGCCATAGCTGAGCGACACTCATGGTCCGTGATGGTGGGGTCTAGTTGACCTGTTCGGATGTCGTTACATAGGATTAGCCAATTACGTTCAAGAAAAGAGATGGCTCGCAGAAAGGCCGATGCAAATACAGCTCCAAGCCGCAGCACTTGGTAGCGGTGGATGAGCCCTGATAGCAATTGGCAGTACATGCTTTGGTTGCTGTCATTGCACAAGATGGCTTGATCTGGACTTGTGTGGTCACTATATGCGTCCAGGGATCGACATTTAAAGTGCTTGCTCTTGTAGTAGCTGGTCAGTACTGTTCGAGCTGGTAAACCACATGGAGTTGACATCTCTGCCTTGACAAAGTAGAGGAACATCGCCTTACCCTCGTCCAGGCCATGTATATTCCTGGGAAAATGGTGTGACATTAGCATTTGTGAATGGACTAAGAAGAAACAAACTACAAATATGCGTTGTAAAGTATTGTCGTGAGTCACTTGCAGCAAGTCTGGGGGGAAGGCCAAGTTATCCTTTTCTGCCTTTACAAAGAACGCAGTGGAAGACATGAAAGGCAGAAGAAGTAGCAGATGATAAAAGCAACAGAAGGAAAAAAAATTATCTCACTGGTTCATTATTGGCATGATGAGATTATAAAGAAAAGTTCTACGGTCAAGATCTTCTGCAATGGATGGCATCAGCTTAGGCTTTCCAGCTGAAGTTCCTGAGCTGCAAAATGTAAAAGAGTATTTATCTAATTGGAAATAATATGGCTGGGAGCCAGATTGTGTGTGTGTGAGTGAGAGAGAGAGAGAGAGAGAGAGACCTGCATAGCATCTCAGTGATGGGGTGACCGGTAATCAGAGAGGAGTCTTCACCATTGGCAATCCTTTGGATATAAGGACGAATGTCTTTGTATGTAATGACAGGCACCCGCCTCTTGAACTCTGCTATATCTTTTGATCCCACCATGTACCTCTTCAAGTACTCAGTCTCTCCATTTCTTTTCAAGATCTCCTTCAACAAGTCTTCTTGGACTTCATTTGCTTTTCTTGTTAGGTTCTCAAGCTCCTTCAGTGCCTCCTCTCCTTTGTACTCCAATTTCTTTCCGTCCATTATACTTCAAAAGAGGAAAGGTCTAGGAAATGGGTTTGATTGAACAGAATTAGGCACTAGTGCTCACTACTACTACACTTCTTAGAACTAGTTCTTGGTTATAATAGGTTCTTAACGCAATGGGTCTATATATAGAAGTAGTTGTGACTTATGAGTTATGAGTCGTATGGTACTTTGCTTTGCTCATCTGGGCCACTTTGCTTTTCTATTCCGTATTATTGGTACCCCTAGTATAGGCAATCGTTGCAACTTATTCGTGTCTGCAATGTGGTTAGTGGAGCCTCACAGCCTTCTCTTGATTTGAAATATGGTACTTTGCTTTGCTCATCTGGGCCACTTGCTTAATGATAATTTCTTTCTCTATTAATATGAGCAAAAAAAAAAAAAGATCATCAGTTAAGTACGTGAAAAGTTCAGAAACGAAATTACTAAAAGGTAGGAACATCAAAAGACATTTTCTTGGACATAGCAGTACGATAGAGTAATGCATTTGCTCCATCCCCAAAAAAGTCGCTATGTACCTAACATGCTTACCTTCATGAATTGCACTAACATAAGTTCCATTTTAGATGCGGCTCTTTTATTTGGGATGGGTGAAAAAGGAAAAGGCCACTCTCTTTTTTTTTTTTTGGCTGCAGGGAGTAACTAATTACTAGCAGATTGTGGATAACTGTACCGTGCATGACTTGTTTGCTAATTTGTTTTGTATACTGTTTATAATGAGGTATTTCCCTTTGTAGACATGTAAATCTGGTCTTTTGGCCTGCATTTTCTCACCGTATTGGAAAATCAGTCACAGCCTACTATTAACATGGAGTGTCATGTAAAATGAAAAAGGCTGTAGGGCATATGACAATTATATCAATCACGACAACAACCACAAAATATTGTAGATATCCATTAGCAACCAGATGTGAGATTTTAGGATCGTGTTCATATTCATACTAACATTTGATCACATTCGTTTTACTAGATCCTATCTTCTCTGTTTGTGTGTGTGAGAGAGTAGTCGCTGACGTGTATAACACAGTAGAGAAAGGGTTAGCATACCTAGTTATTTTCTTCTGATAGCTACCCTAGTGGCTAACATAATTCACAGTACCGTCATTTCAAATCCACGTCCAAAGTTTCAACATAGGAATCGAACCCATTACCACAAAAGGTGATTCCAAAAGAAGCATGTTAACAAAACTGAATTGGCCTGAAAGGAATTGAAGGCCTCCAACTTGTTCTAACGAAACCGGATTGGGTTCAAGGGAATTATTCAGGATTGGGATTTGAAATAACTAAGGCACAATTTCAACCACACGTACAAGTAAGATGCTATGCTAATTATCCAACAACAACAAGAAAGCACAAGGAAGCAAAGACTGGGTCGTCATCAATATCTTTTACAGATGTTGGTGCTCGCCGCATAAACAAGTGATCTTTCTTTTCTTTTTTGCCATTAGTGACAGACATGGTATGTTCTTGATGAAACTCTCTTTCTCTCTCTCTCACACACACACACACAACTTTCTTGACAAATTTAGCCAAGACAATAGTGCTATTGCATGTCATGGCTCTAAGAAAAGCAAAGCTTTATTAACGTGGTACCTTTGTCTTGTACAAGTTTAACTGGAAAAATGCATCTCGCGTGCTCTCTCTCATATCATTTTGTCCACCATTAATCCTCTCTCAATAGTCATTCCCCAATTTCTCTCCCTTGGAAGCATTCCCCGTACAATTTTGTGTCATCATTTTATTCCTGTTTGTACCTTCTAAGCTTTTCTTGATGATCTTATCCACATTGTGTCATATCCTCAACAGTTTGGGCACAGCACTAAAGACATTATCTTTGAGTCTTTGACCTACAGTTGCTACCAGCAATAATTGGTAAGGTACAAGCCTAAAGCACCGTAGGGTACCTCAAATTTTAAAACTAGAAGAACAACATATAATTTGTAGATTTTGATACATCCCCAGTAGCAAATTCTGAACACACCTTATGTTTTACTTTAATGAGTTACTTCCTTTGTCCCAAGTAAGAATGTAGCTTTGTTTGCTACTTTCATGAAATTGCACTCAAATAATTTGTTGATTTTGGAAGTACAACATTATTTCTTTGGACAGACTGAATCGTTTGTTTTCTAGTTTTGTTGTAGAATCACGGGAAGAAGGAATAGGGTGCGGCATTATATAGGATCAGCAAGGAATCGTGTGGATTTCATGGTAGATTAGCAACGAAATTTCAACTGGCTCTTACATTTTGACTATAAAATTCTGCTCAGTTCGCGAAATGACTAAATTTTGATGTTCACAATGCGAAACATGTATTCGAACAACATACTGCAACTACTTGCCCCATTGCATTCTGCTTTATCTCGCTAATCTCTATAAGTAGTAAGGCGACATTTATTTTGGGACAAAGGAAAATGGAAAGTAGGACATTTATTCTGGGACAGAGGGAGTATCTTATTTTGAGATTTGAGATGTGGTTTGCCAAACATAGCATTAACGACAAACTGATTTCACGAAGTTGGGATTAGATCAATGGAATGCAGGCAAGAAACACGTTCAAATTCAATGTGTACGTAAGAAGCACCTGGAAAACTTGATATATGACTGTTACATCACTTTTGGATCTACTAGGGTTTTTTTTTTTTTTTTTTTTTTTGCTGATCAACTTTTGGTAAACCCACATGGAAAACACCATGATATTGAGGATGACAATTCGGTAAGTGCTTTCTCAGAAAGTCACAAGTGTAGATACATGTATGTGACCAAGTTATTGTTGCAGGGACGATAATAATGGAGGCAAAGGCTGATTTGGGGCAAACTGAGGCAAGCAAAAACATGTGCAACTTTTAAAGCATTACATCCCAGCCTTACATGGAAGACATGGATTGTGTGGACACGTAATATTCCTCTATAAGCCAAGATCATTGCCCTACTCTTCGCTTTTTCAGGTACGCAATCACTTTGATAAGAAGTTCAGATTTTCTGTACTACTTTGTGCATCAAATTCGGTATCAGCATTGATCTTTATTGAACATTATTGGGCCTCTTGTAACTTTTCAGGTGACTCCACCCAAAGCGAAACCACTTTCTAAAAGTTACCTCTTGTAACTTTTCAAGTGACTCCACCAAACCATTTTCCCATGCTTTGGTTGATGTTAAGGTTCGGGATTGAATCTCCTCAAAAACACCTGTTAAATTGCATTGTTTTAGTTATGCAATTCAGTGGTCAAGATTGAGACGTATCAAAAACAAAGTTGTTTTTATGTGTTTGGATCTTGGCCATTGGTTTGCCATGTAAAATGGGACGATGCAATTTTGGCAGTATAAGTCAAGAAAGGTTAGCAAATTCAAACAAAGGTTAAGTATTCGCTCGAACCAACTTCTAGGCAAGATAAACAGCCAAGGAACTCCCACAATCACTTTAAGGTGTTGGAAATGGTCTAATATACACAGTACACACTACTACAAATGCATGCTGAGAAATTATTCTCGCATAAAACCCTAATTCATCCACAATTAAAATGCTCTCCAGCACTCTTAACCCTTTATCTCTACCACCCAGGGCAAGAACCAAACAATTTTATAAGTTCCCAGAAAAAAGAAAAAAAAACACACATTAAGTTTTTCATTGGCAAAACCAAAGATAGAACTACTAAAAGATCCAACCAAGTCTAATGTACCACTGTTGCAAACTAAAAGATCCAGCCTTTTGAAATAATGTAAAAGCTACTATGACGTATTCCCGCCAAAAGATTATTGATGAACATAAAATTATGAGCCTTTTTGCACATGGTTAAAAGAGCTCTGTTGTTTTCGGCGCTCAATGTTGCTGAACATAGAGTTTCTGGTTATACTGGATCAGGAAAAAAAGAGACAAATTAGAGAACAGTAAACGCAAATAAAAAAGACCATTAAAAAACGCAAATAAAAAAACAGATTTAAGTGGTTCTTGTTGCTAATGATATGATTTCTTGCTCGAAGAGAGAGGAAATGGGTTTGCCCCGCCCCGTCCGTAAGGGGCAAACCATTTACGTGAGACTGTCTCACACAAGTTTTTATCTTTCGTAAATTAAGATGGTAGTAGGGATCTCAATGGGACATGCATGCGATTTGTTAGTTTGCTGAGATAATGAAAGCCTCTTCTCTTACCGGGTACTAGGGATGGCCAAAACCGGTTCTGGGCCCTGTTCCGGTTCGGCAAAAGGGTGACCCTGAACCGGCCCGCGCTTACCCCGGTTCCGGTTCCGGTTGGCACAATCCGGTTCCGGTACGGTTCCGGTCCCCCCCCCCTTAAAATTATTGAAAAACAAGGGACTTTCGGTCCGGTTCCGGTCCGGTTCGGCATATATGTGACCCTGAACCGGCCTGGATGCCTTGCGGTTCCGGTTCGTCCGGTTCCGGTTTCCTCCCCGGTTTTCTCCGGTTCCGGGCTTTTCCGGTTCGGTTCCGGTCCGGTTTTCCGGTTCCGGTCCGGTTGCCATCCCTACCGGGTACGGTTTTGACATTAGAGATAGCATACATGTCGCATTGACTTTGAAACATTTTTTCTTTCTTATATGTTTGTTCAACTTAACCACTCTTGTTTCTATTTTAGAGGAATAATAATAAAAAATAAATATAACTATTTTTGTTTTAATATAGTCAATAAAATACCATTTTCAATGGTAGGTTTTGAAAGTGTCATCTATATGTTCATGAATCCAACTTCTAGTCTTCTAGACAGCAATAAGAACGCATTTGAACACTTTTTTAACAAGGAAAAAATTAAACAAGAAATCATCAACCTTAACTAGCTTTGTTGAATAATGTCAATTCATTTTAATCTTTAGTTTGATCTTATTTGGGGTTACGTTTGTTTGCTGTCATTAGAATATTAAAGAACCTTGGTCATCCAAGATTTACGAAATCAATTTGTTAAATGTTCTTATCTTAAGACCATATACAGTGGTAAGCGGATTTGAAAACTAGTGAGCGAAAATTCGCTCAAGTGCTGTAATAGTAGTGAGCGAATTTTCGCTCACAATGTGAGCGAAACCGTGAGCGGAACTGTGAGTGAATTGAAAATGAATTAAGTGTTTAATTTTAATTTTGATTTATCTCAAACGATGTCATTTATGCTAAATGTCAAAAACATTCATAATTTTCTTTTCCCTTTAAATAGAGCCCAATATTGCATATGTTCTTCACACCTCTTCTTCCATACTTTCTCTCTCTAAGCTTATGAAAAAAATTATTTTTCAATATGAATAATTTTAGAACCGATTCTCGAAATTCCGGAACAAATAAGGGAAGGAAAACAAAAGCCAACTCAAATTGAGTAAGACGATACATTCACGTACACGATGGAAAATTCACACGCTGGAAATGGTATCACTGAATACATGGCACACGAACAGACTCTCTGAAACAAATCCACCTCTCAAAGCAAATCTGATTGAGCATATATATGCTGTCAACAACTCTTGATATTATATACTCCATCCGTCCCGGTTTAAGATTCTTAGTTTGACTATGCACCCTTATTAAGAAACCAAAGCAAAAACAATGGAAATGAGTCAACCAAAAGTAGAGATTGAAGGATATAAATGTTCAATATATATATATATATAGGGTTTTATTAGGATACCCCCTTCAAGGGTATCTTAACAAGTGACCCATTTTTACTTTCCCAAAATACCCATTATATTTTACCTGCAATAAATACAAGATGCGGGTAAGGTTGTAACTTTTTCCCCAAACTCATCCTCCGATCGTCTTGGACTCGCTGCTTCTCCTTCTCCTTCAATTGCCTCCCCGCCATGGCCATGGGTCTCCACAGCTGCCACTTTTTCCTCTGCTATTCCTCTCCACTCTTTCTTTTCCACACCATAAAAGTGAAGAAAACAAATCAGACCAGGCCATTATTGTGAATTTTAAATTTCAAATTTGTTGAATCAAATCATCGAGATTATTATTCGAAATCCCAAAAATCATTGACAAATATATCGATTTGCAATCTGAAATCCCGAAATCCCATGGAACCAATCTTCCCCAAAATGTTTTTTCTACATCAGGGTTCAAGGTTCTGTTTCCATTTTGGTTAAAGTTGATCGGCCATCCTCCTCGAGCTCGAATTCATTAATGGGTTTTGATGGAACGGAATCAAAATATTAGTGGTTGTTACATAGAAACTAATTTAGCACTAATCTGGAACAGCAAATTGAAGAACATGATTTGCTCTGGGAAGATGAGTGAACTAAATGGAGGGTGGGACCTTTTTTTTTGTTTTGAAAGTTACAAACCTTACCCCCATCTTATATTTGTTGAAGGTAGAAAACAATGGGTATTTTGGGAAAGTAAAAATGGGTCACTTGTTAAGCTACCCTTGAAGGGGTATCCTAACAAAACCCATATATATATATATATATATATATATTTAAAGTTGGTGAGGAGGGTTTAAAGTTGGTGAGGAGGGCTAAGGTGTTGACAAGTGGATAAGTCATGGAAAAACTTGAATTTGATGATGCCACATCAACACTATTCTCATAAATAAGTGACTTTTCATTTTTTTTCTGTTAGCTAATAGTATAAGCTAATAATATTAGTTACTATATAGGGTAACTATTATAGTTTACTATTATAGTAACTATTACTAATAATAGTAATAGTTAACTATTAAAGTTAACTATTACTATTATTAGTAATAGGTAACTATAGTAGTTACCTATCATTGTAACTATTACTATCATTAGTAATAGTTAACTTACATAGTAATTAATATTATTAGCTAATAATGTTAAACAAATAATAGTTGACTATTAATTGTTAACTATTATTATAATTAACATTTATAATTAACTTTTATAATTAACTATTGAATAAATTAAAAATTACTATTAATAGTATTAGTAATCGTAATAGTTGCTATATATATTAACTATTACTATTAATAGTATAATTGGTTAATCATAATAATTACTATATGGGTTAATTATCATTATTAATAGTATTAGTTAATCATTATAAAAAATATATTACTCCCTCCGTCCCAGAGTAAGAGTCCTATTTTTGTACGTCCCAAAGTAAGAGTCTCATTCCTAAAATGGCAAAAAAAAATTACTATTCATCCCACTCAGTCTCTCTCATGCTTTTAATTTAATACTCACAACACCAATCAACTTACTATTCTTCCCACTCATTCTATCTCCTACTTTACTTTTACACTCATAACACTTACATTACTTCCATCAATTCTTAATCTCCGTGTAAATGAGAGGTATGACTCTTACCCCGGGACGGAGGGAGAAATATTTATTGTTAATAGTAATCACTTCGTCCGAGAGTGAGAGTCCTATTTTCTATTTTTATACGTCCCAGACTCTGAAACAAATCCACACACTTGGCTCTCAAAGCAGATCTGATTGAGCATATACTCCCTCCGTCCCACCACAAGTGCTACTAGAATTGTGGGCACAATAATTAAGAAAAAGAAGTAAATGTGTGGTGGAAAATGAAGAGAGAGAATGAGTGAGGTAAATAGTAGTGTTAGTTGAATAAATTGTGTGGTGAAAAATGAAAAAGAGAATGAGTGGAGTTAAATAGTGGGGTTGGTTGAATATTAGTCTCACTTGTGGTGGGACAGATCGAAAAGGAAATTAGTCTCACTTGTGGTGGGACGGAGGGAGTATATGCTATCAACAACTCTTGATATTATGTACTCCATCCGTCCCGGTTTAAGGTTCTTAGTTTGACTATGCATGCTTATTAAGAAACCAAAGCAAAAACAATGAAAATGAGTCAACCAAAAGTAGAGATTGAAGGATATAAATGTCCAAATACTATTTATAAAGCAAGTGAGTAAAAGTAAGCTAGGTAAGTAATGGTTTTTTTTGTAATTAAATGAACTTTTTGATGGCAAGATTTTTCAACGCACTATTCATTCTTTTCCATTTATGGAATAAAGCAACTAAGAATCTTAAACTGAGACAGACTAAAAAAGAAAGTAAAAACCTTAAACTAGGATGGAGGGAGTAGTATTTATCTACTTTTGTACTTGCTTTGTTTTTGTATGCATGTTCTGTATTAACTTATTATTCTCAAGTGTTCAATGTTTAAGATATCACAATTGAAGTTTATTTATGAGTGTCTGTACACCCGCCGCATGGCGTGCGGCGGGCCAGGCGACTTTTCCAATTTTATTTTTTTTAAAGAGTTTTTTTTTTCAACCCCAACTTTTTTTCCTCCCAACAAAAGTAACACTTATTATAACGAAATGTAACATTTTTTTTTTCAAATGTAACACTTTTTTTTCTTCAAAATGTACCACAATTTTGCTACAATAGATTAAAGATAACATAAAGATTGACAACTAAACTAATGTCACACTCTTTTAAAAGGAATGTAACATTATTTTTTTCAAATGAAACATTTTTTTTTAAATATACCACAATTTTGCTGCAATAGATTAAGATAACATAAAGATTGACAAAAACTAATGTCACACTTTTTATAAAAGAATGTAACACTCGTTTTTTCAAATGTAACAATTTTTTTTTTTCAAAATTAACATAAGATTGACAAACTAAACTAATGTTACATTTTTATAAAAAATGAATGTAACATTTTTTCTCAATTGTAACAAGTTTATATTCTTAAATGTAACATTATATTTGAAATGTAACATTTTTTTTTATTGAGAAAGTAACAATTAAAATGCAACTCAATTATATATATGAATTTTTACTCTTTTTTAAAGAAGAAAGGTAACATTTACCAAATAAAAATATCACATTTATCTATATAGAAAATTATAATTATATATTCACTTTGTTACAATTCAAATATTACTTTTTCTAACCACAAAAACTATCTAACAATTTAATTTCTCTTGTAAAATTGCTGTTAGATTTGACTGTGAAAAGTGTACTTTTTGAAGATGAAACTGTTAGTTTTATCAGAACAGAGTGTTGCATCTCAGCTGACAAAGCAACTCAAAACTTTTTGTGTGTAAAAAAATATATTTTTTTAAAAAAATCAAACCATGTCATGACCTATGTAGTTTTATTCGTCTCGTCGAGACGAATACAACAGTATTTTTAATTTTTTTCCTGAGTTATAAATCTCAAGATATAGCATTTTAAAGTTATTGGAGTTTTTTCTTTTAAGAGACACATGTCACGCTGGGAGTGGAGGAGAGCTTGGCTGGTCGGCTGGGCGTGGCTGGGCGAGGCGGGTCGGTTGGGTCGGCCCATAGAGCAGCCCGTCGCACGATGGTGCAACCGTTGCACCCAAGAATTTGTCATAATAGTTTAGTTGCTTCTATGTGGGTGATTATGGTTTTCTTTCTGAGCAATGCTAGGGGCACAAAATAAGTTCACAAAATGAGGTGACGATATTTTATTGGTTGCATCGATAGTGGACCCGCCACACTCTATTTAAAAACACCAATAAAATCATGACACCTAAGATTTTGTGAGCAAGATTTTGTGATTTTTTGTGCCCCTAGTATTATTCTTTCTTTAATGTTAAATTTTGTCCATAACCTTCATTTTCGCTCCATAGTTATCCATGTTCAACATTATCATTCAAATTCACTAAGATTTGTATATTTTTTTTTAAAGGAGGACTAGTATTGTTTAGAAATCCCTCCATGTAGTCTTAAAAAAAAGCGTTACTCCCTCCGTCCCGGAGTAAGAGTCTCACCCCTCATTTGCACGCTTATTAATAAATATTGGATGTGATGTAAATGTTGTGAGTGTAATAGTAAAGTAGGAGAGATAATGAGTGGGAGAGAATAGTGAATTGATTGGTGTTGTGAGACCATGGGCAATAAGGGGGTTTAGTTGGGGGTTGAGAGGGAGTTAGTTAGTTGAGTGTGTGCAATAAGGGGTTGAGAGGAGGAGGTTGAAGGCGCGTTTCACCTTCTTTTTTTCCTGCAATTGACACATGGCGAGCATTGATTGGTTCCCCATATTTTTAGATTTTATCTTCAACCCAAATTTTCGAGCTCAATTATTTTACAGCTATTTTTTTTTTTTTTTTTTTGCGAAAATTCTGGAATTTTTTTTCTCTATAAATTGATATAACTTTCATTTTATTTGTACACCAAAAAAGAACCTCTCTTTTCTCTCAAAAAAATCTTAATTATTCTTCTTTAACCCCTTATTTTTTAAAATATTCATCATCTTTTTAGTGAAATGGATCCCAATAATCTCAATAATCCTTATTTCAACACTCAGAATTCAAGTAATTTTTCACCAAATTACTACAATCCTAATGTGGGAGATAGCGGACTTGGCTATGATCATGAGAGCATGTATCATATTACATAATATGATTGTTGAGAATGAACGGGATACGTATTCTCAAAATTGGCTTGACTATCAGAATCATCCCGAGGCAAGTGGGTCTAGTACACAGCAACCATTCTCGACTGAGGTATTACCAACATTTGAAAATCATGTACGTACTAGATCGGATTAGCGTGATCAAAGGGCTCATCAACAATTGCAGAAGGATCTAGTCAAACACATATGGGCAAAGTTCGGAAATTAGTGATTTTAATAATTTTATTGTACTGTCAGTCGAGTCTATGTATCGTATGCTTATTTGTTTTTCATCACTTGTGGAGCGAGCTAAGTTTATTGTAACTTTTCTTATTTTTAATAAAATTAAAAAATTCTCGTATTTATTCAATTGCCATTAAAAAAATTAATTAAGTGTGAATTTTAAAAAAAAAAATCTCGAATTTATAAATAATAATAGTAATCATTTATTTTTTAATTATATATTATTATTATTATTATTTTATTAATCATAAAAATAAAGATTATAAATAAAATAAAAGTGGTGGGTAATAGAATGATGAGTTGGGAGGAGTTGAATTTTAAACTAAACTAGTTATTGTGGGGGGTGTAGTTGAGAGGGTAGTTGAATGATTAAGTGGATGGAGAGAGAAGATGAGGTGTCGTAATATTAAGGTGGTTGAATGTTTTTGGGGGTTGAAACTATTGCCCATGGTCTGAGTATAAAAGTAAAATAAGAGAGAGAATGAGTGGGGTGAATAGTAAAGATTCTTTGCCATTTTAGGAATGAGACTCTTACTCTGGGACGGACCAAAAAGGAAAATGAGACTCTTACTCTGGGACGGAGGGAGTATATTTTTTGTGCTACTGAAAGTAAGTATTCTTTTGTTTCAAAATGAATATTAAAAAAAAAGTCAAATTTGATCTTTGTTTAAACGCAAATTTGAAAATTTTTAGATACTCGGGCTACGTTTGTTTCGCGTAAAATAACTTCCGGAAAATGTTTTCCCCATTTTCCGGTGTTTGTTACGTACCGGAAAATGAGGAAAATATTTTCTGGAAAATTGTTTTCCCTCTTTTCTAAGTAAAATGACTTACGGATTTTTACTAAGTAAGTCATTTTCCGGAAAATGTTAACTCTCTCACTCACACCAAACTCTCCATAAAACCCCACTCTACCCACTACACCTCTAACACCACCCTCTTCATCCATCCTATCCACCACCCCCAACTACTCCAGCACCCACCCCACGACCCCACCCCACCGAAAAAAAACCCACTTCTTTTCACTCATATTAAAAAAAAAATGAACATCTCCACCACCCCCAACTATCCCAGCACCCACCCAACCCCCACCCTACCCCACACCCCACCCAAATCTTTTCACTCATATTGAAAAAAATTGAACATCTCCACCACCCCCAACTACCCCAGCACCCACCCCACCCCTACCCTACCACACCCCACCGGAAAAAAAAAAAAAAAAAAAAAAAAAAACCTTCTTTTCACTCATATTAAAAAAAAAATGAACATCTCCACCACCCCCAACTACTCTAGCACCCACCCAACCCTCACCCTACCCCACACCCCACCCCACCCCACCCAAAAAAAAAAAAAAAAAAAAACTTCTTTTCACTCATATTTAAAAAAATTGAACATCTCCACCACCCCCAACTACCCCAGCACCCACCCCACCACGCCACCCCACCCCACCCACCCCACCACGCCACCCCACCAAAAAAAATAAAAAATCTTTTCACTCATATTAAAAAACAAAATGAACATCTCCACCACCCCAACTACCCCAGCACCCACCCCACCCAACCCCCACCCTACCCCACACCCCACCCAAATCTTTTCACTCATATTGAAAAAAATTGAACATCTCCACCACCCCCAACTACCCCAGCACCCACCCCACCCCTACCCTACCACACCCCACCGGAAAAAAAAAAAAAAAAAAAAAAAAAAAACTTCTTTTCACTCATTAAAAAAAAAATGAACATCTCCACCACCCCCAACTACTCTAGCACCCACCCAACCCTCACCCTACCCACACCCCACCCCACCCCACCCAAAAAAAAAAAAAAAAAAACTTCTTTTCACTCATATTTAAAAAAATTGAACATCTCCACCACCCCAACTACCCCAGCACCCACCCCCACCCACCCACCCCACCACGCCACACCCACCCACCCACCCACCAAAAAAAATAAAAAATCTTTTCACTCATATTAAAAAACAAAATGAACATCTCCACCACCCCAACTACCCCAGCACCCACCCCACCCACCCCCCACCCCCAAAATAAAAAAAAAATAAAACTTCTTTTCACTCATATTAAAAAAAAAATGAACACCTCCACCCCCCAACCACCCCCACCCTACCCCCACCACCCCACCCCACCCACCTCCTCCCCTAAAAAAAAAATCAAAAAAAATCACTCATATTAAAATTATTTTTGAACACCTCCCCCGCTCCCCACTACCCCACCCCAACCATTTTTTTTACTCTTATTAAACTTATTTACTTACAATTCCCACATTCGCGCTCCCTACCCCCCACTACCCCACCACCTACCCCCACCCCACCCACCCCCCACCAAAAAAAAAAAAAATTACTCATTTTAAAATTATTTTTGAACACCTCCCCCACCCCCACGACCCCCACCTACCCCACCCATCCCCTACCCCACCCCCACAACCACCCATCCCACCCCAACCCAAAATCTCCACTTACATTCAAAATTTTTTTTCTCATAATAATTCTTTTCCTCATATTAAATTATTATTATTTTCATATGAAAATATTTTTCGGAAAACATTTTCCTTAGATTTACCAAACAACCAAAAACATGTATATGTCATTTTCCGGAAATCATTTTCATTTTCCGGAAAACATTTTACGGGAAATCATTTTCCGGAAATTGTTTTACGCGAAACAAATTTTTAGGTGGAAGGGTATCCTAGTCCTTTTTTTCTTAACGAGTCAATAAGTGTCATATTTCCATATACTCCCTCCGTCCCATTTGGTGTAGGGACCGCGACCACCACCACCACTCTCTACATTAGTATGATATTGTCCGCTTTTGGTCAAGCCCGCACAGATTTATTTTTGGGCATCCCCAAAATGCCTCATACTAATGAAGTGGGTGGGTGCTCTTATATACCTTGCAATTATTTGCTCAATTGTCGATATGAGACTTTGAGTTGCACCCCAACAACCCCACAATTGGGTAGGAATAGTGTTCAACCGCATGAATAGAATTAATACACTTGTAAGCTGTCATATCCTTATCAAAGCAAAATTTATTATTATTAATTTTTCCTAATTATTTCTTGGGAAAAGAAGATTGTTTTGAATGATCAATTATTTTTCCATATTTCATACAGTGAGATGCCAAAAAAAGCAGGACCAACTAAATATGGAGTTGGAGGAACCAATTCTTTGTTCATGCAAAGAGTGAGTGGGACCCAAATCCTATCATCAACGCGTTCAAATACATCACAAAATAAATATTTAGGAATTTTGAGTTTCCTTTACCATTTTTGGGTATTACTTTTTGAAAAGTTTTTAATTATTTTTTCATCTCAAAATAAATATTACTGCTCTATCCCAAAATAAACATTTAAGAATATTGAGATTGGCTCTTGATCAAGAAGAAAAAGTCAATCTATATAGTTGATCAGTTGGACCATTAATGCACCGACATATTACCAATTCAAACCCAACACGAGCCCTAACACGGGTTAACTCAAACCCAACACGGGCTAATTCAAACTCAACATCACTTTGAGCCGGCTCTGATACTATAAGAATTGGTCCTCTTCCTTTTAAAATGTCATGTTAAGTGGTGATGTTAGTCAATTTGTATATTAGTTGATCAATTTTATTCTCCAAGGTTATGTGAAATACACGAGGTTCAATCGCAGTAGTTTTTGTATGACACCCAATTTTGAAATTTTTGGTAAGTTGCCACACCAAATTAAATATTTCAATGCCAAAACCATACATTATTGGTTAAAAATGCAAAGAAAAACCATAAATACTTTAATAAGAAAAACCATAAATATGAACATTGCAATTAAAACTAAAATAATAAATGCTAGGGGCATAAAAAAGAAGTTTACAAAATCATGAATACAAAGTGAGGTGGTGATATTTTATTGGTTGTATCGATTGTGGACCTGTCACACTCTAATTAAAAACACCAATAAAATTTTGACATATTATTTTGTAAGCCACGTTTTGTGACTTTATATTAACTAATAAGTCTGAAATAGCAGTGGCATTTCAGTAAATAGCAGCAAACACCAGTCCCATTTCGCTAAATTAGAACTACTTAAAATGGCCTGCAGCCCGCTCTCCCTTGTCTTTCTTAAACCACGAAAAAGTCTTTTACTCTAACGGAGAAGAAAACCAAAACTCAAACGACAATGGCGAATTTCTCTCTCCTCAACCTCATAGCAATCTCCGCCGTCTTCTTAGCCTTCACAATCTCTCCGATCTCCGTCCACGCCGGCGGCATCGGCGATCAGTTCGGCTGGATGTCAACTAAACCGGCGACCTGCACGGGATCAATTGCGGAGTGTATGGCCGCCGGCGAATTCGAGGTGGACAGCGAGAGCAACCGGCGAATACTGGCGACGTCGAACTACATTAGCTACGGTTCGTTGCAGGGGAACACGGTGCCGTGCTCACAGAGAGGTGCGTCGTACTATAACTGCCAGTCCGGCGGCCAGGCTAATCCGTACCAGCGCGGTTGCAGCACCATTACTCGTTGCCAACGTTGAACTTTCTCTCTCTCTAATTTGATTGGCTGTATGATAATGATTTATGATTGTTTATGGTGTTAATTAATGCGTTACTTGAACATTTGGTTTCTATATCAAGAGACTTTGATTAAATATACCAATTTATTTTTGCTTTTTAATTTCTTTGCTGTTTTTGAATTCGATTATTTTCTCAAATAATTATATGTAAAGTTCTTTCTTGCAACTACGAATAATTGTTACTCCATTTGTTGACCTACGTAATTTGTTTTGGGTTAAAGTTTGTTTTTGGCACATATTTACATTTGTTCAACAACAATGGATTTTTCATTTATGTACCGTGAGCGTGGATTTGAAGGGTGTATAATGTATTGTAGTTAGAGATGGCAATTTGTCCGAACCCGATCCGTTCCGAGGGTGTTCCGATCCGAAAATTTCGGGTTCAATATGCAATTTCATGATCCGAGCGGGTTCGGGTTCGGGTTCGATCAGACCCCCTGATCCGATCTGATCCGACCCGAAGCCGATCCGAAATATTAGTGCTTGCCTTTTTTTTATATCACCCCCTTTAGTTTCAACATTTACATTTTCCCCCTACCTATATAAACTAAAATTAGGGCTCGGCCTCACCAAAAACCAAACACACGCCGTTTCATCAAAGACGAAACACGATGCCCTCGCCGACGTCGCCGTCGAGTTCCAGGCCGTTGCTCGCCGTCGATCGCCGTTGCTCGCCGTCGCCTACTCGCCGGCATCACCTGCTCTCTCACTCTCTCTGCGCCGTTCCGACTCTCTCTGTCTGCGCCGTTCGCCGTTCCCGTTGCCACGCCGTTCGCCGTTCCCGTTGCTTGTGCCGGTGCCCGTGGCTCGCCTTCCGTTCTTCTCTTTGCTCTCCTCCTCAATTTCCATCGAGCTACTAAATCTCCAACGAATTTAAGCTCTATTGAGGTAATTTATCAATTTTTAGCCATTGTATTTCAGTTTTTTTTGTTTGTTTTGGTTGATCGATCGATCGATCGATTAGTTTAGCTTCCCCAAAATCTGCAAACCTAGGGTTTTCTGGGAAGAGATTCGGATCAGTTCGGATCGCGGATATGGAATATTCGGATCGGATTCGGTAGAGGGGTTCTGAGGTTCGGATCGGATTCGGATCAGGTCTGATCCGATCCGAACCCGACCCGTAGCCATCCCTAATTGTAGTACACACTTTTCACTTTGATATACCTAACTTCTACTCGCTCCGTTTGATGTTACTTGAGACTTATTTTCTTTTTCATCTGTTTTATGTGACTTGAGCCTGCCCAAAATGGTAAAGAATCTTTATTATTCTTTCCACTCATTCTCTCTCAAACTTTACGTTTACACTCACAACACCAATCAACTTACTATTCCTCCCACTCATTCTCTCTCATATTTAATTTTTCATACTCACAAACACATCCTTCACTATTTCTCTCTCTTACTTTTCCTTAATTTGTGTGCCAAAATTTTTGGTTTCAAGTCACATAAAACGGAGAGAGTATTTAATTAATCCTTTTGGTATGCTAAATTTTGATAGATCAGGTAAATGATAGTACCTTATTGAATTTTATTATTGTTCTAATCAAGAATAACATGTATATTTATTTTAGAAAGGGTGAAGTGAAAAAAAAAATTGTATTCCATTTACCTGGAAGTTGGGTAAAATTAATCATTCATTTTAAATTTATTTTTGATTGAGAAAGATTTTGTAAAAGGGGGTTTGAGTTGGATTGGAACAGTGAAAGCATTGTTTTGTATGCATGAAAAGTAGATGGAACCCATGACCTAACAACTGGAAGAAGCTCAAGAAGAATCAAACCTTTATAATTGCTTACTTTAAAAAATAAAAATAATATATTTTTTATTTTATTTTTTAATTTTTGTATAGGGTATTGTAGATGCTTGTGATTTTGTTTGGTGGAAAGAAGTTTGATGGAACAGGTGAAGCCTTTTCCTTTTGTTTTCTTAGCTGGTGGGGGTGGTTAACTAAAAATGATACTCCCTCCGTCCCATTTCAAATTGCAAATACTAGATTGGCACAGGGATTAAGGGAAAAAGTGAAAAAGGTGATGTGTTGTGAGTGTTGATAGTTGATAGTTGAGTGGGAGAGAGAAAGTGGGGTAGAAAATAATTAGTGGGTTAATGGATGTGAGTGTGCAAGTGGGTTAAAACTTGCCATTTTTGGATTTTACAATTTTAGTTGGGACACCCTTTTTGGCAAGTTTTGCAATTTGAAATGGGACGGAGGGAGTATTAATCAAATAAAGAAAATCCTTTATATTTTTGGAAAATAAATGAAAGCAACTGCAATACTCCTCCGTTTCAAAATATCTGTCGCTTTAGGAGTAAAAAATTGTTTCAAAATATCTGTCGCTTTACTATTATCAATGCACTTTTACCATTTTGTCTCAATTATACCCTTATTAATGATGGTGGAAGTATCTCTCATGCAAGCATTTAATCACCTAGAAAATTGAATTGTTTAGGGGCAAATGGGTCTTTTTAACATGCATTAATTACATTTATTAATATGTGTCAAAAAATCTAAAACGACAGATATTTTGAAACGGAAAGAGTAGAATTTTTTGAATCGATTGGTATAAAAGAATAATTTGTATTTCGAGATTGAAGTTATATGGGCGGCAGGTGTGAGGGGACCGAGATAAAAGGTAACATGACATTTGCCACTACCAAAACTTGGGAGAAGGAAACACATGATCTCAATTTTATATCCATATCCAACTTAAAATGACACAGCGAATACATATGGTATACAGTATATAGTATAAATGATGTGTATACATAGAATCAGTCTTATAAAAAAAGAGGTGGTCTCCCATGAGAACAAGGGGATCCGTCTCATGCATGAGACGGGTCGCCCCATGACCCATGGGCCGAACCCGCCACGTGGCAACCCACCATTGGCCGAATTTTTTTATTTTTTTTTTTTTTTGGTTTTTTTGAGTTTTTATATTTTTTTTCGGCTTTTCAGTGGTTTAGCAAAAAATAATAGTTACCATCTCTTAAAGTAACATTGTTCATAAGTAAACGTAATACTTGTTTTAAAAAAACAAAAGCTCGTTTTTACCCATTTGAAAAGTAATAACTTATGTATATGAATGTAATAGTAAGTTTATACAAATAAATGTAACACTTTGATTGACGAAATTGTAACAGATTTCTATAGATAATGTAATACTTTTACATGTATCATGATAAATTTGACCCCATTGTAACTTATTGTTTGAAAACAAATAGATATCTATACATATGTATTACAATTATTTACAAATACTATTAAATATAAATAACACGTTTGTTACATTTTAGTTATAATAAGTATTATTTTGGCAAACGAAGAAAACATAGGAATAACACTATTACTTTAAGAGATGGTAACTATTACTTTTCACAAACCGAAAAAAAACCAAAAATAAAAATATAAAAATTTAAAAAAAAGCAAAAAGCAAAACAAAAAAAAAAAAAAAAAAAAAAAAAAAAATTGGGCCAATGAGGGGCTGCCACGTGGCAGGGTCCCCCCATGGGTCCTGGAGCAGGGTTGTGGGTCGGATAATGGGTCAAAAAAATGACCCGTCTCACCCATGAGACGGGTTGGAGTGTTCTCACACAAGTTTTTGTCATAAAAAAAACTTGTTTTACCCTAAGAGATGTGTAAAACATGACCCGGAACCGCTCCATCCATTTCCGCTGCACCCCTCCACCCAACGGTTCCGATCAAGGCCACATAGGCGAGCGGTTTGGGTGTGCGGCTAAGATGATTTCAATTTTTTGTGGGTCCCACCAAGTTCGGACACATCTCAACCGTTGAGTGGAGCTTAAATGAGGTGGCTCCAATCGGAACCATTGGGTAGAGCTAACCGCTCGGTGCAGCGGTTCGAAATCCGTGTAAAACATATTTTACATTAAGAGATTATGTTATACATTAAGCGGTGAAAACAGGTTTTACACTAAAGCGAGTATAAAACAAGTTTTTATCGAGATTTTCACGTATATATAAACAGTATATCTGTAAATATATACCCCTCCGTCCCAAATCACAAAATGATGTTCTCACTCTTTTCACTGTTACTACGAATGAACTTTAAGTAATAATTTTAAGTTAATTTAATTATCTTAAACTTGTTAACATTGGAAAGTAACAATGAAGAAAGTCGTAACATTTGGGAGGAAGGGAGGGTGTGTGTGTGTGTGTAAATAGCACCCATACATTGTCTTATTTCCTAAAATTTCCCCTAGTTCATGCCAAACACTCATGTGAGACGGTCTCACACATGGGACGGGTCTCATTGCCCTCTATGGACGGGATGGGGCAGGGCTATTTCCTCCTCTCTCATCTAGACCCGTCTCATGTGTGAGACCGTCTCACACAAGACTTCCTCTTGTCTAATTAGCATGCCTCTCCAGCTACTACATTACAAGTAGCATTTCAGTTTGAGCTATACAATTATGGAGCTGCTCATGAGATATTCGTTGTAGTTAATTGCATAGCTCAAACTGAAATTGCACCTACAGGTAGGCCAGCCGGCCGGCTACCAATATTAACACAAATCATCAACTCTGCAAACATATGTTAATATACGTAGTCGGTCAGCATGCTATACCCTCTATTTATGTCCCACACGCTAAGACCCGGATAAATCTGTGAACTCTAAAAGAATTAGAATTATATTGAGGGCAAATCAATATCGACGACATCAATACTAAACAACACAAAACCAACTAAAAGAGAGATGCACATACTAATATCAGCATCACAGCAAAAGCGGTACAAAACTAAACCACGTACTAAAATCAGCATCACAGTAAAAGAAGTAACAGGGAACAGTAACTGATCAAGCCAAACCGCCCAAAGAATATCCAGTTATAAACAGTGTGATCACTTACTGCCAATAAGCAGACGTAAACGTTCAGGTTCAAACACAAAATGCCTGAATTAGTAAGACCAAAAGAACCAGGAAAAAAAAACATAAAACAATAACAAATGGAGTATAACAAATCTCACAAAAGCACGCACGGATGGATAGAATGATGGTACGATAACTTTCGATTTCTGGAGCTAACATTCAAGAGAATAAGAAATTGCAGTTATCAATCATATTAGTGTTGTAAATCACTAAGCAGAACCTTCCTCTGGGTTGGTGTCATCAGGCTTCTTAGATGGTGGCAAAGGAGAAGGGCCCTCCGCTCCCATTTCTGTCCTGAGGTCATTGATGCTCTGCTCCAACTCATTTATACGGCCTCCCATCTCATCAAGTACAATGTAGTTAAGGAACTTACTCATGTCGTAATGAATAGAAATAAGTTCTTTACAAAAAAAAAAAAAAAAAAAAAAAGCATATCCATGTTTCAGAACATTTTTTTTCACAAAATGGTTAATTGGTAAGGGAAAGAACAATAGTCATCAACCACTTTCTTTCCCCCAATCAGAAAGAAGATTTTAACAGAAAACAACATGATTATCGGCCTATGTTTCCTATTTGTAGGGTCAAATTATAGAGGATACCAAATTTATTTCAATCTCAAACACACTTTCGGCCATTGATCAAAAAAGACACTTTTGTTTCAATTTACAAGGTTACCACGAAGTAAAATAATAAGAAAAGGATATTTTTTGAAACGATCGATTCAGACATGGTTTCGAACCTGGCTTGCTGCAAAAAGAAAACACCAATCAGTAACTATTCTAATTCTACAAAACATAGAACTGCTAGTTGTTTACTACTCACCATCTGCTGGAGAAGAGTTTGTACCTGGGAAAGCAAGAAAGAACCACTAGTCAGAGAGATGTTGACCCTGGGCCATAACAACCTACGAATCAAATTTCCTACCAAAGAAACCGATCTACCAACCCACACCCAATATCTGTTTTCTTGCATTTCCATCACGTATATTGATATATACGGAGCAACCACTAACTGATTACTGGCTTGCATGAGCATTCATGAACATTATGCTTAAGTTCAGATAGAAAATGAGAATAGGGCCAAAAATAACTTCATTAACCTATAGTATAGACATGCATTTTATAGGTAGAACATAGATAGCCCGTCAATAGTTTCAGGTAAAAAAGAATCTACAAATCAAGAAACTTACAAACTGTGTCATATCAGCGGTGCTTTGCTTTCCCTCTCCTGAATCTTGCGTGTCCTAAATTAAGAGCAATCAAATTGTGAATACCATAAAATTATTGTCCATCCAATCAGCAATCAATTAAACTAAACTTTAAATCAGACAGAGATACAAATCACTATCCATGTCAATGTTTGAGGTCTAACTCACGATAAATGAAGAATTTAACTGTCATAGAAACCACTATCCATGTCATATTGAGAACTTTTCTGTGCCCATACTAATGCTTTGGCAGTACAATGATGGTTGTTAGCTATCACATTCTGCACGGTCTGTGTCCCCATCATACTACCTCTAACATTGAAATCACAGCTCCTCATTAGAGGTCTTCCAAATGCTTCCGCGGGTTGAGGGGGTGCAATTGCTGAGTTGCAACTATAATCCGTGTCTTGAACTTGTCATTACAGGTTACGAAGGAAGTAACTCAATTGGACAATCTCACTCTATAGTCCAACAGTTTTGAGACAGTCATGAAACATTCTTCCTAAAGATTTGATGCTAAGGAGTCCATATGGTGTATTATCGCCACCAAAAATTCAATATACAGCACCAGAAACTCCAGTAGAATCAGTGAAACTAATTACACTTAAGTTTGTGATATGCATGATGAATGACAAATAGTAAATAGCACAAGGAAGAAACACAGTAAAATACACTGAAATTGACAGTTTTCGCCTGTCTAGCACAGTAAACACTAATCAGAAAGTGAGCAAGAAATTGGACAGCTGTCAATTGAGAGAGCAAATAAAGCTTACAGAAACACCAACAAAGTATGAGATATGGCAAAGTGGTAGCTGCATTAGACTGAGTTATGAAAATCATTTATACTTGTTAAAGCTACCGCAACGAAGAAACAAGCATTTTCCATTTACCATTTCAAAAACTAGACGAGTATACAGTGGATCTGTCTCGTGTGCATCCAACCACATTTTCATGAAGCAATTTGGCCTAACAGAGATGCTCCCTCCGTCCCAAAATAAATATCCAAAAAAATCAAATTTGTTCTTTATCAAGAGCAAATTTGAAAAATAATAATAATTGGACATTCATGGGTACTAAATAACCGATCAAAAATCTGACAATTTTTTAATGTACCATAGAAGCAAAGCTAAATCAAGGACACGATTTAACTTAAAACAGAAAAGTATTCAAACAGAATTAGACTTCGCACATTCAAACGAAAGGTGAGATTAGTTTGAATAAATCGAAACGAGTTCAAATGAAACCCTAGAAAATTGTAACTCCTTTACTAGCTAAATTAATTAGGAGAAATTCGGCCGTGGAAGTTACATAGAACTTAGATCGATCATAAATAATTCGAACATGAAAATGCAGGGAAATCGCTCACCATTTTGTCAGGAAAATCAGATTTCTCGTCTCTGTTTCGCCGGTTCGATGCGCTCTCAGTAGCGAGTTGTGCGGATTGGAGAGGAAACGATCATTACTTTTATGAGTTTCTCCTATCTTTTCCCGCCCCTAGAGTTTGATTGTAACTACCACTTTGCCATTCCCACATTTAACACTTCCATTTCGAATTTAAATCCCTCCAAAATTAAATGTTTTTCCGTTGGGTGTTGTTAAATGCTTGAAATTTTAGATAGTACAACACTGTAATGCACTGTTACGGGTGTATTCATAAGTTTTACAGGTGTGTATAACAAAACCCTTTTCCATTTCCACTATGAAAGACACCATTTTTATTTTTAGCGAAATTTAAAACGAATTACTCCCTCCGTCTCCGGTTAAGGTTCTTAGTCTCACTTTACACGCCTATTAAGAAACCAAGCAAAATTTGAGTCAAGAATAGTAGTGTGTGGAGGGTATTATCCATTCATAAAGCAAGCGGGTGAAAAATAAATGGGTAAGTGATGGGTTTTTTTTGTAATATATGAACTTAATGAAGATAATGAATAAAGCAACTAAAAACCTTAAATTGAGACACACCAAAATGGAAAGTAATAACATTAAACTGTAGTTTTTACATAAATATCCACAAGGAAAGCGACCACCTCCGTGTCAAAACAGCGTCCGGATAATTCTCAAATTAAAATATTTGGATGTTGAGCAAGTACAAATTAATTTTATTTTTTTTAATATTCATTTTAATTAAGACAATAAGTATTCAGCTGAATTAGCTCCCATGACATTTTGTCACTTTATCCATCAAACATGTTCCAATTTTCAAATACTTTTATACAATGGGTTAAAAAAAAAAGACTTGTATATTCATTCCAAAAGCAAAAAAATAAACTTGATAAAGCTTGGGAGCGCCAGTCTGAATTCAAAATTCAAAAAATCTCATTTCAATGACAAGGAAAAGGCTCTCTCTTTACATGCAAACTGTAAATTTTGTAACATTCCCGCAAGGAGATTTGTGTACTCCAAGTAAATCTGTTTTAGTTTACACTTTGGCAAAGAAAAAACCTGAAACTCTTTTGTATTAGTTTTGGAAGTTCATAACATAGTCCAGAAGCTTCATTCACCCTTTCTTCTCATTTGAAGACTTGCCTTTCAGATACGGATACTCGGGTGGAGCGAACCACAGACCCCATAAAATAACCAAGTGTAAACATAAGAGCAGCACAGACGAGTAGGTCGTTGAGGGAAACACATTCCAGCAGTACTCCACTCCAATAAATAGGATTAATCTGCATGAGAAAATGAAATAACTCCGTAAAAAGACATTACAAGTGAATTCCATGGATGAAAGTTTTCTAAAACGGGAAACTGTAATGACTTTGGTTGTCAATTAACATACCGTAGCCATGTGGGGAAAGCAGTTTTCCACAATAGACATGGTATGGTGCAAAAATACCTGCACAAAATAGCGTAAACGAGAAACTGGCTTAAGTCACTCTACGATGTGGTGAATATAGGAAAACCTCATATTCGAAACCCAAAGAACCCACAAGGGTATTTGTATGCTTGTCCGGTTGGTAAACTAGTCATTTTAAATAAAATTGACAGAAGAAGGAAAGTGAGAACGAAACCAAACCTTGGGGGGAGGGGGGACAGTGACACTTTGTTCAAACCTCAAGGATGGGCAGTGGAATTAACCCCAAAAAATTAACTTACAAACGTTCAACCAACTAACTATTTGCATAGTCCACAAAACAGTTGCCAGTTATTTTCATTATTGGTCATACGGGGGTGTCGGAAAGCATTGAACAACCGAACTCATACTTTGTGAATTTTCACTTGAAGGGCAGTGCACCGACTTAGGGTCATAAACCACAACCAATAATAAAAATCAGAACATATTAACAGGCAGAAAATGATTCAATCATTGTCCTACAAATGGCATGTGTTTAACATGAACCGAAAATATATATATGAACCTGCATCCCAATTACTTTTTAGTTTTTACTCCTTATAAAATGTACTTGATTGATCTCTTTCCTAAACCTACATGAGTTAAAATCCACAGAGCATATAAAACATTTTCAGTTACTCCATTCACATATCCACTACCTGAAATCAAGAGAAAAAAATGATTTCAGCAAAGCTTACCATGAGTAAAACTGATAATGCAATGACCGGGCACAGACGATTCCAATGAAATTCCCAACGAACATGGTAGTCACAATGTCTGTATTTGAGTAAATTCACTTTTAGTTGGTACAAAATGATATAAAAAATATGCAAATAAAACAAAGCTCAACGCATAGGAGAAATGAAGAAAGAGAAGGAGACATCACATACGCTCATTTTTTAGCAGCTTGCAATTTGAGCTAGACTTGTAAAATTGTTTAAGAGGGAATGAGCTTGAAACAGCAGCATTAAGTTGACTTGGACCATATTTCGATTGCAGGAACAAGAGTAATCCACCTTCATGTCTGCCGAAATTTAACATAATTAACTAACATGTTCCAATTAAAAGGCCCTACTTTCTTTTTGGATGCCCCACAAAAAGAGTCATGCTGAAAAATAGGCTACTACTCCCTCTGTCCCAGAAAGTTAGTCTCATTTCGACTTTTTATGGTCAACAAAAAATGAACTTTGACCAACCATTGGTGACGATCTTATCATTTTAGTGAAATTCTAAAATTTGTAATTGACAAATCATTAAGTGATTTATCAATAACAACTTTTAAAATTTCATTGTAATCATTAAATTGTCACCAATGTTTGGTCAAAGTTTATTTTTGTTGACCATAAAAAGTCAAAACAAGACTATCTTTCTGGGACAGAGAGTATATTTTATGACTTTCCTGCTATAACTTATAGTATTTAAATTTTAGGATGCTTTAATCTTAACATTAAGGGTATTTATGGAAAACTGTTTCAATGTTTAGTCATTCACTTTTAGGCCTGGCAATTGGGCGGGTTGGGTCGGGTTAAGACGGGTTAGCGAGTTGGAACGGGTCCAACCCGTTACGACCCATTTAATTTTACGGGTTAAATGGGTCGTGTGGTAAACGGGTCGGGTTGGCCCGGTTGACCCGTTAAGCACAATTTTTTCCCCGCCTCTGATGTACGCTGGAAAGCTTTAATTTGCACCCCCCCCAAGAAAAATCTGGCCTTAAAATCTTCCTTTTTATTTTTTATGATTTTATATTGCTTAATTAATTGTGACCCTTGGATATAACCCCAAACTAATCTCTACCACTGGATTGATTTAGAAAAAACCCTACTTACCTACTCAGCTCTTCACTTGCGCCTCCACTCCCTATTTCTCTCGCTCTCTCTCACACACACACCTCTTTCTTCTACTCTTCTTTTTTTTTTCCACTGCACCACCCAAACTGTCTCTCCATCGACGCCGCCGGTTCTCGCCATTGACGTCGTCGTTTCCAATGGATCTCGCCAAAACAGCCACCACTTCAATGGATCTGGCCTTCGACGCTGCCACGACCACCACCACTTCAACAGATATCGCCACCACCAATTTGCCGTCGACCCTTCTCTCTTCACCGCCGGCCATGGTCTACCTCACATGGTGATCGAGCCTTCTCTTTCTTCCCCTAAATCTCAGAAGAAAAAATAAGTTTAAACCTTTCTCTCTCTCTCCTTTTTTTTCCTCACTTCGGCATCTTTGCCTCTCATTTCGGCTGGGTTGATGTAGATCTGTTTTAAGACGGGTTGTCGGGTTGACCTGTTTTAACCCGCTAATTTTCACGGGTCCAAACGGGTAACCCGTTTCAACCCGTCTTTATTAACGGGTTGTGTTGGGTCGGGTAATTAGCGGGTTGGTTGGGCGGGTTGTTGGGTAACGGGTTGAAATTGCCGGGTCTATTCACTTTCAAACATGGACTCTTTTAGTGAGTTGTAGGGAGTGCAGCATGGGTAAAGAGGGCCTGTGATGTATGCATAATCAGTGACAGCATTCAGATAGCAAAAATGCAAGACTACAAATAACCATATCATAAAAAAGAGGAAAAATAGTTGGCAGGAACTTTTCCAGCACTTAAGATGTTCATCATCTTAATTGGTTTGCTTAGAGTTTAAAGTTAGTGGTTAAATATCATAGCAGACAACATCATTTCCAGAGAACAAAGCATTATCATCAATTCATCACTTTAAAGATAAAACTCTATCTCTAGCAAAGTACTCCCTCCGCCCCGGACTGATCTTCCCACTTCTTTTGTCAATTTGAATGAACTTGAGCAATAACTTAGGTTAATATAATTATCCTAATTGACCTAATATATTGCTCGAATTCATTCAAATAAACAAAAAAGTGGGAAAATTATTCCGGGACGGAGGGAGTTATAATTTGGGTAAAAAAGGAAAAAACAAATAAAAATCACTTTTAAGATTTTTTTCTTTTGAATACAAAAGGATTTCGTGTGTGAAAGCAAGTTATAGATTTCTCATCGCCTTGATATTCAATAACACAGGAAAGCAAAAGATCTACTCACTTGCACCACCGATAATGAGCAAAAAGGGCAAGAAGACTAAGATGTACAGCAAGTAAAGAGACCGCGAACTCCTTGGAGACAAAAGCTGGTTCAGGAACAAATTTAAAATTCACAGACCTGATAAAATACAAGTGAAGTTAGTATCTAATCATACCGTCTTCAACAGTGAGCATTCAATAAAGTTGCAAGCAATAAGTCCTATTACCATAGCTACAAAAAGGATTATCCATTATACCCATAACAAGACATTTTAAAATTCATTCTCATTGTCAAAAAATAACAGGTACCAGATAATTTAAAAAGTACCAAAAGTGGATAAAGACGCGTCCAAGATTGAAGGCTCCTGATATGTATGAAACTGGATATGCTAATAGAAAAGGCAACCCCAACAAAATCTGCAGAAATTTCGCCAAAAAGGGTGGTCGATAGAGTGAGCATGTCAATCAACTAACGCCATCTGCTGAATATCTAATGCGGTTGAATCCAACTCACCTAATTATATGGAATGAAATGTAAGTTAATCTGCATTAGAACACAAAAGCTCGAGATAAGAAATCTACACAAGTAGATCTCTTGCCATATAGGTCCCATGTAAATTTGCTCACATACCAAAATTCTCTTTCTCAGTAAACAAGCTTTAATGAACAAGGATGAAAATGCATAATAATCAGCATTAAGAAAAGTAGAGAATAAGCACCTGCACAATCGCCGCACCTGCTAAAGCTGATATCACCCCCGAAATATTCATTGCCTGTATTAAAGTTCACATAGTTCATTGTCAGATATAGAAAAATAAACTTCAAATAAAATAGATCAACATAAAATGCATACCTTAACCATGAGAAGTAACAAAGGTGGCGCATAAAGGAGCACATTCATCTTTACTGAAACGGCCGCACTGCACTATCAGAAAGTAGATTAACTATCTCAACTAATTCTACAGCATATTAAAAAAAAAAAAAAAAAAAAAAAAAAAAGTGTCAAACAAGTAATAAAAGATTTTACCTGAAAATAATCAAACCTAAATGCCACCGTTGATAAAGAAGTGGAACCAACGAAGCATGGAGGAGAGTCATGGCAAAACAGTCATTGAACAAACGAAGGACGAAAATGGAATGCATCCTCTTAGACAAACAAAGCAAAGAGAGAGCCCACCAAGGGAGCTGCAATATATGTCAAGTACTGAGTTCAAAAGGAACAACCACAAAGAGCATAAGAGTTATGAATATGTACAACAGGGGAAAACTGCATGTATGAATGAGCGTGCATCTGTGTATGCGTGTGTGTGTAGTAAAAGGGAGGGAACGAGAAGAAGAGATTATGGAATATAGCTCAAACTCATAACTTTCAAAGCATCCACTTCTGAAGTTGTAAAGCGGAGGCGCACAAACAACTCTTTGTTTGTTATAACTAACACGCAAGTCCAATATACTACCTCTGTCCCAAAAGGAATGTGAAGGTGAGTGACGTGCGACACTTTGAGTGTGAAGGTGAGTGACGTAGCAAGTGCTATGTGTCATTTAAAACAAGGAAAAAGGAGATTAAAATGGCACAGGCCCATGACCTAAATGAAAGCAACTTATTGCTGAATCTTGGTTATCATCTTTGAGTACGGAATATGGCAGCATTAGTGAAATGGAATAGAAACAAAATCCTATGGTAATGTGTTCATTATCTATGCTATGTGCACAAAGTAATCCTTAAGTTCATGAAGCAGTCATTCGCATATTTCCACATTCTATAAATGATTGCTTGTTTTGAATCCAAAAGTACCGGATATTGGTTTCAATGGAAGCAAGAATCAGTAATCAATAGAAGAACCTGAAATTTTTCATACCACATCAGTCTTCACATACACGAATAAGACGATTCCAAGATTCACGATATACAGGAAGCCAAACAGAATCTGCAACAGCATTGAGAAACATAAGGCATGAATGTATATTTGCTTGAAGCTAACAACACTAAGAGATGTCAAAAAAAATCAACTCACGGACAGTCTTAAATGCAGTCACAAACAATGGCAAAAGATCAAACCAAAACACGAAACATAATTATTGCGATTAAAATTTATTCCCTTAAATATTTGCAAATAAGAAGTCACTGACAGCATTTCCATTTCAAACATTTTAAGGTTACATTATATGTTTTGGAAATTTAGTTATTTTTTGAAGCCTTAATTTTGAAAATGGAACTAACTTTTTGGGATAAACAAAAAGGAGAAATGATCATTTTGGGGAGTACATAAGTTGGAACTAATTAAGCACAAAAAGCTATAGTACAGGTATATGAGAACTATTGAGCACACGTCACATAAATGAATTTCATCACTAATGATTATCCTCATCCTCCACATTCTTTATATGAGCATTAAAAGTATATCATATGATCCTCCATCATTAGTAAAGGACCAACAAAAACTGAAGAACACTGGTCCAAACAGATTGAACCGCATCAAGTGTTCTGCAATAATTAACAAACGCAGCTAAAAGGGTCACCTGAGCAGGATACACCTGACCTCCAGTAACAAACTGTATAGCAGAGTATATATAAAGAAACCCAGCCGGGTAGACCAGTGGCCCTGTGTCTCCTTTCAAGTTGCTGTAATCTCTTTCTCCTTCAAGGAATCCATAAACCTGATCCCATTTTACACAAAATCACTGAGCATTTAGAACAAGTTCCATGCTAATAATCCACCATTCCCTATTTCTTTATGTTCTAAAGTAAAAATTCACTTTCAAAAGTCAAGGTATAAATATTTGTCTCAAAAGTTCTCTTTCATGTTCATAATATAATAGTATAGCTTGTAAATGTAGAATAGAAAGTTCTTCTTTTCAAAATAAGTTTCATCTCTTAATTATTTTTTCTAGTCTCCCTGAACTAAAATCATACTCCTCCCTCTGTCCCGAAATGACCTTCTCATTTGCCATTTTTCATAGTCCCAAAAAGTTCTTCCCATCTCTACCATTTAGGCTTAGCAAGTGACGCAAGTGTTCATATCCTTAAAAAGTTTGAATTGTCAAATGTGAAGATCATTTTGAGACGGTGGGAGAATTTGCCAATTAGCACACTTGCAAATGTTGCATTACCAAACATTTACTTACATGTGACTGTTAAATTTCAATTAAATAATAACTGTGACACTTATTTTGAGACTAGGGGATTAAGAGAAAATTTAAAACTAAAACTTAAAATTGAGATCAAATTGGATGTTACCTGTGACATGTAAGCATCCCAATCAATCTTCGTATCTAAAAATCGTGCAATTGCAACAAAAAAAAAAAAAAAAAAAAAAAACTCAGAAATCATACAAAAAGTGGAGCTAAAAACGAAGGAGAAAACGCGAATCTTACAAGGTATGAAGGCGATGATCAGGCCGACGAGAACGGCATCGGCGATAAGCAAAGCACAAGCGAATAGTAATTTAGGGTTTTTGAGGAGTTTCTGAAGGGAAATCTCTGAGATTTTTGAGGGTTTAGGTCTAGGCATTGGACGGATTGCTCCTCGCCGGTACGACTGACGACTGGAAAAGTGGTCAACTCCGGTGGATTTGGTTTAGGCTTGTTTGTCATTCCCAGGCGGGGGCCAGATTGAGTTTTGTTGTTTTTCACATGGGCCTATTAAGATAAGCCCATGCAGAATAGACTTGGGCCAACGGACCCATTCGTTTAATTAATTAATAAAATATCAAGTTTAATTTAACATAATATTAATCAGTGTTCTATAAATTTTCATTTTCAGGATCAATTTAGTAAGAAAAAACTTAAATGAAGAATGGAGTTGGGATAACAGACCCATTAGTCTAAAAAAATGGATGGATGGTTCCATTTTTATTTTATTTTTTGGGAAGAGGGGGATGCATATTGAATTTACAATGATTTTGACATGTCAATATTATTATTTAGTATCTATAAATAAATGTTGTTAGTTAGTACTATCTTTTTACTATCGTTTTAATGATGTCAGTTGAGTAGGTTTTGGGTGAAACTAGTTCCTCCATAATTTATAAAAGGTCTACTTTTTAACCCAACCCTAAAACCTAAATTTTAAACCTTATAAAAACAGAACCTTTTATAACTTATGGAGGAACTAGTTTCCCCTAAAATTTTCCCTTTTGTTTATTGGCATCAGAAACCGTTTAAATATGAAATTCCATGTTTTTCTTTTTAATGTGAAATAAAAATAAGTATTCTGACAATATGTAATAAACAGATGCATGGATTCAATCCAATTTCTATTAATTTGTGTACAGTATCAAATGTAATATTTATATTTAATTATGCATTGACTATTATATTTAAATATAACAATTATATCGTAACAATGTCACATTCTACTACCCTATTAATTAGTTAAGAATGTTTTACATATACCGAGTAAGTGGTGTAGGACAGAACAGTGAAATGAGTCAAGTTTGTTAACGTACGAACGGACTGATGATTGATTTCGTTCAATTGGATGAAGAAACAACCAAAAAACAACAACTAAACTGCTGTTTCGAAAAGAAAGATAAATTCTGAATTTATTAGCTGAAAACTTTATGTCGAATACATGATTATCTTTCCCTTAAAATAAGCTACACAATGGGGCTGAAAACATGAATTATGGATAAGAGAAGACTTGGAAAAGACTTGAGAGAATAGGAAGGGATTAGAGGTTAAAATTGTTTGTTTGCTGTTTCTGAATCTGCCTCAAAACATAACTTATTTGTTGCTGAAGGCGCATCAGTAAGTTATATTAAATCAATGATGCATCCCACCACATTTGCATTGCAATATTACACAAAACATAAATGATTGTATTCAACAATAAAACAATCCCCTTGTCCAATGGTGCCTTTTTACTATTGTATTCTCTATATCTTCACATAAAAAAGAAGTAACTAACGGAGAGAATCAAAAATACGAAAGAGGACAACTAGAAAATTAGTAAAAATTCATGTAAAATTTAAACAGATAATAACTTCATGTCTCCATAATTAGTTTCCTCCAATCGCCCAAGCTATGGTTATATTTACTAAGCATGCATTTCTCAAATTTAAATTGGAAAACATTATTGAGTACATAAAAATCATAGAAAAGTATGTATATTAAATTATATAGAATGTAGATAATAAGATAGGGAATACAAGTATGGTAAACCAAAAAAATAAGAAAAGTATATACTGTATAATATTAAACGGTTGTGACAATAAATAATGAGATAAAAAAAGTTTTTAAAAAAATTGTTATGAGTATGATAATGAAGTAAACGAAGAGTGTTGGTGAAATATGATGAATATTCGTACACCCAGTGGCGGATGCAGCGTGTCGCCAGGGTACGCAGCTGCATACCCTGGGTTTTTCCGAAATTTTACCGAGTATCTATAAAAAAAAAAAAAAAAAAAAAAAAAAAAAAAAAAAAAAACTTTAGGGGTGCAAAGTGTAATTTTTAAAAGAATAGAGGTGCAAAGTGTTAATATGAGTTGAGTTAAATTTTGTAAAGTTCTCAATTTCAAACAAACCTTCGGCTTAACCAAAAGTTTGCCGCTGGAGGCCAATTTTGTTTCAGTGATCGATTGGGAGAGAGTTCAGAGAGCGACGGCGAGATTGCGGCTTCTCCTTCCTCTGGATCCGCCGACGCCCGACGACAACTGCCGCCTGCTGATTCTACTGCTTTCGCCAAGAAATTCAAAGCATCTCACTTCTCTGGTTCGATCGACGATCTCAATCCCCTCTTTTTCATTATTGAATTTTGATTTGAGAAATTTGGTTATGTAATCTGATTTTGTATCGGTTTTGATTGGTTTCGTTTCAAAAAGGTATTTTGATTTGAGAAATTGGCTTCTCTCTTCCTCTTCTGGATCCGCCGCTGACCTAGGCTTCTTCGGCAATGTCTCAAAAAGGTATTTTTTGTATTTCAATTTTAGGGTTTTTAAAATTAAAAATTGATGATTTGGGGATTTATTTAGCAATTGTTGTTATAATTTAATTTATGATAGGTAAGCAATCTAAGCTTTATGGATTCTTCACCAAACGCCCTCGATGTGATGAGCCATCCGCTTCGGCTGCACTTGATCTTGATCTTAATATTGTCAATATTGAAATGGTTCAAGTTCAACAAGAAATCGCACAACAAGGCACTTCTTCTCAACCGCAAGTACATGATAATTCTTTAAGAATTGAGGCTGATCTGGGTTTGAGATTACCATTGTCTCGCCTTGCTAGTAATCCTAAGGAGCTAGAAATGATTCGTAGAGCCTATTTACTCAAAGGCCCTTGTCAACCGCGCCTTAGTAATTTTCCTCAAACCTTAATTTACAATGCCCCACGTCGGTTTAATGTTGATTGGTATGGTGAGTTTCATTGGTTGGAATATAATGATTCTTTAGTGTCTTATGTTGAAAAGGATGTACTAGACGATGTAAGCGTTGATGAAGTCATAAATCACTTTCAGGAAATGTCAGTGCGTCGTATATCGTTGTAATCTTTATTTTTATTTATAAAAATGATGCATATTATTTTATCTTGGATTTTTTTTTATAGTTTTTGCATTAAGTTTTGAACCGGTCCGGACCCCAAAAAAAATTTCGGTACCCTGACTTAGAATCCTAGATTCGCCACTGCGTACACCCCTAACTAGTTTATTCCAATTGCCACACTTTTACATTTGTTAGTTGCAAATTATGGTATGATTTGGGTAGATCATATGAATCCATATATAGATTGAGTTTTAAATAGAGAAAAACAATGAGTTATTTGGCTTTTAAAGCCTCATGCTTAAAGTGTTCAAAAACAAAAAGGAAAAAACCTCATGCTTAATCGGTTGGGTCACGTAGAAACTCTTATTTGATCAACGAAAATAATATGAAAATATGCCTGAAAGGAATAAACTGTTGGTAGTGGTGCCCTAGGCCCGTTTAATAAACGTTGTAATTGTTATCATTTATTTTATATCAATAAAGAGATGTTTTGATTATTATTGTTGTTCATGTTTACTTATAATAATCTCCGTCCCTAGTACTTGTTAAGCACTAGTATAAAGGCTAAATGATCATGGGATGATCATGTTAGATTTATGGGTACTTGTTTGGAACAAGGTACTGGACATGACTCGCCGTATGAGATTTATGTCATGGTCCATGTCGTACATATATCTCATATTAGTTATGTCATTCGAATCCTTAGACATGAAGTTATTATAGTCTTCCACTTGATGAACATTATGTTTGACATATTCAAACGCTACCTTTAACCGGGTAGTTATAAAGTGTATGATTGGCATAATCGGATTCACGTAGGAAAGAATAATAAGCTAAATGGATTTGTTCCTCTTCGGAGAGATCTCAAGCTTAGGCCTCTCGTAGGAATGATGTTGATGAAAATGTTCGGCCGGAATCATATGAATTGATTAGATCAATGTCATTTGGATTATCAACATATTCAGAATCGAGAAAGTACTGAACAAAACAAGTTAACCGTTTGACCATGGCTTGTGTTTAATGAGACCGTGGACAAAGGGATTGTGATATATTCTAAAGGAATGCGAACTTGTATCTAGTTATACTATTTGGGTAGTATGACGGTTTGCTAGAACCTAATCATATCTTATGGATTCATGTTTGAACCAATTGCCAACTTAGTATAATCCTAGAGGGTCACACACAATAGAACGAATCCTAAAATGACTATATTGGAAAATTAAGGCTCTCTGATCCTGGTGTGCGACCGCACAAACCAGGCTGGGCGGCCGCACATGTTTGGGCGACCGCACACCTGATTTTGGGCGGCCGCACAGTGAGTCGGGACAGATTTCCTGATTTAATTAGGAAAAGGATTTTGGACAGGTTTTGACACAAGTTTCATATTTGGAATAGGTCTAACTTGTATTTAAACAGCCAAATTCGGCCAGAACTTAACCCTAGCTTTTGTGCAAGTCTCCAAAGAGTTTGGGAGAGTTTTATTTTGTTCTAAGGCATCCTAGATTGAAGAACAAAATAATATTCCATATAGGTCATATTAATTGTGAAAACGTGTTTCACAATTTTGGTCTAGCAACCAAGATCAAGTGTTCTTGATATTCGTTCAAGGTGTGGATACCGCTAGAGGGTGAAGCTCATCATCTTCAAAGTTCGTGTTCTTACTTGTTCGTGATTAAAGCTTCAATTTCTCCACCTAGATCAAAGACCAAACTAAAAGTCATCAAGGGTTAGTCTTTCTAGTATTCATCATATTGCAAGTATTTGATTTAATCATATGAATGGATCTATGGGCTTTGGGTTTCATAAATTTTTAAATGCTATTTTCCGCTGCGCATGTTACTTGGAAACCCAACAATGGTATCAGAACCCCGTTCATGTTGATTATTTCAATACCTAGATCATGTTGTGTGTATATAAATTGTTTATGTGCCTAGCATGATATGAATATTGGATTATATGATGTTTATGTGTTATATGATTTTATGTGGTTTATTGTTATACAACTTTAATCACACTATTCAATCGCACTAAAAATTATGATGGATTCTGAATTGTTTGATATAAATTTTGATTGGATAAAAGTTTTGATAATCGGGGAAAAACAATTTTGAGACAAATTTTCGAACTTAAAATATTCTGTCTGATGCCACTGTGCGACCGCACAGAAAATCTTGGGCGACCGCAGAAGTTTGGGCGACCACACAGTTTTTCTTGGGCGGCCGCACAGTTGTCAGGATTCTGTTTTTTGATTTTCGGTCAGAGTCAGAATCTGGAATTTTGATGGGGTCCGACCGGACCAGTGACAAGACCAGGCCAGACCTGCTGGTCTGGAGTGGGTTTTGGGCAGTTGGTTTGGGTGTGGATCTTGGGGTTTGATTTTCCTATTTGTTTTAGTATTGTGATTCTAAGATAAAAGGCGTTTGACTACAGCTCCAGTCTTGGCTTTGCCTAATGGTTCTGAGCATTTCATGGTTTATACTGATGCTTCTAAAGAAGGATTGAGTTGTGTTCTGATGGAAGATGGCAAGGTAATAGCTTATTCTTCTCGAAAATTATCTCCTTATGAAAAGAATTATCCTACTCATGATTTAGAGTTGGTTGCGATTATTTTTGCTTTGCATAAATGGAGGCATTACTTGTTTGGAACCAAATTTGAAGTCTTTACTGATCATAAAAGCTTAAAGTACTTATTTTCTCAAAAAGAGCTTAATATGAGACAACGTAGATGGATGGAGAAATTGAAGGATCATGATTGTACAATCCTTTATCATCCAGGAAAGGCAAATGTTGTGGCAGATGCACTGAGCAAAAAACTTATATTTCTTGCCTGATAATTCGTGAATGGAAGATGTTTGAAGACTTGTGTGATTGGAGTCCTTGTGAATCAAATCATGGAATTATCATTGCTAATATAAAAGCTACTTCAGATTTACTCCAACAGATTAAAGAAGCTCAGGTAATTGATTCTGAATTGCAGAAAATCATTAATGGAATGAATGAAGGAAAGCAACCAGATTTTTCTTTCAACAGTGATGGAATTCTTACCTTTCGAGGTCGAGTTTGTATTCCAGTTGATCCTGAGATTAAGAAGAAAATTCTTGAAGAGGCTCACAAAGCCAAGTATACTATTCATCCTGGAAGCACAAAAATGTACCAAGACTTGAAGAAACATTTTTGGTGGAACAATATGAAAAGAGAAATTGCTGAGTATGTGTCCAAATGTTTGACTTGTCAACAAGTAAAGGTGGAACATCAACGTCCAGCAGGTTTGTTGCAACCATTAGAAATTCCAGAGTGGAAATGGGAGCATATCACGATGGATTTTGTGACTGGTTTACCACGTACCAGACGAGCCATAATGCTGTTTGGGTTATTGTGGATAGGTTGACTAAATCAGCTCACTTCTTGTCTGTTTCCATGGGATATTCATTGTCTCAGTTGGCATCTTTGTATGTTCAGGAGATAGTCCGACTGCATGGAGTTCCTGTGAGTATTGTATCTGATAGAGATCCTCGTTTTACTTCTCGATTCTGGCAGGCTCTTCAGGGTGCTATGGGTACTAAATTGAATTTCAGTACTGCTTTTCATCCTTAATCTGATGGGCAATCTGAGAGACTTATACAGATTCTTGAGGATATGTTATGTGCTTGTGTTATTGATTTTAAAGGCAGTTGGGATACTCATCTTCCTTTAGCTGAGTTTGCTTATAACAACAGTTATCAGTCTAGCATTGAAATGGCTCCATATGAGGCTCTTTATGGCAGAAAATGTCGATCTCCTATATGCTGGGATGAAGTGGGAGAAGCTAGACTCTTGGGTCCTGAAATGGTTCAACAATCAGTTGAGAGTGTAAAACTCATTCGAGATAGATTGCGCACAGCTCAAAGTAGACAAAAGAGTTATGCAGATCATCGTAGAAGAGATCTTGAATTTCAGGTAGGTGACTTTGTATTCTTGAAGGTCTCTCCTCGTAGAGGTATAAAGAGATTTGGGAAGAAAGGAAAATTATCTCCTCGTTATATCGGTCCATTTGAAATTCTTGAAAGAGTTGGGAAGTTAGCTTATAGAGTGGCTTTACCACCTTCTTTATCGGGTATTCATGATGTGTTCCATGTATCTATGCTTCGCAAGTATATGGCGGATGAGTCACATGTTCTTGAGTATGAGGCTATTCCATTTCAGCCTGATTTGTCTTATGAGGAACAACCTGTTGAAATTCTTGACTGAAAAGAGTAAGTCTTGCGTACCAAAAGGAATTCTATTGTGAAGGTCCTTTGGAGGAATCATGAAATAGAAGAGGCTACTTGGGAAACCGAGAAAGAGATGCGAGATAAATACCCGAGCCTATTTGAAAACTTTGGTAAGTAAAATTCGTGGGCGAATTTTCTTTAAGGTGGGGAGGATGTAACACCCATCGAATTTCTTGTTAAATATTTGACATACTTGTTAAATTCTTGAACTTTCATATTATGTGTTAGTTTTACTTGGGTTAAATTTTTAACTGCTTTAAATAGTTAAGGTGGTTAAATGTCTAGTTTTGACTTTTGGGTCATTTGTGAAAATTTGACTTTAGGGGCCTTTTTGTTAAAAGTGAAACTTGAGGGGCCTAAGTGTCATTCTTGGATAGTTGCAAAGTATATCTTCTTAGTTTGCCTGAGGAAGTCATTTTCACCCAAATCATTACGTTACTTCCTCTGTTCTGAAAAGCTAGGGTTAGAATTTTCCCTATTCCCGACTCCTCGAGTTTAATTATCCCTCCGTTCTTGATTCTGATCCCGGATTAATATTCGTGGCGTTGAATAGAGCGTTCCAGGCCGAACAGAAATAAGTTTGAGTCAACTTGAATTTTGACTAGGTAAGTTATTAGCTCCCCCTTACTTGTAATAACATGCATAAATGTTATTCTCGATACTTGTGAATGTTAATTTCGTGTTTGGGATGATTTTTGTGGTACTTGTAAATTTGGGACAAAAGGAGTAAAACTCTACTGTGTAGAATAATGAAAGAACTTGGGAAATATGAGTTTGAATGTGGTATGCCCTTGTTGGAGTTGTTAAATTGTTAGTGAAAAGTTACTCCTACGCTTGGGACGGAGATTTCTAAGCCTGAGAAAGAAATTGAGATTTGCTGAAAATTGGACCAGGCGCCCGCCCTTTTCAACAGAAAGTTATGGGTTTTAGAAATTTTGGATGAGCGCCCGCCCGGTCCATGCTAAGCGCCCGCCCGGTCCCCTGTTCCAAACAAAGTGTTTTAAATCTAAATTAAATTAAAAGCTTGTCTCTCCTAAGGCATATAGCCTTAGTATAAGATGTCCTAGCAAGTATAATTGTACCTTTTGGGGGTATTAGAACTTAGTCTTGAACATTAATACTTATAGAACTCAAATGAGAACTTAAGTATAAGAGTAGTAACTCTTCTTTATGTCTTGAAAGTGATATGAACAAGCACTAATGTGTTATACTTGTTGTGAAACCAATGATTGTGCACCTTAGGGGCATTAGAACAAGGTTTTAGACTTGAACATCCTAAGAATATGATTGAGTTTTTGTAAGAGTAAAGTGTATAACTCTTATACATGCTTGAATGTCCAAAGATTGGGATATAACTTGAAGTATAAGACATTAAAATCTTGTACGTGACTTGAACATCCATAGAAATGGATTAAGACTTGATTATAAGATAATAAAATCTTGTACTTGACTTGACACCAATACATATGTATGGTAGTGAACTAGAAAGTGCTATGAACAAGCACTTACGTGTATGAGACATGTTCTTGTTGTGTATGTGCAAACATTGCATACATTTGCTTGATACAGGTGACTTCTTGATTACTTGAAGCATGTTCCTTGTTGAGCTAGTCCACTACTTTTGGATTAGTTCTTCTCCCGTAGTTCAAGTAAATATCTACTTGTACCTTCTTGTGTGAGTCCAGCTGGTTTCCTTGCTTGTTCGAAAATATATAGATTCACGCTTGTCGCGAGAGCTGGGGCTTAAGTGACAATCGGGTCCCTATGTATTTCCGCTTGACCCCTTACTACCGGCCATAGTAAGGGCATAGCTTCCTTAGTTGGAGCAATAAGCCTGACTTAAGTGAATGCTAAACTCTTGTCTTGAACACCTCGTGAGTCTTGATATTGGGAATGACACTGGTTACCGGGTCTTCTGATACATACTGAATAATCAGTTTCCTGTTATTGATCGTGATTATCAAAGTAATACAAGCTACGACAACAATGGTATTCTTGGGAGGAATAAGGAAGGAAGCAATATCCTTATTTGCTTGCTTGTTTAGCCTTATGTGCTACTTGATGAGTGGCTTAGCCTCTCATATACTTGTTACTTGATGATACTTGATATATGATTACTTGAGTATCTACTTGAATTGCATGATAACATGTCATATAGTTGCATCTAATAGCTTACTGAGATTTATCTTACCCCGTTCCTTGTTTAATTATTTTCCTTAGATCAAAGGAAGGATAGTGCACAGTGAGGCTCGACATAGCTGGGAGCTTACTTCGCAGGTCGTGATTATTTTGGGGCTTGTGTCCTTTTACATTTGGTGAGGACGATGTTTTATGGGTTTGTAACTCCTTATTTTGGGGTAGACAGTCTTGTTCAGTTCTTGTTGTCTCTAGACATCTTGTATAGTACTCTTGATGCCAGCTTATGTTCTAGGCATATTACCGCTGTGTATGTATTTAAGTTTGGTTTTAAATTTTCTTGTCTAGAACTCGTGTTGTGAGATAGTATAGCTCCTTACTCTAGAGTATATATATCATGTCAGTTTGTTACACAAATGTCATTCAGTTTCTTGTTAAGTTTCTTGTTCCTCGTTAGGCACTACCACCGGGTTCGAGGTTTTATTAGGGGATCCCGGGACCTGGGGGCATGTCATCCATCATGTATGCCATGATTTGTACTAGGTCGGATGTATCTTATGCTTTGAGCATGACAAGTAGATACCAATCCGACCCCGGAGAGAATCACTGGTGGCTGTAAAAGCGATTCTTAAGTACTTGAGAAGGACTAAAGACTCGTTTTTGGTCTATGGAGGAATGGAAGATGATCTCGTTGTAAATGCTTACACGGATGCAAGCTTCCAAACCGACAGAGATGACAGTCGATCGCAATCGGGTTTTGTGTTTATGTTAAATGGTGGAGCTGTAAGCTGGAAGAGTTTCAAGCAGAGTACAACCGCTGATTCTACAACGGAAGCTGAGTATATTGCTGCATCGGATGCTGCAAAGGAAGCTGTTTGGATTAAAAGTTCATCACTGAACTTGAAGTGGTTCCTAGCATTGCTAATCCAATAGACCTTTATTGTGATAATAATGGTGCTATTGCTCAAGCAAAGGAACCAAGGGCACATCAAAAATCCAAACACATAATTAGGTGTTACCATGTCATTCGAGAAATCATTGACAGAGGTGACGTGAATATATGCAAAGTACCTACTGATGACAATGTCGCGGACCCGCTAACAAAGGGACTTCCACAGCTAAACATGAAGGTCATGTTAGGTCCATAGGTATTAGATACATGGGAGATTGGGCCTAGGGCAAGTGGGAGATTGTTGGTAGTGGTGCCCTAGGCACGTTTAATAAACGTCGTAATTGTTATCATTTATTTCATAACAATAAAGAGATATTTTGATTATTATTGTTGTTCATGTTTACTGATAATAATCTTCGTCCCTAGTACTTGTTAAGCACTAGTATAAAGGCTAAATGATCATGGGATGATCATGTTAGATTTATGGGTACTTGTTTGGAACAAGGTACTGGACATGACCCGCCGTATGAGATTTATGTCATGGTCCATGTCGTACATATATCTCATATTAGTTATGTCATTCGAATCCTTAGACATGAAGTTGTTATAGTCTTCCACTTGATGAACATTATGTTTGACATATTCAAACGCTACCTTTAACCGGGTAGTTATAAAGGGTATGATTGGCATAATCGGATTCACGTAGGGAAGAATAATAAGCTAAATGGATTTGTTCCTCTTCGGAGAGATCTCAAGCTTAGGCCTCTCGTAGGAATGATGTTGATGAAAATGTTCGACCGGACTCATATGATTGATTAGATCAATGTCATTTGGATTATCAACATATTCGGAATCGAGAAAGTATTGAACAAAAACAAGTTAACCGTTTGACCATGGCTTGTGTTCAATGAGATCGTGGACAAAGGGATTGTAACATATTCTAAAGGAATGCGAACTTGTATCTAGTTATGCTATTTGGATAGGTATGACGGTTTGCTATAACCTAATCATATCTTATGGATTCATGTTTGAACCCATTGCCAACTTAGTATAATCCTAAAGGGTCACACACAATAGAACGAATCCTAAAAGGACTATATTGGAAAATTAAGGCTCTCTGATCCTGGGGTGCGACCGCACAAACCAGGCTGGGCGGCCGCACATGTTTGGGCGACCGCACACCTGATTTTGGGCGGCCGCACAGTGAGTCGGGACAGATTTCCTGATTTAATTAGGAAAAGGATTTTGGACGGGTTATGACACAAGTTTCCTATTTGGAATATGTCTAACTTGTATATAAACAGCCAAATTCGGCCAGAACTTAACCCTAGCTTTTGTGCAAGTCTCCAAAGAGTTTGAGAGAGTTTTATTTTGTTCTAAGACATCCTAGATTGAAGAACAAAATAATACACAAAATAATATTCCATATAATTCATATTATTTGTGAAAATGTGTTTCACAATTTTGGTCTAGCAATCAAGATCAAGTGTTCTTGATATTCGTTCAAGGTGTGGATACCGCTAGAGGGTGAAGCTCATCATCTTCAAAGTTCGTGTTCTTACTTGTTCGTGATTAAAGCTTCAATTTCTCCACCTAGATCAGAGACCAAACTCAAAGTCATCAAGGGTTAGTCTTTCTAGTATTCATATTGCAAGTATTTGATTTAATCATATGAATGGATCTATGCGCTTTGGGTTTCATAAAATTTTAAATGCTATTTTCGCTGCGCATGTTACTTGGAAACCCAACATAAACTGTGGGTAAATACTTGGGTGAGGTCTACACATGGATCTTACCCATGCCCGCCCAGGTGACACGTCCGCTCTAGCCCCCTCCCAAATCAGGTGTTGCCGGTAAAATAAAAGAAAACCTCCAATAACTTTAAAATACTATATCTTGAGATTTTGAAGTCGAAAAAAAATAATCTAAAAATACTCTGTGTTCGTCTCGAGACGAACTAGATAGGTCATGATACGTTACATTTTTTAAAAGAAAAAAGTGAGCTGCTCGTCGTAAAAAATGTAACACGTTTTTATGAAGAAAGTAATCATTTAGTCTTTAAAAAGTAACACTTTATTGTAATATGTAACATCAGTTTAAAAAATATATATATAATTTGCTATATAAATGAATGTAATAGTTTAATAGAGTAAATGTTACTCCATCTGTCCCTAAATGAGTGTCCATTTTAAAGAAATCTTTGTCCCAAAATGAGTGTCTATTTTTTAGCATATCTTTGTCCCTAAATGTTTTTTTTTCGAAAGTTTTTTCACCGGTCTCTTTATACGTGCAAAACAAAATATTTTGAAAAGAGATACTAGATTATATATGAATATTTGCCACCAAAGTGTACAAAAAGTTGACATTTTCATATGTCCCTTAAAATGAAATCTGGACACTCATTTAAGGACAGAGGTAGTACTTTTAAAAAAAATCATGTGTATAATCGGTTTTTGCATTTCAATTTAATGTAAAACCTTAGAAAATTGTTACAATCGGAAAAAAATGCATTCATTTATTATAAAATGTAGCATTAGTTTAGTTGTCAATCTCATGTTATCTTAATACTATATTTTAGTAAAATTGTGGTACATAATGTTACATATGAGAAAAAAGTTTTACATTTCTTTATAAACAGTGTTACTTTTGTTGGCGTGCAAAAAATGGGGGGGGGGGGGAAGTTAAAGGGCAAAAAATTAATCAGCTTGGCTCGGTTCGGCTGTGAGCCGTCTCACGCCGTGAGACGGTCTCGGGAAAAATACTCCATTCGTCCTGCCTAACTTAACAGTGAGACGGTCTCGGGAAAATACTCCATTCGTCCTGCCTAACTTAACACCCAAGATATGGACACAATAACTAAAGAAAATAATAAAATGAAGAAAATGAAGAGAGAGAATAAGTGGGGTAAATAATAGTGTTGATTGAATAAATTGAGTGGTGAAAAATGAAGAGGGAGAATGATGATGGGGTAGAGTGAATATAAAATTATAAAAAAATATACTATTTTGGAAAGTGTCAAGTGAGCTGGGACGGACTAAAATGGAAATAAGTGTCGAGGGAGTATATAACACTACTGTCTTCAGATATTTTACTGTCTTAAAATAAATACGTATCCGATCAAATAATCAATTTTAAAACGGAGGGAGCAACTTTTATTCCCTAGCAATCCAAACCTATCAAAATTATGGACACTAGGTGAAAACCCGTGCTACGCACGGGATTGCTTTTGCCAAAATCAAGTCTTTTTCATATATGATGATAAAACTCATTTCCGGGGAAAAGTAATACTAATAAGAGTGCTTATTTTTTTTTTGGAATAAACTTGAATTTTCCTTGATATATAAAAAGTTTCACAAAAATCCTCCCATATTTTATAAAGATTAAAAATGTAAAAATCATGATAGTGATTATTCAATTTGCATTTACATTTACTCTATATATATGAACGGACATATAATTTTAACTTTTAAAATTTCTTAAGAATAATAATTATCTTTGTTACAAATCTTAATTATACTGTTTTATATCTACCTAATCATAATTAATAGAAGCAATAATGAATAAGGTCTAATGGAGTATTCAAAGTGCTTCTGTAAATCCATTCAAAAATATTGCATGCAACTCCATTATCATTAAGACTATTATTCATATACATGCATTAACTTAAGGACTGTTAGCATACTTTGCCTTTCACCCTTCATCTATTGTTTGAAATAGAGTAGTAGTAGATATAAATGCATTAAAGGATAGATTCGTCATTAATTTATTTATTTTTTGAGTTTAATTATTATTGGGTTTCGAGTTAAGAACAACATTAATTTTATTTTATGTTGAGTTTAATTGTTATGGAGTAGGATGTAAACCAACACACGATTTTTTTTTTTTTTGTAAAAGTATAAAATTAATTAGTGGACATACAAACTATAATTCGGTCTATAAGATTTTATAAACATTTAAAAGAAAATTACAATCAATTATTAAATTTATTAGTAGGAACAAACAATCATATAAAATCCAACTAAATGTTTCCCTCTTTCTTCACTTATTTTTTCTACAATTTGCCTCTCGATGATTATCTTGGCATATTGCTATTGTTTTGATGATTAAGTCTTGTAACAACTTTGATGTAAAGTCTGCATCAAAAACCAAAAAGATATTAAATTATAAATTTATTACAAAGGTAAAAATAAAAGCAAATTAAAATAAAAATATTTTAGTGAACAAAAAATGACTATCGAATCAAAAAACACAAAAGCAATACTAAAGGATAATATTTTTTTTCTCCATATTTTAAACAAAGCTTTAAAAAAAAAAAAAAAAACAATACTCACCATGATCAAGAGAATAGCATGAAAAAGACAATCTGAAAAAAAAAATCACTAACCAAAACGAAAAAACTAAATTTGAATTAAAAAAATCATTTTTTGTATGAAACTAAAACCAAACTAAATTCATAATCATTACTAAAAATAAAAATCTAGAACATTGTTTATACATAAAATCAAGAGATGGGAAAATTTTTAAAAACAAAATAAAATAAAATATGTGGATCAATAATAAATATAAGGTAAAACTAATAAAAAAATATTAAAGATAACCAAGAATAAAATTAACAAAAAGAAAGAAAATAGTGCAACTTTCTTATAAATAAAAGTTAGAGTGAAAATTAAATTGATGGTGAAATTGTCATATAAACAATAGTTGAGCAGAAATGGGAAAAAGAAAGAAAGAAAAAAAAAGAATAAAATAAATCCTAAATAAAAACATTTTATTAATTACAAATAAATCAAAACTTAGGGAAGGAAACACATATAACTCAAATATAGTCCCACAAAATAGACCAAAGCAACAAAAGAGAGAAAATCGCAAACAAAAATCAATGTCAAAGAAACAACATTACAAAGCAAACAAATTTGAAAAATAAAATTAAAAATTTAGTTTTAAACTAATAAAAAACACAATCAAGATAGAGAGAAAAACAAATAAGATCTAAGTACATAAAAAGATTTATTATATTTCAAAAAAAAAAAAAGTAAAAGCAAATCAAGTAAAATCAAGGCTTAATCAAATGAAAAAATAAAAAAATATATTCACAAACATAATGAAAATAAACAAAAACAAAAAAATAAAATAAAAAAACAAATAAAAAATGTAATAAAAAATATTAAAACAAAAATGAATGCCAAACTAAATACATATGAAATGAAAATGTAATTATAAGTACAAAGTTTTCAATTTTTAATGAAAAGAACAAAATATGAAAAGAATCATTCACAAATTATCATAGAAAAAAACAAAAAATAACTAAATAAATATGAGATTTAATACAAAAATTCAAAAATAATAATAAAATCAATAATAAAAACAAAAGTAATAAATAAAATCAAAATAAACATGCAAATGTATTAAGGAAATTCAAAACTAAAATTCAATTGAACATAACAACAAAATTCATAAGAAATGAAAATTGTAAATAGAAATATAAAATATGAAGAAAAAAATATTCACAAATATTAAAAATAGACAAAAGCAGCAAATAAAATTTAAAAAGTCTAGTAAAATATACAATAATAAAACTAAAACTAAAATAATATATAAATTATAAACATAGGTAAAGCAAAAAGAAAAGAAAAAAGTAAACAACGATTAATAAAAAACCATTGAGAAGCAAATGATTATAAAAAGATAAATTAAAAGAAAATCTATTTTAAATCAACAAATAAATTTCAAAAGGAAAAAATCTAAGTATTTAAATCAAAAGTAAAAGAAAAAGAAAGTAATAGAAAAATAATGTTGGAACGGAAGAATTTTTCACAATTCTTCATATTGTTCAATTATGAAATGAACCAAAACAAAATACACAAAAAATACGCAATATTAGAAAGGAAAAAACACATGAAGGAAGTGAGTATAGGTTTGTTGGCAATTACATGAATTGATGCACAAATGTCCTAAAATGAATTTCCAATAAAATTTTAAATTTATTTTTGATTAAAAATAAATTTGAAAACTTTTTGAACATTTATTTTGAGATAGAGGTAATATGTGAAAGGATTGAAATACAATTACCGAAACTTAAATGTTGAATGAAAGTCTTTAACCACAAATTCAACACAGTTTTCATTGTATTTCCATAGTTTTTCTTCGACAAAGTGACTTCTTCTTTGAGCTGAGTGATTGAAAGCAAACCAATTTGTGAATGAACAATTGATTCATGTCAAATCTGTCGGAAAAATGAAAGGGACCACGTTGGAGGAAAAAAACCTTAGAAACATTGTTTTGTTGATTAATGAGTCTCCAAGATACACAAAATTTTATTAAATCGGGTGATGCTTCAAATTTCGAGTCTTTTGTGCTTCCACTTCTCCAACTACTGCTAGTAAAGACTATATGTGATTAGTTTCTAATCAATTATAATAAAAATAGAGATTGTATATCTACTAATTTATGATATAAATAGTTAATTCTATTAATCATATTAGACATTAGTTACTTCATATTCCAATGATCACTCTTTGATTCATATTCTTATAATGGATGTTTCAATTCAATTCATAAGAAGCCTAAAAGTTGGATGATAATGTATCAATTTATTGTCCTTTTTAAATGCAAGGCCTACCAAGTCTACACTTCTAGTCTATATATATCTAAACTTCTTATCTAGTATACTCCCTCCGTCCCACTAGAAGTGAGACTTCTTTCCTTTTTGGGCCGTCCCACTTAAAGTGAGACTACCCAAAATGGAAATATTTTAATATACTTATATTCATCATTCCCCACTATTTAACCCCACTCATTCTCTCTCTTCATTTTCCACCACTCATTTTATTCAACCAACACCACTATTTACCCCACTCATTCTCTCTCTTCATTTTCTACCACATATATATCACTTTATCTTAAATATCGTGCACACTCCTCTAGTCTCACTCTCAATGGGACGGAGGGAGTATTTAGTTAATAAACTTTGTATAGTACTTTTAGAATAATACTTTCACCTAGTATCATACCTAATATTATTGTCTAATATACTCAACTAAACTTCTCATCTAGTATATTTAGTTAATAAACTTTGTATAATACTTTTAGAACAATACTTTCACCTAGTATCATACCTAATATTATTGTCTAATATACTCAACTAAGAGCCGGAATATGAAAAGCATTGGCACATCAACAGCTAGGATGATGTGGCTTCCTAAAATGCAAGATAATCCCAATTCTTGATGAGGTGTTACACCCATGTTCATTTTAGCCGACTTTAATATACTATAATATAGATTTTTAAAACTGATGGACATTTTCAAAACGGATGGAGTAACTTGAGTAGTATTCTCTAGCAATCCCAAACCTATCAAAAATATTCTGCCTTCGCACCTGCAATAAAGGACAGCTGCATCTGGATCTAACATGATACAGAAATGCTCTGATGCTCGAACTCTTTGGTTCACCCGCCGCACCCGTATCGGACCCTCCTATTTTTGTTTTTGTCTAGTTAAAAAGAGTCCGGCAAGATAAACCAAAGAATCCGAACATCATAGCAGAAATGTGATACTTCTTACATTATGAAATTATTACAAACCACATTCGACATGCAAACACAACATTGATGCATTCAGTGTAACAGGTAATAAAGATTTACAAAACTCACAAGCCCTGCCCAACCTAAACAAACCTTAACCAAGTCCCCAGCAATCGGGTTCACCCGTCCAAAGGTCCGTGAACACGCCACAAGCCCACCCACAATCCCACAACACACCACCAACCCGACCCGAGTAGCACCCATCTTGAAGAAAATCGGGTCCCACGCCAGTCCAAGCGCGAGCTGGCCCAAATACAAACCGATTGCAGATGGGTTCCGATGAAACCCGCCGTCGGCCCAAAAGAGCCAGGCGGAGAGGCCCATTAAGAGAGCCGAGCCCAAGCAGGCGGAGTGAAGGGCCCAAAGTGGTGGGACCATCCAGGAGGGTTTACGTTGAGAGGAGCAATTGTGGGTCCAGCCGAAGAGGGCGATGTTGGCTAAGGTTAGGGAGACGGGGATGGCGACGCCGACGGCGAGTGAGCGGAGGCCGCGCCTGGCCATGGAAGATCTGGGGTGGGGCGGCTTTCCGGCAGCGGATTTGTTGTCGTCGTTGTCGGTTTTCATGGTGGATTCATCTTCTCTTGGTGGTCTGTGTTTTAGTTCTTGGGTTGACGCCATTGGAGAGGAGAGGGTGGGGTTGAGATTGGAGAATTTTCAGGTGGGTTATTTATGGATGAGGACGTGAAATTCTCTGGAGATTTGGCATGGAATAGGCGGGAGGTGACACGTGGTAAGATGTAGTGGTGAGTAATGGCTTGCAAGTGACACGTGGAGTGGAGTAGTGTGACAGCTATACTATTAACTCTTAAGGATTTGTTCGAGCTTTTCATCCAAAAATAATGTTCATCACTTGCCTGCAAGTTGGAAGTTGGAACACGGAGTGATTCTTATGGTGAATTTGGTAATTTGTTCATTGACCTACTTCCTCTGTCATGATTTAAGGTTTTTAGTTTGATTTACACGTTTATTAAGGAATTAAAGCAAACTTTAAGATGAGAATAGTAATGAGTTGGAGGATATAATTGTTCATTAATAAAACAAATAGATGAAAAGTAGATAGTTAAGAGATAGTTTTTTTGGTAATATATGAACTTTACGAGGACAAGAATGTTCAAAATACTCTCTCTGTCCCAGAATGATAGTCCCCCTATTTCATGGGTTTTACGAATGAATTATGAGTAATAATTATGGTTACTTTTAATTATTCAAATGAAATTTTTGAAATTGTTCTTGATACACCATTATAAATACTATTAATATCGATTTTTAGATTCACATTAACATAATTATAAGTAGCATTTATAACTGCTCAAAGTTCCCTCGTAGTAACAATGAAAAGGTGGACTATCTTTCTGGGACGGAGGGAGTACTATTCATCTTTTGTCATTTAAGGAATAAAGCAACTAAAGAACAGTAAACTGGGACATACCAAAAAGAAAAGTAAGAACTTTAAACTATGACGGAGGGAGTACAATATTTTGATTTATAATTAAAAGAACAAATTGAAAATCATACTCACAACAATTATCCACTAACTATTCTCTACCCCACTTTTTTCTCCTACCAAAACATCTACACTCACAACACATCATTTTTTTCACCATTTTCCTTCATTTTTATAGGGTAAATGACAAATAAGGGCCTGAAGTTTGGGGGTCGTTCGTAGTTAGGGGTCTGAAGTTTCAAAACTAGCAGATCAGGGCCTAAAGATAGGAAAAACTAGCAAATAGGGGGTTTTTGACATCGTGCACATGTGGACTTAATTGAAATTAATATTACTATTAAAGGGGTAAAACGAATATTTTAAAACTTAAAAGGACTAAAATTTTATTTTTTTTAGTAATATAAAATTTACTAAATTAGTACTACTTTTTTGAAAATGAAAACCACTATATTAGTTTTTTATAATAAATATATTTTTTTAAATGAGAACCTACATTGTTAATTAATTATTTCACTAAATTAATTATTTTGAAAAATTATTTGAAGTATTATTTTAAAATATTTTTTATAATAAATATTTTTTTTTAAAAAAAATGAGAACCTACGCTGTTAATTAATTATTTCACTAAATTAATTATTTTGAAAAGTTATTTGAAGTATTATTTTAAAAATTATTAGGCTAGATTGTTTTAGTAAAATATTTTTTCAAATAATTTAGTGAAATAGTTTTTTAAATAAATAGTTTAGTGAAATTTTTTTTTTTTTAAATAAATAATTTGTGAAAAAGAATATTTTAGTGAATTATATATTGGTGAAAATTTTAATTTTAGTCCTTTAAAATTTAAAATATTCATTTTACTCTTTAAATATTAAAATTTATTTCAATTCAGTCCACATGTGTACGACACATGCGGATTTAACTGAAAAATCTAACTTTTTCATCAAAAAACCCATATGTGCTAGTTTTTCCTATCTTCAGGCCCTGATCAGCTAGTTTTGAAACTTCAAACCCTTACCTACGAATGACCCTCAAACTTCAGGCCCTTATTTGTCATTTTCCCATTTTTATACTCGACCATTTTTTGAAGTTTAAAATGTGACGGATGAAGTATTTTTTTTATTTAGAACTAAGGCCTATAATTAATGATACTACTCCTTCCGTATCAGACCAAGTAAAACTTCCTTTTTTATTTGTCCCAAACCAAAATCTTAAATGCTTTGTTACTTAAAAAATAGACAGAGAAACATGTTATGATGAACAAAGCATGGGGAAAGTGTAGGAAATAAATCAGTTCCTCCAAGTGAACCACTGGCTACAGGCTAGGCCAGCAGCCAAGTGGAGTACAATTTGCCAGACTCCTTCAGTCCCTTCGACAAAGCTTCCTCAATGTAATGGAAATCCTTCTTTTTTGATCAATATCTTTCCCCTCCCACTCCTGAAACCCAGGTTTTCTATTAATTTCATGCTTCCATTCGTACCGAGCTTCTCCCCACATTAGGAGTAACGATCCTGGTGTCAAGTATACAGGAACTTTTACCAACTCTGAATCTCCTTTACTCTCCTCCGTCCCGTTCCCACATTCAACGCGGCTGAAATGCATAATGCAAGATGATTCTAGAGTTACGAGGCCAATCCCATCTTCAAACCGCATTAGGTCAACATGTGCACATATTCCCTGCATTTACATACCCACACTGTTTAGATAGCAATGGCAAAGACAGAACAAGGAAACCGGAAAAAAAATATCCCTCTGTCCCAAATGATCTTCACACTTTTTTCAACATTACTATGAAGGAACTTTGAGCAATGATTTTAGGTTGATTCAATTATCCTAATTATAGTCTAAAACTTGTTATTGATAGTATTGTTGGTGGTGTGTCAACAAGAAGTTTTAGATTATCATTAGTACAATTGAGTCAACTTAAAGTTATTGCTCAAAGATCCTTCGTAGTGACGGCGAAAAAAGTGTGAATATCATTTTGGGACGGAGGTGTACACTAAATTTTCGCTCGCTGTCATGTACTCCTTTTGTCCCAGAAAGTAAGTCCCTCTTTTTTTGTTGTAATTACGAATGAACTTTGACCAATGATTTAGACTACTTTTAATTATCCTAATGAAAATTTACCACTTGTTACCGATACAACATTATAAATACTATGAATACCAATTTTTATATTCTAAATAAGATAATTCAAAGTAACTTAAATTATTGTTCAAAGTTCATTCGTAATAACAACGAAAAAAGAGAGGCTAACTTTCCGGGACGGAGGGAGTATATGAACTTCAAAACCTTAATTAAAGAACATAATAGGGAGGGATGAGGGAATCGTGACGTGATGATGAAGATCACAAAGAATAAATGAGATAACAAATCTTGGCTTTATAATATACAAGCCTGTTGTACTCATACAGTCATACTATCTAAAGACGTGTGATTGTTTCGGTAACAGAAGTCTTCCTCATATTCCAGACCCGGGTGGGGGGGGGGAGGTGAATGTTGGGATTGGAGACAAAACAAAGGAGATGATCAAAACCGAGGAGAAGATGGAGCAGAATCGGAGGAGCAGGCGGGCGCTCGGTACAGGGCAGGCGGGCGCTTACCTATGGCAGAATGGGGGACGTTTCTGTTGACTGCATGCGGGCGCTTGGTGTGGGGCAGGCGGGCGCCTGGTAGCCGGACAGCAGAAGGTGACGTGGAGTAGGAGTCTGCAAGTGGGAAGGAATTTGTTTCCTTTGATTGATTGACTTCCTATATTATACTCCTTCTGTCTCAAGGACTCCGGGTAAATTAGGTTTTGATCGGGATTAGGCTTTGTATCCCTATAAATATATTGTGACTACCACCATAATATCGTGTACCCAAAAGGAGAGAGATAGGATATCAAGAGAGAGCACAAAAATAGTGTGTAGGAGGGGGCCGGGGGAATAGGAGAGCCATGGGGGCGATCCTACAACCCGGCCATAGTCATATTGTTTGTGTGTTCATGGGGAGAGATAATAATATGTAGGAGAGGGTTGTTCATGGGAGAGTATACAAACTAGATCTGTGTGAGTGTATGTGTAAACTGTAACAATCAACATATTATTATAGTGATATCCTGGCTTGGGCCTCCGGATGTAGCCACGTGGGGATGGTGAACCGGGTTAACAAATCATTGGTGTTCTTGTTCTTTCATATTACTTTATTTCATGTGTTGAATTATTTCTCCATGTTGATGACTGTTAGTATGGGCTAGTGGATGCGGAGATCCCCCCCAATTCCCCAACAGTGAAGTGGTATGATATGCCTTACATTGATACCAAATAACTAGGACTCGCCAAGAAAAATAAATGAAGGAAGAAAATGATTGCAGTAAGACATCATGGAGAACTTTATGTGATTTTGAATAAAACCCAACAAGAATCGTATCCCACCTCACCTGGTTGATACGAGTTCACTATGAGCTGATTAAAGAGAGGCTCTCTCCATAGCAATTCCGGTGGGAAAAGACAAGCTTCTCCATCTTTATCACATGAAGGTATGTCCGATTCAATATCGTAATTGCTAAAATGTACAACCTCTCGTATCGAAGTAGATAATTCACAAGCCCAAGCTGGAAGATCACCAAACCTCATAGCCTGCAACGAAAATTATCAATGAAATCAAAAGTGTCCCTTGGTGAATACCTACAGGATATGCATGCCAGTAGTGTTAGCACAACTTTTACAAAAGAAAGGGGGTAAACTACAGGATGAAAACTATTACTCCCACCGTCCCTAAATGAACGTCCAAATTTCATTTTAAGGGACATTCTGAAAATCTCTACTTTTTAAACAATTTAGTGTCAAAATTCATATATACTCCCTCCGTCCCACCCAAAATAGGATTCTTGGTTTCGACAGGAGGATTGAGGAATACTACTATTTAAAATCAGTGATACATTGTCACAGGGTTGTAAACCATAATAACTTTATTGGCAACAAATCATCGAGTAATTCAAGAAGAAACACTAAGCGCAATTTAACAAGAAAATCAGTGAGTAATACACGAATGCAAATACAAAATAAAAAAATACATAGCAGTTCAAGCATATAAGGATATACACATGTTTAGCAGAGCAAGGATGTTGCAAACCTGATTGTTAGAGGTTTCGTTGAACCATCCTTCTGCAGCCAATAGAAATACCATTGAGTGAGCTTGGCATCATAAAACATTTGCCTTCACATAGAGATATCTAATTTAATAGGACCAAAAAACGTATAAGTCCTACTCCTTCCTTCCATTTAAAGAGATGCTTTGATTTTTAAGGTAAATTTAACCAATTGGTGAAGGTATTTACTAGTACTAAAATGGCATAATGGTCGATTTGCTTAATATTTACGAACAACTAAAAAACACTCATTACGGGATGGACGAAATATAACCTTCAATTACACTAGAAGTACTATAATTCACAAGTTCGGTCATTTTCTAAAAGAAAGAAACAAACCCTAATTTGTAGTCAAATATCTACGGTGTAACTGAGCCCCAAAAGACCATTTATGAGTTAAATGAAAACATGAAAGCTACTAGGAATGTAAGAAACTAGTGGTCTAGTTTTAATCAGTTAATGTTTGTAATTTACTTATTCAAAAATGAAATACACACGAGATTTTGTATTTTTATTTAACATTCATTTTTGGAGGGAGTGACAATTTGAAGATAAGATATTGAATTGCTAAAATTTCAACTTGGACAGAAAGAAATACGAAAAAAGAACTGAACATTGCTGCGTGCAAATTAGAACAAAGATTATGGATGGCTGAAGAGAAACCGAAATTAACCTTCATGGATCGCCGAGAGGAGTGAAGATAGTGAGAAAGTCTCTGCACAAAGATAAGCCATTGATTTCAGAGAATCGTTCCCACTTAGGGTTCTCCCCGAATATTGATTGAATTGGAGCTCCGTCTTCAACCTCAGTCGTTAGGATCAGCTGCTCGTTGTCACTGTCAGATGAGTCGCCGAAGGCTGATTGGATTAGCATTTTGTATTCCTCCGTCTCGTAGCCCTTCTCCATTTTCCCGGCGCCGGCGGTGGTCACGATTTCCTTGTTAATTGCGCGCGGAGATGGTCTCTGCCTCCTCTTAAAAATGTTTGGGCTAACTTCGTTAATAGCCCCTTCTCTTTTGTGGATTCACTTACTGGTCCCTAACTTTATGCAAAATTATATACTCCATCTGTCCCTAAATGAGTGTCATTTTCAAGAAATCTTTGTCCCTAAATGAGTGTCTTTTTTTAACATAACTTTCTCTCTAAACGTTTTTTTTCAAAAAAAAATCACCAATTTCTTTATACGTGCAAAACTAAAGGTTTGGAAAGGGAATTACAAGATTATATAGGAATCGTTGTTACAAAATTGTTCAAAAAGTTGAGATTTTCAGTGTCCCTTAAAATAGATTTTGGACACTTATTTAGGGACAGAGGGAGTAGAAATCAAATACTATACTCCATCTACTTTGTAAACTTTTTAACATTACGTCTCAAAATAAATATATAAATCTTAAAAAAAAAAAAAAAAAAAAAAAAAAAAAACTAAATTATCCATCATCGAACAGCTACATCGATATTTTTATATACTTATGCTACAATAAAAAGCTTAACCGTCACTTCAACATTTATTTTGGGACATTTTATGTGAATATTTATTTTAATACACTTCAACATTTATTTTGGGACATTTTACGTGAATATTTATTTTAATACAGAGGGAGTACTCTATATATATATATAAATAATGGCTGAAGTCAATAGAGCCCCTTTCTATTCCAGTTTCCCGCCTAAAACACTTCCCCTATATATAGAAACCTCGAGCTGGTAAAATCTGGTACGTTATTATAGAAAATCCGGTTTATCTCATAGTTAGTTAAAAACGGGAGATAAAAGGGTAAGAAATTGATAAGATATTTTCAAAAATTCAACTTCATCATAAACATCCCTAACTCCGCGGTGTCATTTACTACTACTCTCCTTAACAAGAACACTCCAAGAAGGCAAGATCAACTCAAGTAAATCTCTTCAAGAAAAAAAAAAAAAAAAAAAAAAAAAAAAAAAAAAAACTCAAGTAAATGAATAAGAATCATTAGATGTTTATTTATTTAATTATTTATTATAAAAATCATTATGACTCAATTTATTTATTTATTTATAACTAAAATGAACTTTAATTTTAATATGCAACTAACACGGTATATTAAATGATATTTTTTCTTATATAAAACCTCTATATGTACATATTAATATTTACATATATGTATATATTGTTTCGTATTTTCACATACGTAGTTTTCTCCTAAATTCATATTAAAATTGCCTATTTAATATGTCTCTATTTTGTTTATTCCGTATTTTTTAGTGTATTTTTAAAATTAAATTCATAATATACTCATCGTATCCTTTCTCGTTTTTTCTCCGTCCCGTAACTTGCTGATTAGGTTATGGAGTGAAGATGGATTATGCCATTTTTTATTGGGCCGAGAATAGGGCTTCACCATATAATAGGTTTTATTTAGATTAAATTATGAGTTTGGGTTTAGACATTTTTTTGGTGGGCTCAAATTTGTTGGTACAAGAACTCTTATAATAAATCTATTTATTGGAACTATTTATATTTATATAAACATTATTATAAAATAGGTTGTATGGGTATTCAATTACGTTTTATAATATACTCCATCCATCTCATTTTAAGAGTCAAAAAATCTCAAATGGGTGTTCCAACATAAGAGTCAAAATCTCAAAAAGAAAAGTTTTTTATACTTCTTTATTAAATGGGCACTACTTGTCATACATACAATAATATCCATTAACTATTCTCTACCCCACTTCCTCTCTCCCACTCACTTTCTACACTCTACCCTACTTTCTAGAATTTATAATAAAACATACTCTCTTCGTCCCAGAGTAAGAGTCCTACTATCCATTTTGGTACGTCCCAGAGTAAGAGTCATATTCCTAAAATGGCAAAGAATCTTTACTATTCACCCCACTCATTCTCTCTCATATTTTACTTTTATACTCACAACACCAATCAATTCACTATTCTCTCTCACTCATTCTCTCTCCTACTTTACTTCTACACTCACAACATTTACATCACTTCCAATATTTATTAATAAGCGTGCAAATGAGGGGTAAGACTCTTACTCCGGGACGGAGGGAGTACCTTTCTTAATCTTTGAACCCATAAAGTTTTTTACTCTTAAAATGGGACGGAGTGAGTATATACTTTCCGTTTCAAAATAAAGTACTCATTTTGTCATTTCGAGTGTTTATTAGAAAGTACCATTATTATAAGAAAAATATGTACTCAATTTTTCTCTCTCATTCCCAATCACAACTTGTACAGTCACTATTTTCTACCCACTTTCTTTCTCCTTCTTATATCATGTACAATAGTGTTGAATGAGGGGGTTGAAAAGAAAATTCAACATGTTGAAGGGTGTTTAATTGATGCAATGGTGTTAAATGGGGTGTTGAAAAGTTGGGGGGGGTGTTGAATAAATTCAACATGTTGAATCCAAAGAGAGGGGCTCGCAAAGAAGACACGCGGCGCCAAAACCATTGGGCTGACACGGCGCGTGGCCTACACGCCCCGACCAAGGCGCGTGGCCTACACGCCCCGACCAAGGCGCGTGTAGGCGCAGAAGCCAGTTTTTTTTTTTTTTTTTTTTTATCTTTTTCCTGATTGGGACACTTGGCAGCTCAGGATTGGTTTTGAGATTTTCGGATTAATTTCTCATCCCAATTATTTGACCTCAATTATTTTACAGTAAATTAATTTTATTTTATTTTTTTACACCAAAACTCATTAAAAAAATCTCTATAAATTGATGCAAGTTTTATTTGATTTGGACACAAAAAAACCCTTTTTTTAGTGAAATAGATCCCAATAATAACCATTTCAACACTCAAAATAAACAATGAAAATGGTAGTTGAATTATTAGGTGGAATTATTTTACTACTAATAATAAATGATGATGATAATAATAATAATAATAATTTTATTAATCATAAAAATAAAGAATATAAAATAAAAGTGGTGGGGTACAGGATGATGAATTGGAAGGATGTTGAATTTTATTAAACAAAACCATTGTAGGGTGTAAAAGTTGAATGGTAGTTGAATTATTAGGTGGAAGAGAGAGAAGATGATGTGAAGTGTTAAATGGGTGTTGAAACCATTGTACATGGTCTTACTCACAACACTTACTTTTTCAACATATTTCATAAATTTTGGCTCTTAAAAGTAAATGCGTACTTTGTTATGGGACGGAGAGAGTATATATTTGTTGAATGTACCAATTTTAAAATACTTTTCTAAATCAGTCGTATACTTTTTAGTGACATTTTTTTTACTTAATTTCAGCAATTTGTCGAAGTTATTTTGTCCGTGCGTTTAACGCACGGGTGTTATACTAGTTTTGTTAAATGAGTTGCAATATGTACTCACTTGTACCTAGATTGTCCAAATTTAATTTTTTATCTGAAAACAAATATGCATTTATTTATTTATTTTAAGATATTACTAAATACACCCCCATCATACAATTTTTAATTCACAGTTTGATTTGAAAATTGGAATGCAATATGATGAGATTATTAACTGTTGTTATGGACTTATTATGTCACTTATGTTTAACATTTTTGCAAATGTTTTTTTAAGTAAAAATATAGGAGTAGGTTTTGAGAAAAACTAGTTCCTCCATAAGTCTTGTTTTTAACCTTTAAACCCTAAACCCTATAAAAACATGACTTTTTATAACTTATGTAGAACTAGTTTCCTCCCCAAAAAATTCAAACGATAGACATTCATTTAAGAATGGAGTACATTCCCGTAAAAATAAATAATACTACTAACTCTGTCCTTAAATGAGTGTCCAAATTTCATTTTAAATGACATCTAAAAATCTCAACTCTTTGTACAATTTGGTGGCAAAGATTCATATATAATCTTGTAATCATCTTTCCAAACATTTAGTTTTGCACGTATAAAGAGACCGGTGAAAAAAAAAATCGCAAAAAAACATTTAAGGACAAAGTTATGTTAAAAAAAAGACACTCATTTTAAGACAAGAATTTTTTGAAAATGAACACTCATTTAGGAACAGAGGGAGTAGTAAACATGATATTACGCTTATTTTCTGAATTATAAATTTGCTCTCACATGTGTCCTATATAAAGCTGTTAGAGTAGTATTTTTCCGATAATTTAATTAACATATATTACTCCTACATAAAAAAAAATGAAAATGCAACTTTCACTAATCATGTAAAGAACATCTAACAATTGTTTCACTATCCATTCAAAATTCATTGCATTGGGTTCCAACTCCCGCATACAGCCCAAGCCGCCAACCATCAGGCGGCAGAACTGACCATAATTCTTTTCTTGGAGTGGCATTTGTGAATATCTGGCAAGTTCAGCTGAACCAGTAGCATCAAATCTAATCAGACAAAAATTTCACTGCAAAATAGAAAACATTTGTGCAGATAATAATGTAAAAAATTCACTCTCTCCGTTCCACCTTTCTTTTTTAGTCTGTCCCAGAGTATTATTCAAAAAATGACAAATAATCTTTATTATTCATCTCACTCATTCTCTCTCTTACTTTACTTTTATACTCACAACACCAATCAACTTACTATTCCCTCTCATTCATTCTCTCTCCTACTTTACATTCATACTCACAACACTTGCATCACTTCCACAACTTCTTAATCTCCGTGCAAATGAAAGGGTATATCCTGGGACGGAGAGAGTACCAAATAACATAATGCTCCGCTAGTAACTGAGCCTTCAAGAAAAGGAAGACCCATAAATGTCAACCAAACATAGAACTGGCACGGACATTCAAAGCAACCAAAATACTGTATTCCCTCGTGAGTCGAACATACTCTCGTTACAAATTCAGTGCACAAAATTAACATAAGACAAGAGTAACAGAAACTGTCCTCACTTGAATAACAAACTAACCATATTATTCAACAAAACAGGAAGTAAAAAACTGATGAAGAGCTCTAATCTGTAATACTGAATGAAAAACAATACCTAGTAGCCAGAGTACTTATCACCCCCATCTGGCACAAGTTTCCTGTAGATGGAAAGTACAGTGGGTATAACAGCTGCAAGTGCAAGAGTAAGATGTTCCGAGCTGCTTGTCCTGACCGTAATCTGCCCACTCATCTTATTGTTGATGCCAGCACGAACAGCCACTTTTGAGCCACGACCAGCAGAGAACTGCACAAGACTGTTGAACCCTAAAGCCAAATCCCCTCGCCATTTTATGATCGACAGTCCAAATGTGGATTGGACCTGCCCTATTGGATAATCCAGTTCCCTCCTCTGCACCTCGATATTTGCCCCAACTGCTGAATCGTTTTGAAATCGAACGGTGCCTGCGCTTCCAACAAGAGAGTATTGTTTTCCAAAAGCAATCTGATCCTCAACTTTGAATCCGGGTACTATGTTCTCCCCCAAGAATGTAACGGACACCCCGGCAGCTGTTTTGTTCTTCTTTAAATTCTTGAACTTGGTTTCACCTCTAACAATGTAAGCAAGCTGTTTTCCTATTGGTTGAATATCAAACCCTGCCATACTCGATCCTTTCTCCCCGTGTTTAGCAGAGATTGAGGAATCCATACTGAAGCTGAAGTCTTTCTTGTCCTTCGTGATTTGAGAAGAGATGACAGCTGGAAAACGATTGGCAATGGCGAGATTTTGTTCTAAGTTGACCCCATCATAGCCTACATCATGATCCCACCCATGTGTGTCAAGCACTGGCCTAGCTAGAAACTGTGAAGTGGGTTCCAAGAATCGGAATCTATATGCTGGATTATCACTATCAAAAGAAGGTGGCAGAACCATGTCTGGTAAAGGAACCGCAACAGGAGCGGGAGCATCATCAGCTTCTTCGTCCATGTAAGCATCGGGATTCACATAGCCCTTGCCTCTCTTCTTCATCTCTCTCATCCTTTTCAACTCTTCTTTCCACTGCTTTTTCTGCAACAGCTTTACCCTGTAGTCATACTCCTCGAAATAGGCTTCCTTCTGCTCTTTGCTAAGGTTAGCAAGTTGGGATTTTTTGAGTGGCTTGAATGGGGGAAGCTGATCATACTCATCTGCATCCTCATCAAGGTCGGAATCAGACAGATCATCCAAATCGATATCTGAATCATTATCAGCACCCTGTTCAGATGGAAGTTTCGGGTGTGGACGAGACTGCAGCATCGAGGATAGCATGTATGGAAGTGGAGGGGAGCGGGTGCGGAAACCAAAGATCTTGCGATGGTCAAATGGATCTTGAGGTTTCGAGAGAGAATTTGCTTCTGATAAGATCTTCATGGAGTAGCAAAGCAGAAGTAATTGGGGTCTCCAGCTTTGGCCATTAGGTAGCACCTTTTGACCTTCTCTGTTCTTACGACATGAGGGGTGGTTCTCAACTAGAGAAACAGGATTCATCAGACTTGGACTCATCATCCGCAAATCACCAACTGCTTGACCAATAGATTGCTGAACAACATGGGATCTTTGAGTAACAAACACCTCATAACTCAAAGGAGAGCCAGAGGGTCCTTCTGGAGGAGCAGAAGCAGCATGTGTGAGAGTGACTATGGCACTTCGCCAAATCGATGGACCAAGAGAAGTAGTGACAGTTCTCAATAAAGGCAGATCATTAAGATCTCTAGTTCGGGCATCCAGACGATCTACATATAGAACAATATCTGCAGGATTTTTCTTTGTGAGCTTCTTTGCAGTTGACAAAACTTTCCGGTTGAAAGCCTGATCATGTGAAGCAGACTTGAGGCCAGGGGTATCAATTACCCGAACATTAACACCATTAACCATGCCACTAATCTCTTTAACTTCTGCAGTGCCAGGCTGAAATGCATTGATCGTAGCCTTCTCCTCCCCAAAAATAGAATTTATGGTGGCACTCTTGCCAACTCCAGATTTCCCGACAACCATGATGCACACAGATAAGCCCAACTCCTCTTTTCCCTCCGTTTCAAGTTCCATAGCTTTGTTCTTGGCAGCATCAAGATTAAATAGTTCACCAGTTTGTCTCCCTGCAACAAGTGCCAGCCTATACAGAACCTGAGCTGCTACAGATTCATCGGGAGAGAGGCCCAATCGCTGCACAAGCCTCAAGAATTTCACCCTTAGTGACTGTAACTTCTCCAGTTTCTTCTTCTCTTCTTCACTCAAGTTGCTTTCAGATTCTACACTATTAGAAACGGCAGAGGGAGCAAAGACACTAGATCGGGCTGGTCGGGCAGCCGGTCTAAGTGATTGAAGTGAGGATCCCAAACCAGCTGGACGCTCAACAGAAAAAAGCCTAGATCCATCTTGAGAGGTTATTGTAACATTATCACTTCCTGGCCCACCACCGGTAGCGGCCTTAATAAGAGCTGCCAAATCAAACATCTCCTTTTCACCTCCTTCTTCATCCGTATCCACTTCTTCATCCGAGTCTGTGACAATTTGACCATCAATTCTCTGTGAGTGGTCCTGAGAACTCTCTCCACCAGAGAGAGAATCACCACCAGACCCTCGTTCCAACTCTTCAATGAACTTTTTAGCAGCTTCAGAGCTTCCAAAGATCATGTCATCAGTCTCCCCATCTGAATCCGAGCCTTTAACAGACCCTTCTTCATCAGGGTCATTGTTCTCTTCAGTTTCAGCATTTTCCTCTACAACGTATTTGTCTGAAATCCCATTTTCTAAATGTTCATCCGTAGCATTTGCAGAAACATTATCGCTTACTACATATTTGGTCTCATCAGATGGATCATCATTAGGCATGTCTTTGGCAACAAAGTCCAATGCCTGAACTTTATCTCCCTCTGAACCAACCACATTCTCATTAGACACAACTTTAACTCCGGTTTCTTTCTCCTCAAACTCAACTCCTTTCTCAGCTTCTGCAGCTGAAGGTTCATCTTTGCCACCATCATCTGGAGTAATTTCTAGTTCAACAGAATCTAAACTTCTGGTGCCAAAACCACCACCAGTGGCATCAACTGCCTCCTTATCCACAGTCTCGTCCACAATCTGAGCGGCCAGATCAGACCTACTGATTGAGATGTCACTAACATTAGAATCGCCCTCATCTTCCGTCTTTCCAACTACTGCTACTCCAGGTACACGCATATCGACATCTATGGCTTCCACAACAGAGTCCCCTTCAGTAGTTAGCTTAACATCATTCCCGTCAACCAGCTCAGAGACTGTTGGTTCAGCAATATGGCTAGTTTCCTCGGACCCATTTTCCAATGCCGCACTCCCATTGGCCTCCCCATTCTCCTCAAAATTCCCAACAACAGCCACTCCTGGCACCGGTGTTTCAACTTTGATGTCCTCTACAACTGAATCACCTTCTTCAGTCAGCTTCACGCCATTGGTTTCAATCACACTATCATCAACCTCATCAGCCTCATTCAAGTTCACTCCAGCACTACCATCTATAGTCTTTGATACAGTAAGCGGGCTTTTATCAGCATCCTTCAACTTAACATCCTCCACCACTTTCTCCTCTGGAATTGAAGCTTCTATAGTTGAAATTTCAGCCGCCTTACCTCCCGCTTCTTCCTTCTCCGGCTCAGGCTTTTCATCAAACACCTCATCTCCAATCTCCCTAGATTTCACAACATCAGCAACACTCAAATCACCAACTCTGCCCCCAACTTCTGAACCTGACTCAGCTCCTTCCCCACCAGCAGACTCCTCACCCCCCTTCAAACCTCCAACTTGTGTCTCTTTTACAACATCATCAGTAACCACCGGAGCACCCCTCAAAACCCCACCTTTAGATCCTTTTTCGACATCATCAACAACAACTGGAGCACCAGAAGCCGGCAAAGCCTTACTCAGCTCTGGAAACTCCGAAGAATCCAAGAAAAACTCACCAGCATCCCTATCCACACCTTCAACTCCCTTCCCTAGGGTTCCATCCCCAACGGCCAAAGCAGACTGCTCAGACGCCGTGTCAAACTCCTCCTCACCACTCACAAAACCCAAATCCTCAGAAGCATTACTTAACCTACCACTAACTTCATCAACAGTTTCGGTGTCGGAATTCAATCCATTTAGCAATTTAGAATCAAAAGAAAACGAATTATTGTTAATAGGAGAAGGAGAACCTGAAACAAGTGACGAATTCGCTTCCTTCGAGTCCATTGGATTGTCCGAGCTCCAGTTATTGATGAATTAGGGTTTATCTATGGAGAAATTGAGAAGCGGGAAATGCGAAAGAATTAGGGATTTCTCTCTGTTGAGGAGAGAAAAATGAGGAGGGGGAGGTGATAAGGTTTAGGAGGGAGAGAGAGTCCAGAAGTGGCACGGACGGAGCCTTTTGGGGTTTGGGTTGGGGACTTTTCTCCGGTGCTTTGATACTTTGCTTACTCAATAAACATATTTTAATCCGGAATAATACTAAGGGCACAAAAAAGTCACAAAATCTTAGGTGTCATGATTTTATTAGTGTTTTTAAGTAGAGTGTGGCGGGTCCATTATCGATGCAACCAATAAAATATCGTCACCTCATTTTGTGAGCTTATTTTGTGCCCCTAACATTGCTCTTTAATCCGAGTCTGGGTTCTCACTCCCTATACACCGTTGAAATATGAATAGTTAAATCATTTACAGTACATTTTTTTGGCCAAAAGTTAAATCATTTTACTACTACCTCAATCCCTAAATGAGTGTCCAAATTTCATTTTAAGGGACATTTGAAACTATCAACTTTTTGTATACTTTGGTGACAAAGATTCATATATAATCTTGTAATCTCCTTTCCAAACATTTAGTTTTGCACGTATAAAAAGACCGTTGAAAAAAAATTGGAAAAAAACATTTAGGGACAAAGTTATGCTAAAAAAAGACACTCATTTTGAGGCAAAGATTTCTTGGAAATGGACACTCATTTAGAGACAGAGGGAATGTTAATTATTACTCCATCCCTTGAAAAAAAAATGAAACAAAAGAATGTACTAAGATGAAATTATTTTTTCATCCCCACTTTTATTTAACATAAGCTACTCAATTGTACAAGAGTGAATTTAGATTGTGATTTATCAAACTGTTGTACAATTATAATCAAATTCATTTATTTCAATCCTGTCAATAAACTAATGGTTCATAATTCTTTCTCGGTGCATTTAGTTAATCGTAGAGTCAATGTAGATAGTCAACTCTTATTTTTGTTGATGTTAATGTAATTGTTTGTTTTACTTAACAAAAATTGAAACCAACACAAACTTCTTTATAAACTATTTCCTCACTCTAAAAAAATTAAAATAAAAATAGACATTTATTTTAGTTAGTATTTCAAATAAAATAGTGGCTTATTTCTTATTCTTATGGTAATATTCCTTCCGTCTCAAAATGATCTCCTCACTTGTTTCGACCTTTACGAACGAACTTTCATAAATAGTTTTTAAGTTGATTTAATTATACTAATATACACTTAAAATTTCTAATTGATACATCATCAACATTTCTCAATAATAAATTTTAGATTTTTAGTATGAAAATTAATTTAAAGTTGTTGTTAAAAAATCATGGGAAAAATACCAAAAAACCCCTTTAAAAAAATCATATCCAAAAAACCCATAATTTTTTTCTTCAATCTAAAAAGTCCTGAATTTATATTATCAATACCAAAAAGTTCAAACGTTAACTACTTAACTAACACCGTTAAATTTGAACATTGATATTATTAAAAACTTAACCTTTTTTTGTTCCTTTCGGAAAAAAAAAAACTTTCTTTTCATTTAATGACATGTTAGGAATATTAAAAAAAATACAATGCAAAATAATTATAATATTATCATTATTAAATAATAATAATAATAATAATAACAACAAAAACAAAAACAAAAAATAATCATTATTATTTAATTACCTAATATTTAATAATAGGGCAAATTGCAATTTGGTTCCTGACATTTACATACGTTTGCAATGTTGCTCCCAACTTTTTAATTTCGCAATTTGGTATCTTAACATTTACATTTTTTTTTGTAGGCTACAAAACTAACACCCGATTAAAATTTTAACGAAATGACACCCATATGACTAGCACATGTCTTTTAAATGGATAAAATAGTCATTGAATTGCATTTTTAATAAAATTATCACAATTATTATTTATTTATTTTTTGGCATAAATACCCTTTCCAATTAAGATAAAGTAGTCATTTTTAAATTTGTATGTCTTATCTCTCTTTCCTAACTGAATTATTTTATGAAATAATTATTGAACTTGCTGGTTTGATTATATTATATATTAATTTCCTTCCAAAACAATATAACTAAATCGTAAAAGTTCTCTCTTATTTTAATTTGCTTAATTTAGATTAAACATGTATGTCTTCTCTCTCTTTCATGTCTTTAATTTTTATAATTAACTTTAATTGAAAAAATTATTTTCATATCCTGTCATTTGCAACAATAATATCATTACTTATTTCCTTTCACTTGAAGAAAAATATTTAAGAAAAAATATTTTAATTCAAAAATGCTTAATAAATTATCGTAAATGAGCCTGCATAATTATTTTGAGTAATAATCTAACATAAAATGTATTTATATATATTTAATTGTTTTTTAAAAAATATTTCTAATTCCTAATTATATAATTTTTAAAGTATTTTGGTTTCTTTTTTATTATTAAAATAAAATATTGAATTATGGTTAGAAAAATAAATGACTTTGTAAGGAATACGTAAATTATAAATTCAAAACCAAATAATATATATGTCCAATATTAATTTAATCAATATTTTTAAAATTGATAATGACCATTTTGTCCATTTAATAAACATGTGCTAGTCACATGGGTGTTATTTGGCTAGAATTTTAATTGGGTGTTAGTTTTGTAGTCACAATGCTAAAAAAATGTAAATGTTAGGATACCAAATTGCGAAATTGAACTGTTGGGAGCAACATTGCAAACTTATTTAAATGTCAGGAACCAAATTGCAATTTGCCCTTAATAATAAAAATATGAATTTTTGATACATTAGAGAAGTAATTGGAGGGTGTTGCTTTAAGTTTTTGTTTTTTTTAATTATTATTTAAGATCATTAAAATAAAAAAATGATGATATTCTTTTCAATATTATCACATTCATTATTTTCATTCTTATTACTTTTATTATTATCTGTATTATTAAAAATATTAATTAACTAAAATAATAATAATAATAATAATTAAATATATTTGTGTGTGTTTTTAAGCAAAATATATTTGTTTTTGTTATAACTATTATTATTGTTATTATATTTAAGAGTTTTGCAATTAAATTATTTCGCATTGCAAAAAGCTTTTGTATTAGTAATATGTCATTAATTGAAAGAAAAGTTAATTTTTTATTAATATGAATACTCAAACATAACTGCGTTAGTCAATTCGTTTTGGACTTTTTGATATCGATAATTTAATTTTAGAACTTTTTAGATTGAAGAAATATTTCATGGATTTTTTGGATATAAAGCTATTTTTTTCCAAAAAAATAAATAATAATGACAACCAAAAGTAGAAAGATTAATTTGAGAATGAGAGATTATATACAGGCAAATGAGATTTATTTTGGGGAAACTAGTTTCTCCATAAGTTATAAAAATTCTTATTTTATAGGGTTTAAGGTTTAGAGTTTAGGGTTTAAGGTTTTAGGTTCCAAACATGCTCTAGGCAAATACTCCATAAGGTTAGCCGGCATTATATTATGATGGCCCGTTTGGATTGAAAGTTTTAGTTTTCTTTTTGTCCTAATTTATGGTTGTTTTTAAATTTTTCTCTCATTTGATTCACTTATTTTCTAATTGTCCCACAACCTTTTTGTAAAATTCAATACTTAATTAAATGATTTTTTTAAAACTAAAACAACCTTTTATTAATTAAAATCACATATAAAAACGAGTTGGTTACTTAGCTCAACCAAAGCATAAAAGTTAAAAAATGATCGAGGACTAATAAACGATCGAGTAACTTAAATAGGAAAAGGTTACTAATTTTATCTTTGAAAAAATAATTCTTATTACACTTGCATTATTGCAAGTCTATGAATTAAGAGCCCGTCTCCTGTACGACGTGCGACGGCGCCGAGCCGAGCCGAGCTGAGCCGGATTTTTTTTTTTTTTTTTTGCAACTCCAACTTTTTTTCCTCCAACATAAGTAACACTTATTATAACGAAATGTAACATTTTTTTATTCAAATGTAACACTTTTTTAAAAAAAAAAAATTGTACCACAATTTTGCTGCAATAGATAAAGATAACATAAAGATTGACAACTAAACTAATGTAACACATTTTATAAAGGGATGTAACACTCATCTTTTCAAATGTAACACTTTTTTCTCCGAAAATTAACATAGGATTGACAACTAAACTAATGTTACATTTTATAAAAAATGAATGTAACATTTTTTTCTCAATTGTAATAGTTTATATTCTTAAATGTAACATTATATATGAAATGTAACAATTTTTTATTGAGAAAGTAACAATTGAAATGCAAATCCAATTTTTTTTGTAAAACTCATGTTACATTTGACTGAAAAGGTGTTACTTTTTCAATATGAAACTGTTACTTTTATTAGAACAGAGTGTTACATGTTAGCTGATGAACAACTCAAATTTTTGGTGTGTAAAAAAATATGTTTTTTTTTAAAAAAAAAAATCAAACCATATCATGACCTATGTAGTTTTATTCTTCTCGTCAAGACGAACAAAACGGTATTTTTAAATTTTTTTCTGAGTTATAAATCTCAAGATATAGCATTTTAAAGTTATTGGATTTTTTTTTAAAGGTGACACGTGGCAGCGATCTGGGAAGAGGGGAAGGTGGATCTCACCGTCAGATGTAGCATAGCAGGTCAGGCCGAGAAGCAGCGGAACCGCCACACATGGTGCGACGGCCGCATATAAGAATTCGTCATGAATTAAATAGTTAATTTATTTACGTGTTATTAAAAAACATTTTTTTGTTAGAAAAAAATAAAAATTGAAGGACATTAAGATTCAAATGTCTCTCTAGTCACACCAGTTGAAATTCACTTGAGGATTAAGTTCTTCATTTAAGCATTTTTGTTTTCTTGTGCCTTGTTTGGCTTTCAGTATTTTTTCAATAACGTGTTTTCCTTTACTTCCTTATTGTTCCTCATCTACAATGTATGGTTAATAATTACTTATCCATATCCCCAAACAAGCCATTATCTCTCCCACAAACTTCCATTCATAAAAACAAATGCCATTATCAGTGTTTAGTATTCAAATGGAATACTAAACACTGATAATGGATTGTAAGCCCTTCAAGAACTGGAATTTGGTTTCACAAAACAAACTGCCAAAATATATACTCCCTCCGTCCCATTCGAATTATGACAAATTTTTATTTTGAATATCTCATTCGAAATAAGACAACCAAAAAATGGAAGTGCTTTATTTAACGAGACTCGTATTCACACTCACAACAACTTTCCACTCATTATTTTTTACCCCATTTTCTTTCTCCTATTTTATTTTTCATACTCACAACACCTACTCCACTAACATTTTTTTATTAATCCCCATGCCTAACTCAAAAATCATAATTTAAGTGGGACGGATGGAGTATATATAAAAGTTGAGGAACACCTATAGAGTCACCACATGGACATGCATAAGCAAGATCTTGATTTCCATGAAGGCACATCATCACCTCCCAATTTTATTTTATTTATTTTATTTTTTTAAATCTTACTTTTAGTTAATACTATTAGTCAATAATAATAGTTATTATATAAATTAACTATTACTATTAATAGTATTAGTTAACTATAATAGTTACTATATAAGTGAATTATTACTATTAGGTAAAAATGCAAAAAAAAAAAATAAAAAAAAAATACCTCAATTGGTCACTTTGTGCGGGTTTGGTACCTAATGTCATTTTTGTTGCAGGTATAGTACCTCAAATGGTCACGTTGCGCAGCGAAGATCACTTTGGCTAACATCGTTAGTATTTAGACGTTAAATATCCATGTGCTTGGTCATGTGCCATATGTTGAAGGGTAAAATAGGAAACCTATGTAAAGAGAATATCAACCCCCCTTCTTCCTTCTCCCTCTACACGCAGTCACACACACAGTCACGCGCACACACAATCTCCGGCCAGATTTGGGCCAATCGCCGGCCAACCGCAGCTGCCTCCGCCCCCCGCCTCCCCCAACCTCTTACCTCCTTCGATTTATAGTCTTCTACGCAAGGAATTTCATGAATAAGATGAGCGAGCCTAGATCTGGAAACAAAATGACCCAGAAAATCTATTTTAAGTGGTTTTAAATCCTCATTTTTTTCTTAAGATTTGGGGGTTTCCAACAATTTGTCCCCTACATTCAACAACCTGCCCTCTATATTCAACAATTATCAACCCCAGTTTCAAATCCCAAGAAAATTTAAATTAATACTCACAAACCCACCATATTCATATTCAAACAATCACTCTGTCGGTGGAAGTTGCAGAGGGAGAGAGACGAGCCTGGTTGGAGCTTATCAAAGAGAATGTCAGCGAGGGAGCTGGCTAGGGTTTGAACAATTGGCGAGGTGGATGAAGAGGGAGGTGACGAGGGGCGGAGTTAGGGGAAGTGGAGCAACAATGGTGGCGTAATTTTGTGAGGGTTACTCTCTGATTGGGCTCTGCAATTTGGGTGTTCTCCCGGCTCATGTAACGAAGTGGGTTTGATAGAGTGGTGTCGGATTTTCTTGAGAGAGCTTTGAAAGGGTAATTTTTAGGAAATAGGTGGAAATGGGTTTAAGAGAGAAGGGTTGATTGTTGTAGAGACAGAGGATATGGGGGAGAGAAAATCAAAAGAACTGGCTAGTGGTGGAGTTGGTGAAGAAGGGGTGGCCATGGAAGGGATAAGGGAAGGAGATGAAGGAGAGGTGGGTGGGGAGGGGGTATTTTAACTCTAAATTCCTTTTTTGCCCTTTTTAAAAAGTCACATGTCTAACTTAACGGGAAAAAATGGACGTCGTTAGCATGAATGACCACAAACACAGAAATTGACCAGTTGGGGTATTTTTCATGCAACAAAAATGACATAAGGTATTAAACCCGCACAAAGTGTCAAAATTGAGGTATTTTTTTTTGCATTTTTACCTTATTATTACTAATATTAATTAATCATAATAGTTACTCCCTTCGTCTCAAATTGAATGTCGTGTTTTGTCTCAAAATGAATGATTCTTTAATAAATTTTTATTTTCTTAAATAAATTGATTATCAATTTTTATTATCTATCACGTTATATAAAAAAATAATCACGAAGCACGAGCTCTCTGCTAGTTGCATTGAAAATCATCCAATTATTGGGCATTTGTGGATTTGGTATTTAAACTTTTTTTAAAAATTATTATTCTCTCCATTAAACTGTTTTTTTTTTCTATTTGAAGTTCACTCGATCTAACGACATTCACATTTTGACTTTAAATTGTCACATGCATTGCACACTCAACAACAACAAAGCCTTGATTATAACATAATCCGGAGTTGACTAACATGAATTATCATATATCTTAGTGGAAAAAAAAGATGTAAAATGTGAAAATCATTATATTTAAAAGTAATACAATTGTGGGTTCAATATGTGAACAAGGATTGAGTCTGAAATATTAACACTCCTAATCTAATTAGAAAACCTAACAAAATAAACCATTTCCTCATTCTTTTCGATCCCTCTGAACTACCAATCGTTGCTTTGAAATCCGACACAACTATGGGGTCCATTACGTTCTTCCTCCTGATTCTCCACCTCCATCACCCTGTTCCCTCCCCACTCACCCTTCCATTGTGGTCCACATTTCAATTACCTTTCTCAACGTCACACGCTTCGGCCTCCCACCCTCTCTAAAATGTGTTTGAAAATTGGTATAGAGAACAATTGATATTTTTGATGTATAAAGAAGTTTTTTATTGTATTGTTGATTTGGCGTTTAATTGTGAAACAATCTCATGGAACAAATACCAATTTATGTTTGAATTTGTTTGTGTTAAATTTCAATAATACTTACGAAAAGCACCCAACTTACTTATGTTCTTATTATTTTGAACAACATATTTCACTTACCCTTTGGTGGTAATGGCAGCGTTAGCGGTGATGATGGAGGTGGTGTTAGTGATGGTGACATTAGTGGCGAGGAAGGATGTGTTGTGTTGGGTTGATTTGTAATTGGGGAAAGAGTTTATTTTAGTTTGATTTGTATCGCTGTAATCAACAAGTATAAGTGTAACTTATGTTTTCTAACAATTTTGTCAAAAGCTTTTATCTAATAGCCTTTGTTGTTTACATATCTTTAATCTCTAAATTTAAAGCATCATACCCTCGTTTTTTTACGTGTAGTTTCAAAATTTAGACACTTGTTTGCTGATCACCCATTTATATATTCTTTTTTACTTCAAAACAATTTGCACCAATTTAATTTTTGGGTGTTTCATTGACAATTCTCATTTTCCTAAAATGTTCATCATTTATTTATTTATTTATTTTCTCTACCCCACATGTCATATTCACACTCTTAAATTGTGAGTCACACTCTCAAACCATACTCACAACTTATCTCTCACTCACAATACTTTTAAATATATACAGTACTCCCTCCGTTTCATGTGAATTGAGACTTATTTCCTTTTTTTCTTCCGTTTCACCTCAATTGAGACTGCCCAAAATGGCAAACATTTTAATATTTTATATTCACCCAACCCCATCTATTTAACCCCACTAATTCTCTCTCTTCATTTTCCACCACTCATTTTATCCAACTTACGTTACTATTTACCCCACTAATTCTCTCTCTTCATTTTCCACCACACATTCACTACTTTCTCTTAATTATTGTGCCCATTTTTTTGGTCTCAATTCACATGAAACGGAGGGAGTATATGGGTAAATATAAAGTCACAAAAAATCTCACAAATCTTGGCTCGCAAAATGATGTGTCAAGATTTCATTGGTATTTTTAAATAGAGTGCGGCAGGTCCACAATCGGTGCAACCAATAAAATATCGCCACCTCATTTTGTATCCATCATTTTGTACACTTCTTTTGTGCCTTTAGCATCGCCCTATACTCCTTCCGTCCCACCTCACTTTAGACTTATTTCCATTCTGATCCGTCCCACTTCACTTGAGACTCCAAAAAATAGCAATATTTTTATTATTTTATATTCAAGCTACCCCACCACTCATTGTTTCTCTTCATTTTCCATCACTCAATTTATTAACCAACACTATTATTAACCCCACTCATTCTTTCTCTTCGTTTTTTACTACACATTTTATTTATTTATTTATTCTTAATTATTGTGCCTACCTCTTAGGTCTCAAGAGGGGTGAGACGGAGGGAGTATATATTATCTCTTTATTTCTCATATTAAAGGAGAATTGTGCAAGTTGTTTTCGGGCGAAATGCATTTACCGAAAGAGAGGGTTCTTGTCAAACCTGTTTTATGAGTTCATCCCTCCAATTATTACAAAAGGGTTGAATCTAGAAATATTACTTAACTTTCTAAAATATCCATAGCAAATAATACTCTTCATTTCACCTTCTCCTCATCTTCTCCAAATGCGGAGTTGAGAGATTTTTCAAGAGAGTACAAGAAGAAGTATGCCAATTTTTGTTATGGAAAGAAGGGGGGCCATTGGAGAACGGGTGCATCTAGAGTGACAAATTTGTTTGAGGCGAGTAAAATTGAGCTGTTTATTTAGTATTTTTCAGTCATGGAAATAACGGAAAGTTAGTATTTTTATTTTTTATTGTTAGTTTGACTGAGCTTCGAACTGAATAATTTAAATTTTTATTTATTATAATAATAATGAAAAAATGTTATTAATAATATACCCCCTCTGTTCCGAAAAGATAGTCTCATTTTGACTTTTTATGGTAAAAAAAAATGAACTTGACCAAACATTGGTGTCAATCTAATCATCATGATAAAATTTTAAAATGAGTTATTGATAAATCACTTAATGATTAATCAATTACAATTTTTAGAATTTCACTAGAATGATTAGATCAACATCAATGTTTGGTCAAAGTTCAATTTTGTTGACTATAAAAAGTCAAAATGAGACTATCTTTTTGGATCAGAGGGATTATATAATAGTGTATAAACTACAAAATTTAGATTTTTATTAAGATAATTAAGAATAATTACCCATAGTTAATTCTATTAACATAAAAAAAAAACTCTCGAAACAGAAACAGAGGGAGCGATGGAGTCAGGGCCGGCCTTGATGTAAGATGCGTGAGGCTGCCGCCTAGGGCCACCGGAAAATCAGTCGAATTTAAGGCCCCAAAATTTTAATTTAATATATATAAAAAAGGCCCCAAAATAATTGCAACTAAACTTGATGGTGCAGTTGTTATGGCGGTTCATGTAACTTAACCGTGTGTGTTGCTATACGTCCTGTGTTCGAATCATACTCTGCAAATCAAGCGAGGTTTTGCCTCTTTTTTTTTTTTCTCACCAGGTGTTCTTATTCTCCACTCTATAACCATGGGCTTTCAATTCAAACTTAATTAGCTAATTTAAGCTTCTTTTTAATTTTCTTTCTTTTCTTTTTCTTTTTATGTTTGGATTTTTTGTTTGCAATATATTTTTATAAATATATATATATATATATATATATATATATTAAAGTTGGTGAGGAGAGCCATAGTGTTGCCACATAGACAAGTCTTAGAGAAAGGTTGCATTTGGTGTTGCCACATCATTACCACTCTTACAAATAAGAGACTTTTCAAATTTTTTTTCTTAGCTAATAGTATTAGCTAATAGTATTAGTTACTATATAGGGTAACTATTATAGTTAACTACTATAGTTAACTAATACTTATAATAGTAATAGTTACTATAATAGGTAACTAATATAGTTAACTACTATAGTAACTAATACTTATAATAGTAATAATTACTATAATAGGTAACTAATATAGTTAACTACTATAGTAACTAATACTTATAATAGTAATAGTTACTATAATAAGTAACTATAATAATAGTTAACTATATACTTATAATAGTAATAGTTACTATAATAAGTAAATATTATAGTTAACTACTATACTAACTAATACTACTTATAATAGTAATAGGTACTATAATAGGTAACTAATGTAGTTAACTATACTATAGTAACTAATATTTATAATAGTAATAGTTAACTATTATAGTTAACTATTACTACCTACGTCCCAGAGTAAGAGTCATACTTTCTATTTTGGTACGTCACAGAGTAAAAGTCTTTTTTCCTAAAATGACAAAGAAATTTTACTATTCATCTCAGTCATTCTCTCTCCTACTTTACTTTTATACTCACAAAATCAATCAACTTATTATTCACTCCCACTCATTCTCTCTCCTAATTTACTTTTACACTCACAACATTTACTTTACTTCCATCATTTCTTAATTCCGTGCAAATGGGAGATATGACTCTTACTCCGGGACGGAGGGAGTAATATTTAACTATTATAACTAACTAATACTATTAATAGTATTAGTTAATTATAATAGTTAAATATAATTGTTAACTATAATAGTTACTATATAAGTTAATTATTATTATTAATAGTATTAGTTAATCATAATTGTTACAATATATATTAACTATTACTATTAATTATATTATTTAATCATAATAGTTACTATATATGTTAACTATTACTATTAATACCATTAGGTTTTTTGAAATATTCATACAATAGACTTAAATGTACTTCTAAATTAATTAAAAAATATATTTATTACAACTATGTACAACCAAAGCTATGAAAATGTTTTGATTAATTTAAAATATACATATATTTTCAAATAAAATTATTTATGTTAATTTATCAATTAACACATCAAAAAAGGAAAATACAAAAAACATTAACGGAATAGATTCCCGTGCAGAGCACGGGTTACCTACTAGTTAGTTTTAATAATCGATTAAATACATTGCTATATATTTTTTTAAATTTTTTTATTTATCCCCAAAAAGCGGTGAAATATTTCTTGTAGTCTTTTTTAATTACTGTTATTTTTTTTTTAATTTCATTGCAATTGTATCAAGTCAGTCTCACTATAAACACAATTGGCTAAGTGCAAATTACATTTTTTTAAAATCAATTCTCTAATTTTCTTTGTCAAATGAGGAGAGACGGAAAATAGAGATAAACGGGAGATTTGAGAATATCACACCATACTGTTGCACGTACCGAGAATGAAAAGGCCCCGAGTGTATAGCTAGCTTAGGGTCCCAAATTTGACAGGACCACCCCCGGATGGAGGTACTTATATTTAAGGTGTAAAAAATTGAGGGAGTGAACTAAGTAAAGGTGGTGAATTTGGTTAAGAAAAGGTGGCAATAACAGCTATCTTACCAAAAACATTTACTCACACGCCCGTACCTGTCCCTTCATAACCCCAAAGAAAACGAAAAATCAAAATTTATACGTAAAGTTGGAAACTATAAATTCTTAAAAAATCAGGAGGAAGGTTTGCTAACTGATCTCTCTCTCTCTCTCCCTCTCCCTCTCCCCCATAATCATTCAACCCTTTTCCCCTCTTTCGATTTGCATCTCTCTCTCTCCCAATCTCTTTGTAATTCTCCCCAACTCACTCTGGATCGACCCTGAAAATCAATAATTTTATCTCTAAATTGGACTCCAACAACAATGGTTGAGACCAGGCGCAGCTCATCTTCCTCGAAACGCCCGCTTTCTTCGCCATCTTCATCTCCTATCCCAAACGGCAAACGATCAAAGGTCTCACCTTTTCCTTTCTGGGTTTTCAATTTTGGGGGTTTTTGTTTTTGAATTTTGATGTTTAATTAATTGGTGGTTGACAGGCGGCGGAGGCATCATCATCGACTAATGACACCCAATTGGTGCCGCCGGCTGAAACCCTCGGTCCGGTGAAGGAATCCGAAGAGCACGAGGCTCGATCGTCTGATCCGGCTAGTGACGGTGATAAGAAGCCCTCATCTGAAGCGGCGGAGGCCGTTGAGAAGACGACTCCGGATGTTCAAGTTGACGGCGAGCCGTTGGTCTCACCCATGACTCTTGGTTCGATCTTTAGTGTCCTTTGCATGTAGCTTGACTATCATGAATTCTTCTTATTTGTTGTTTTTTTGTTAATGTTTTTTGGTGGGTACAGGTGATTCTGCAATTGATGTGGAGAACACTGCCAAGTCTAATGGGACGGCTTTGAATCGGACTAAGAAACGGATGCTAAAATCAATTGGGGTTGCTTGGGGGAAGCTTCTTTCCCAGAGTTCTCAGGTTGGTAGATTCACAGAGTCATGCAAGATAACTACTCCCTCCGGCCCAAAATGAACCAAGAGCAATTTCAGACATTCATTTTGGGACAGAAACAGTACTAAAGATGAAATATTGGGATTATTTAATCCGATTTAATTAACTAACAAAAATCACAGCTTTTTAAGCTTAAAGCTATCAGCTTGTTATTGAATGTATCCTAGCAGTGAAAAGGGTTCATCACTGGTCTTGTAAAGTTAGTAATTTTAGAAATGTTGACTCTGTTACCAACTCGCTAATTCCCGGGCCATCCGAGGATAAAACTTTTTGACACTCCAGTAGTTCTTAGCCCGTCTTCCCTTACTTTCTGGGCACCTTATCAGAAGTAGGTATTGTGGGTAACATACTTAACAAGGTGGATTAAAGAATAATTGGTGGGATAGTCGGCATTCAAGAGCTTAGGCATATGTTAACTAACCCCTCTCTTCAATGACTTCACTTGTAATGATATTATAACAAGTTGAAGTTTATATTTCTTATTGACTAGCTACAAGATAAAATTTCTAAAATTCGATATGCTTATTCTGCAATCTGCAAGATGTCTCATTTCTTTCAGGTGGGCAGAGGATTCACTCTGTTAGCTAGTTAAGCATGGTGATGCTTTAGTTATTGCTGTTCTTTTCAGAAAGTTTCCTAATTTGTCGAGTTAGAGGTGAGAGGGAATGTCACAGTCCACTCCAGACTGCAGAGTCAAAAGTCTTTGATAATATGGAAGAGATGCTATAGAAAGTGGACACTGAGTTTGAATGTTACACATTCAGTAGGTGATCGCTGTCATGAGCTTTTCGTAGAGTGGCACAACGAAGAGGAAGATAGATTTAGAAGAGCCACCAATGTGGCTTTTTCTAAGAATTGTGTCTGAGTTCATTGGCTTTTCCAATAACCGTTGCAAGAGATATCTTTGAAGCTGTATAGTAACATTTATAGGCTAAACATTTTTTCTTGTAATACTAGGATCAAACAAATACAACATGGACAAGAAAACACTATGCATGAAATAAATTTACTTCTAATGAATGGATCAGCAAACTAAATAATAATAGCAGTCCCCTTAGCTACGAAGGCACTTAACCATTACCTTGGTATCTTGTCTCGCAAGACCACGTGAATCTGGTGTCTCCCTCATTTATAAGTTTTTGACTTACGTAGTAGAATCATGATAAATATTCAAGAACGCTCGACAAAGTAAAATTTATAAGATGGACTAATGTGCTCCTTTCAATTTTGGTATTTGGATGGATTGATAGTTATGTATCGTGCGCACATGGAGACAAATAGGCATGCAAAGTGCATATAAGAGGGTGTTCTGAAGGGATGAGTTGACTCAGCATGTTATGGTTTTGGTGTGGGCCGAGTAGTCTTAAGCAACCAGCTTTTCCAAAAGTTCAAGCTATTGTACACAGACAGGGTTCAACAAGTGATGCCATCATCTAATACAACTCCCTCACATGAGAATGTCACATATGCATAGAGTCGGTGGACTCCAAGGGTGTATAGTCAACCATTATGCTGCCAATAGATTACTTCCCCATCCCATAATAAGGGTTACTTATTTCCCTTTCAGGCGTCCTATAACAAAGGTTACTATCCCAAAATGAAATCTGAAAATACTTCTTTATCAATGGGACCCACTTGCACACTCACAAGAACAATCCACTTACTATTCCCTACCCCACATTCTCTCTCCTACTTTACTTTTCATACTCACAAGTCACAACACCTACTCCACTATCTATATTATATGTACTTTTCCTTAAATTTTGCGCATTCAATTTTAGTGATCCTTATTATGGGACGGATGGAGTATTTTTTTTTTTTTTTTTTTTTATGCACAATTGGCAATAGGGGTGCCAACTTGTGCCCTGATTGACTTGGGGATACTCGAACATTTGCTCAAGTTGAGTACCTGATATTAAATGAAGTAACCAATTCTTCAAAAAATTGTGGTACCAGTGAGAAGGTCTAACATTAAATTTTTCACTCTTATAAATAGGAGGGCCATGTTTCCCGTCTAGGGAATCATCAGAGATCCTCTGCTACCCTTACTTTGGGGTTGTGTTTGCGTGTGCATCCTAGATATAGAGCATGTAGCAATACTTTTGGTTTCAAAGGCTAAACAGGTACCCCGATTTGTCTGAAGCGGATTTTTTTACGAGGTGTGAGCTTCTGGCTTCGTGAGTCTACCTTTGTTGGTCAATGATACCTGAATTTGCACTAGTTATATCATTGTAAGCTAAATGGCCATAGCATTTTGTTTTTTGCATATTTGATTCATGCAAGTCTTTTCTGGTAAGAGTGTGGGACGCAGATTTAGTTTAGATCTGCTCTCATTTTCTCCTTGTTGCATATAAGAGGTTTTATGCAGTCGTTGTCATACTTCTTTTTTCAGTTGAAATGGTTATCTTACCTTTTAGTGAATGTCTTCTTTGATTATGTGGGAACAACTCTTTGATTGATGCAAACTATCCTTTCCAATTGAGGTGGCCATAAGCATATATTTTCCTTGTTCTGCTATGTTCATTCTGCCTCTATAACATTCCAAATCATTTTACCTGCATATGCTGACATGTATATTTATATGAAAACCTGGGTCAAAGTTTAATCTGCTGGTGCTATATCTTGCTTATTCTACGGAGAAAATTGAAACCAGTCGTATCTTCTTGTTATTTACCTACTAACAAATATGCTTGCATGGTCGATTATCATGAATATGGAGAGAGATTTAAAGATTGGGGATGAGTTACTTTGGACTTAGGTTTGCATATTTATCTCTGCTGCCTTGCCACCCCATCTGCAAATAAAACAAACAAATAAATAATGTGAAAATAATTTGAGGATATAAGTAAAAATAAAAAGATTGAAAATTAAATAAACTCAAATTTACACTGCGTGTAGAGGTGGACACGTTCAGGCTAAAGGAGTCTAAATGTTTTTCTCCCTCAATTCAATTGTTTGTTATTCTGTTAATTGTTTTGCGTAATACGGAGAACATATTTTGCAATATATCTTAAAATCATTATATTGGGTATATTTCTGTTTCTGATTCAGTTTGAAGATGGGCTTAACAATGCATAATGACTTAAATATCTTCAATTTCAGAGTCCTCACGTAACCATGTATCGCTCAATTTTCACGGTTGGTCAAGGCCGTCAGTGTGACCTTTGTGTTCGTGACTCTCCCATAAGTAAAACTTTGTGTACTCTGAGACACACAGAGTCAGAGGTACACTTTCTTTTCTATCAGTTATTTGATTGCTTCTTGAAGAGGTGTAGTTTGTCACTGCACTTTCGGTTCAAATGTGGTTCATATGCCTAACATGTGTTCTTACAGCGAGGAGGTTCACCGGTGACCTTACTCGAGATTACTGCTGGAAAAGGTGATGTGAAAGTCAATGGCAAAGCTTATCCCAAGAAGTCAGCCATACCTTTGAAGGGAGGAGATGAGGTTGTCTTCAGTTCAACTGGGAAACATGCTTATGTATCCTTCAAAACTGCTGTGGTTGATTCTGCACTCATAAATTTCATTACCCTTTGTAGTTACTACCTCTGTCCCAAAATGAATGACCTTTTTTGTCCCAAAATGAATGACCTTTTTATCCTAAAATATGTCCCTAAATGATTTTTTACCATTTTCTTTTCAAATTTCATTTTATACTTGCAAAACTAACATTTTGAAAGCGGATAACAAGGAGATCTATGATTTTTTACTATCAAAAGTCAACTTTTCAGAGTGTCTCTTAATTCTGGAGAGCTCATTCATTTTGGGACGGAGGATTATTTATTCAGTTTTTCTGTGCACTGCCTAATGTATTTGTAACCCTACGAGGAAAGTTTATTTTTCCTTGACCATGCTGTTAGATTTTCCAGCAACTTTCTAATGATACCGTGACTGCTGCAAGTGTGCCACCTTCAGTAAGCATATTAGAAGCTCATAGTGATCCAATCAAAGGATTGCACTTAGAAACAAGATCAAGAGATGCTTCTGCAGTTGCTGGAGCATCAATATTAGCATCTTTATCTAATATTCGAACTCCTCCTCCGTCCCATGATGGCGAGGATGTGGAACCTGAAATACCCATTTTGCCCTCTACTTGTGAAGTTTCAGAGGATCAAATTGTAGATTCTGAAATGAAGGACAACTCTGATCATAATGACAGAGGGGACGGTGCATCTTTTAGTGAAAAAGCAGGTGTTCCTGCAGATATTGCTAATGAGAACATGAATCTGGATTGCCCTGGAGTGGAGGCTTCTGTTGACCCAGATATTAGTAAGGTCCCCGGAGTAACTCATGAATTAAGGCCAATTCTGAGAATGCTTGCAGGATCATCTGCTTCTGAATTCGATAACATCTCTAAAATGCTTGACGAGCGAAGGGAAATACGAGAATTACTCAAAGATTTTGATCCTCCGGTTCTGCTGTCAGCAAGAAGGCAAGCATTTAAAGATGGATTACAAAAAGGAATAATCGATCCTAGCACTATTGAAGTTTCATTCGAAGATTTTCCATACTATCTAAGGTGCGAAGTTGGCTCAAATGTTTGGTTATACCTCTGATTATTTTTTTAACTGCCGTGCTATCTTACTTCTATTAAAAGAATCATTTTGTCGGCTGAACTGTAGTAGCAAGAAGGCAATATAAAGTACTCAGTTGTAACACATAAAAAAAGAACTTGGCTAAATCAACCAAAAATACAGTATAAACCCCATAACAAAATAGCAACAAACCCTATTCTTGATCCTGGACATCAGTTGATGTATCAGATATACTGAGCATGGACTGCTGGATGGAATTGAAATTCTGTCGTTTGGAAGCATTGGTTTTTGTTCATTCTTAAGTTACTGGCTCTGAACTCTTGAAGCAACAGAGCTTCCCCGCTTTTAGACTCTTCTCTTTTCCCGAAGTTAAAAGATTCATTTTTAAACCACTACAATGGGTATTGGCGAATTCATGCCCTTACCCACATCTTCACTGATCTCGGTTTGTGTTTGTATTATGGTTATTATATGATTGACTATGATCTTTCTCAGTGGACCTTTTTTTACGGTTGCTCTTCATTGAATTCTTATGGTTGTAGCTCTTACTAATTATAATTTGTTGAGCTCTTTTCCCCTCTTGTGATTTCCCTAGGAGATTATTTTATCTTTGATCAAGGCCAATCATTTTGATGGAAGCAGCCATTCAGTCTAGAACGCTTTAGGCCTGTGTCAGCAAGTATATCCTAGGCATAATTAGGATAGTTGCACATATTAGAAGTTAGTATTTCCTGGTTGGACGCAGTTAGTCTACAGAATATTGTCTGGAGAGAACACTAATGTGGGCCAGACCGGTTTGAATGTCTGACATTGCTCAATGCTTTTCTTTCTGTATCGTCATTTGTTAGCAAAAAATGATCAAGTTGGCATTTGGTGGCCTTGGGACTTGGACTGACATCTCTAAGAGCCATTCACTCAGATTTTGACTCGGACATTCTAGTGTGTTTTCAGATAAGCAAAATTCCTTTTGGACTATATTTGAATTTCTGGATACATCTGGTAATTAGCAAGGCACACCCTTCTGTGCCAACCAGTTGATTCGTCATTTGTTGTTTTAACAATAGACATCTCACTTGTGGAAAAGATCCAATGGTTGGCACCTTCCAACTTTGCGGCTCATATTTTTCTTTGTTTGAGAAAGATGATTAAATTGGATGTTCACATTCTTTAAATTGTGCACGTATTTGTAGGAATGCATTTGTTTTGAAAACATTGGTCCAAATAACTGGTTGGAGGAACTGGGGAGGGGGGCTTCAGGATTCAGCAGGGTGTTTTGGGCATTAATTTATGAGTTTAGGGTCAAAACATTGTTTCACACATAATTGCAAAAAGGGTGCTGAATGCAATAACCTGTTTTGCTTATCTGACACTGGACAAGAAATAGGGCAAAGTGACCAAGGCAAGGGTCAGATTAGCAAAGGCTGTTGACTATTCATTTTGTTCAGATAAGTAAACGTACTGGGCGTGTGGTGAGTAGACCATGTCATCCTTTATCTGCTCAGTTTAGAACTTTCTTGCCAACAGTTATCGATAGGTAATCTATATATTGTTTTGCTTATTAAGGTAAATAACTGTACTTCTGCCTTGAAATTCACTTCTGAAACGAGAAACAGTTCTTGTTATGAGTTCTTCTAATTGACACCCAGACATGAAATTGCATTTGTGCTATTTATTCTGAGATAAGATTTTGACCCATACAATGATTTTTCTACCTTACGTTTCTCATTTGTCTCTTCATTATGAAACTGAGGCAAATTGGCAACGGTCTTGATTAGCTCGGGAACTGGATTATCTTTTGCTTTGTTTATTTCATGGACTTGTATCATAGTTCAATTTTGCAATTATATTGTTGTTCATGCACTCTAAGTGAATAGTGTGTGTGTGTGTGTGTGTGTATTGTGAAAGAACAGTGTTATAATTATCTTCCACTTTTATTTGTGATTAGCTCTAAGTGTACTAACAAGTGCTGAAGGCCTCGTCTTGCATTTAAATCAATTGACTTTACTCCCATTTTTTTCCTTTCTGTTAACTGAAACAACTAACAAGTTCCTGAATTTCAATGCTGAATCTCTGCTCTTGAATTTCAATATAGATTTTTTGGGCACTTGAGCTCATTTACATTTTTTGTATTAATCTTGCAGCGAGACCACAAAGAATGTGCTGATTGCTTCCGCCTATATTCATTTGAAGTGTAATAAATTTGCGAAGTACACCTCGGACCTGCCTACTGTGTGCCCTAGAATATTATTATCTGGTCCTGCAGGTTTGACATCAAAATCTTGGCTACCATTTCTCGAGGTTTAGATTTATTAATATTATTGTCTGCATTGACCTTGTGTTTCATATGAATTTGCAAACAGGCTCAGATATTTACCAGGAAACATTAGTCAAGGCGTTGGCAAAACATTTTGGTGCTAGATTGGTTGTTGTTGATTCTCTTTTACTGCCTGGTGTAAGCTTACATTATTCTTTTATATGTACCTTCATAAAATGCGGATCATAGTTCCTTTGTTTGTACCAAAGTAAAAAATAGCACTAAAATGATTTTCTTATAAAACTTCCCTAATCTTTTTTACTTCCATTTTTTAGGGACCAACAGCCAAGGAACATGAAACTCCAGTAAAAGAAAGTGTCAGGGCAGAAAGGGCAAGTGTGTTTGTAAAACGGGCTGCACAAGCAACTGCACTGCATACAAAGAAACCAGCTTCAAGCGTTGAGGCTGATATAACCGGTGGATCCGCCATAGGTTCTCAGGCTCAGCCTAAGCAGGAAGCATCTACTGCAACATCTAAAGGTTACTCTTTCAAACAAGGTATATGAATCTTCTTTCAAATATCCATGGTCACAGGGTTATAAAAAGCTGGCCTCCTCCCACTTCTGAGTATGTCTGTCTTGTGGCATTTTTTTGCCATCTTTTCTGCATTTTGATAATTCGTTAAATCATAGGATTTAATAGGTTTTGGGAATGTTGGCAGGTGATAGAGTGAAGTTCGTGGGTGCCTTTCCATCTCATCCTTCTCCTTTGCAAGCTACTCTTAGGTATCTTCTACCCTGGTATAATAAATTATTGATTGTTTCTAGATTGCTTATTTAGCTGTGTTTTTGATTTATGATTCTGGTCAATTCATCTTAAAAAATGGGTAAGTTTCAGATGTTATCATTCTTAATCTTCTTAATGATCTCCGTGAGTTGTTCAGTTTACAAGCCATGCTGATATATTTGTGGAACTTGTCAAGAAGATTGTGAATTAGTTTACCTGACTTTGAATATAATTTATTTTTTAAAAGTTTTATCTATGTAGTAACTGTACACTGATTATAAATTGTTGCTAGTGTTTTTCTTTGATTACAATTAACTATGAGGGTGAACACATTGTGCCACTGCTATGAGCTGTATGACCAAATGGAAAATTGCCTAGTTTTGTTATCTGTATAACCTGTGGTATTCATGAATCTTTTTTCTTTTGGGCTCGCCTGCATGTTTTTGCGATACTTATGGTATACTGTGTTTTAGGAATCCTGATCGGTATCCTTGTTAATCATCTTTCATTCGTGTTGCATTCCTGTTGGGTGTATGGTTGATTGCTGTTTGAATTTGTTGGTTAAAGACTCCTTACTCTATAGTTTTGTTCTTCACTTTTGTTTCGCATTTTTTGTGTTGTCCGAAGTTACTGTATTTATAGTTCACTCCGTGACACTGATACAACTTAATAGTAGGATTAGCTTCTATAAACTTCTGTAGTCTTCTAATCTTCTTCATATATAGTCCCTTTTGTTTTCTTCATAAGTGGATTAGCTTCGATGAACTTATTGTACAGTTGCTTTCAGTTTGGTAGTAGAATGACGATTTGTGCCTTACCTTCCTCTTTTGATTTATTAAAACATTTGCATGCCTGTTGCAGGGGGCCAACATATGGTTATAGAGGCAAAGTTTTACTTGCATTTGAAGAGAATGGCTCTTCTAAAATTGGAGTTAGATTTGATAAGTCAATTCCAGATGGCAATGATCTTGGAGGTCTTTGTGAAGAAGACCATGGTTTCTTCTGTGCAGGTAAATTTTAATCTAACCAGTCTCGTAGCTTTTGCAAAAGGTGTATTGTCATACTCCCTCTGCCGCTAAATAAATGTCACAGTTGACTTGTCAAATTTTTAAGTAATGTGCTTTACTAATTTGTTCAGTTGCATGTACAATAGTAAAATTGCACTAAGACTCTTTCCTAATTTGGGAATGCGACATTTATTTTTGGACGGACGAAAAATGGAAAGTGTGATATTTTGGGACAGAGGGAGTACTTAGCTATTTCCTTATTCAGTATAGTTGATATATATATGTTCCTTTTGAAAACATTTGCAGCTGATTTACTCCGACTGGAATCCTCAAGTGGGGATGATATTGAGAAGCTCGCTCTTAATGAGCTTTTTGAGGTATAATAATTGACCTTTGTCACTATTGACTTTGTCATATCTGTTTCTAGTTTCTGTAGATTTTAACTTTTGAATATACTTGTACGTGATTAGTGCTCTACCTTATATTTAAGGCAGTGCTTACTTCAGTTCGTTGATTACAGTTTTGCGTCTTTAATCGCCTAGCTCATCTTATGTCAATATGTATCAGTTTGCAGCCAAAGAGAGTAAGAATAGCCCACTACTTTTGTTTGTTAAAGACATAGAGAAGTCCATGCTGGGCAACCCTGAGGCTTATGCATCCTTTAAGAGCAAGCTTGAAAATTTACCTCAGAATGTGGTTGTTATCGCTTCGCACACCCAGATGGATTCTAGAAAGGAGAAAGTAAGTAGCCACTGTAGCTTTTTAGCAATCTTTGAACCTAACAAAATATATACTTCATAGAAAAATATAATCTGATACCTGAAAATTTTGCAGTCGCATCCCGGTGGCCTTCTGTTTACAAAGTTCGCAGGCAATCAGACAGCATTACTTGACTTGGCTTTCCCGGTATGTCATCCGTACTTTGTATTGTATTTGTTTTTTCCTTTTTGAAAGTTCGAAGCTACATTTGAGTTTTCACTCTTTGCTCGTTATCACTTAGTAATGACATGCAGTTGGGAGGGAGGAGAGAGCGTGCCTTTCAGGATAATCTTATATTGTATTTCAGTTGAATCTGCATCAAACCTTGTAAAGGGGGGCGTTTATTATATTATTTGGAGTGACTGGAATATTTACAGGAATAGATTGCTTATAATTTTACTTCCCAACTGTGTTGAAGAATAATGATTCCTACGATTAATATGATTCCCCTTGACGGTGAAGTTGGCGATGCAGACTATTTTTTTATATATAAAAGAACTGATCGTAGTTTCTGAAAAAAAAAAAAAAAAACTGGTCTGGAATTTTGGCGTGGTTTTTGTTATTATCTAACGCATATTGATAACTATTGAGAGCTATATTAGAAAAATATCTCAAAACACATTATTTATTACTGAAGTTAATGTCCGTTATATGGTACGTTTCAAGTTTCATTTTGAATCAATACAATACTCCAACCCCCTCCCATCCTCCAAAAAAAAAAGAGTTCCATTTTTTCTTTTGTGGTTTACTCCAGAAAATTGTCCAATCTTATTTGTAAAAATCTAAAAATGTACTGCCTCTGTCCCAATAGAATAGTAACATTTGACTGAACTCGCAAAATAAGCAAATGGTTTGAAATCTTTTAGCACTTAAAGTTTATCCTCAAAACGATTGAATTTAAACTAGCTCATAATATTTTGGATTCATGTGAGAGGGGGTAAAATGAAGTTTAGTTTAGTAGTTATTGTATTTTTTTTCCCTTAGCGGGTAATGTTGCTCTTCAATGGGGCACCCAAAAAGGAGTACACCTCTTCTATTGGTAGTTGTGATGAAGGGATTGATAATTTTACTACTAATCAAGAGGGTTCAAGTTATTAAAGCTACATCCTTAAAGAGTTTGACCTGTCAAATAAGATTGTTTTGGGGACGGAGGGAGGATTGTTATTGGTGAACGATGCCAAATTATTGATTTTTAATCTACTCTTGTATCCTTTCTCTTGAATTTCAAGCCCAGAATTTTCTTGGTCTCATGAATTCTATTTTACTGGAAAAGTAAAGTGACAATTTTGATTTTGTCATGCAGGACAACTTTGGTAGGCTGCATGACAGAAGCAAAGAAACCCCCAAAACTATGAAGCAACTCACGCGCCTTTTCCCCAACAAAGTGTCCATTCAGATGCCTCAGGTGACTTTTGCACTTAATATGATCATGATGTATGATTATTCCGTTGAAGCAATTTAATATTCTTTTGAATTGTGCCAGGATGAAACCTTACTTTCAGACTGGAAACAGCAGTTAGATCGTGATATTGAGACCTTGAAATCACAGGCCAATGTTGTCAGTGTCCGCGCAGTAAGTACTGTTGTTGCACTGATCTCTTTTATTATTATTATTATTATATTTTTTCCTCACCTTTTTTCATTGATAATTACTCCCTCCGTCCCACCTCACTTGAGACCTAAGAGGTGGGCACAATAACTAAGGAAACAGAATAAAATAAGAAAAATGTGTTGTAGAAAATGAAGAGAGAGAATGAGTGGGGTAAATAGTAGTGTTGGTTGAATAAATTGAGTGGTGTAAAATGAAGAGAGAGAATGCGTGGTAAGGTAGATTCAATATAAAATTATTAAAAGTTGGCTATTTTGGTAGGTCTTAGGCCTGGCAATTTCCACCCATTACCCAATAACCCGCCCAACCCAACCCGACTCAACCTGTTAATATAAACAGGTTTAAACGGGTTACCCGCTTTAACCCGTCAAAATTAACGGGTTAAAGCAGGTCAACCCGTCAACCCGTGTCAACCCGCCAGAACACAACATGAAACAAATTCAGAATTTGTCCAATCTGATCAACCGGTTTCTTATCTTTCAATTTATTTACATAATCCTCGCTGAATATATACATGAACAAAAGCATTTACAGAGATAAAAAAAAATCAAAATATTTCTCAAGTGCAGAAACCCGAGCATCAGAAGGTCGGAGAAGAGGGAGGGTGAGGAAGAAAAGCCGCTCTCACCGTGCTAGATAGGTATCCCGTGGCCGGCGATGAAGAGGGAAGAGGCGGTGACATCAAAGCTTGTTGCTGGTAGCATGGGTGTGGTTGTGGTGGCAGCGGTGAGACTTGTTGGAGTGGTGGTAATGGCGGCGACGGCGGGGAGACTTGTTGGAGTGATGGTAGTAGTGGCGACGACGAAATCCGCTAGAGTGGAAGTGGTAGCCGTGTCGGTGGAAAGATCCGCCGGAGAGGTGGCGTCGGTCGCGAGATCCGGTTGCGAGAGGTGACGCCGGTGGCGAGATTCAGTGGCGTGGTGGAGGTGATTGGTTATGGCAGATTTGGGGCTGGGAGAAAGGGAGAAGAGTAGAAGGCAAAGGAGAGGCAGAGTGAGAAATAATGGAGGCGTGGAGTGAGAAGCTATTTTGATAAGCTAGGGTTTCTTAAACTAATTTAACGGTAAGGATTGAAGGGGATACATCCAAAGGTCAGGATTAGACCTGCAATATACATAATAAAAAATAGATAAAATCATATTTAAAATTAAAAATCCAGATTTTCGGGTAAAATTGAGTTCCCAGAGGGGGGGGGGAGTTTGACCCGCGAAGATAAACGGGTTGGACCCGTCCCAACCCGCCGTAACCCGACCTGCTTAATTGCCAGGTCTAGTAGGTCTCAAGTGAGCTGGGACGGAGGGAGTATATGACAGTTCATGTTAGCTGACCCCAAATCATTTTGGGAGTAAGGCTTTGTTGATGTTGTATTACTTAAGCTTGGTTTTGATCTTGCTTCCCTATTTTGTGTTAGTTCAAGTCAAAGTTGTTAAGGAGCATATTCATGTGCGTCGTTTTGCCCTTTTTCTTTCTTAAACCTAACTTTCATACCAAAGAGAAACCTTGTTGTTCCTAGTGATTCACTCTTGGCTTGCTAGCTTTGTGCATGAGCATACTATATCTTCTACCAATGATGGATGGTCATAGTGGAAGGGAATTTGGCTGCTTAAGCAAGGGATCTTGGGTTCTTTCCCTCGTGGATACATGCTATTTCTTCTTCTCTTGGAGTCAAAAGACGATAGTGGTTCTTACTTTTGAGGATGAGTTGCAATTGCTTATCATTTGGCGTCTTGAAGCTTAGGGCCTGTTTGGTAACCAAATTAAGCTCTTAATTAGGAATATTTTAAGAGATTAAAAAATTAAGCTTGTTTGGTTAGGCAATATAAAATCACTTAACTAATTAAGCACATCTTAAAAATGGGTAAAAATCTTAAGCTATGGACAGGTCTCTTAACCTCTTATGTATTAACACGGTAAGTGATGAGGGTTTTATAATTTTTCCGTATATGACCAATCTATCCCCTCCTTCCCTTAGATTACGCTGTTTTTTCTCTACGCATACCTGCTTCGCCATACCCATCGCTCCCAAGAACTCTTCAAGTCTCTCTCCCTCAAGGAGGCAAGGTTAAGGTTTGCCATTCTTAATCCTTCTCGGTTCCTTGCCCTATTGTGTGTGATTATGCGGTGATACTTGATTCGGACAAATCTATGATACCACTGATTAACCAATTTAGAGCTTAAGAATGACAGGGCACCTCCTGCAAGTTTTTCAGAGCCATTCCCCTATTTGCATCCAAAGCCCTTTCAAGGATTTAAAATTATACTTTCATCAATCGATTATTAGGTTACAAAGAATACCTGCAAGTTTTTTTTCCAATTATTTTGTTGTACTCCATTAATTTTTCAACTTTTTTTTTTTTGAGCAATAACAAGTTTTAAATTTAATTAAATCAACTTAAATTATTGCTCAAAGATCATTCCTAGTAATAACGAAAAATAGTAAAAAGATCATTTTGGGACGGAAGGAGTATTATATAACGGGGGCTGCTAGCTTTTGACATTTAATCCATGCTTTAATCTGCGCTTTTTTGAGACATTAGATATATTTTGAGACAGAGGAGTACTAGAGAAATTATATATATTTTGAGACAGAGGAGCATCAGGTTAACTTCAATTCTTCGTATTTATCAATCAGCATATTAGTAAATTGGTTTTGCTTCCTTAGGAATGTTAGTAAGCAGATAAATTTGCATAATTGACTTTGGTATAATAAAAACAACCATTTCAACTAGTACAAGGATAGTAATGACAGGGAAATAAGATGATTTGAAATTGATCTTTGTAATTTATTTTTGAGGATTTTCTTGCCTGTATACTTTATCATTACCAAGTCTATTCATCTAGAGATACGTTTGTGTAGAAGTATAAGCAAAAGTCATATTTAGCAAAGTGAAAGATAACGAATGTTCACTTGACCATTGATTACTGATTAGTCTGATTTTTGTAGGAATGTCTAAGCTTGTTAATTGGAAAGACCCAGACGTGCAAGAATTCATTGATTTATGCTTGAAAGAAGAGAAAATTTTGTGGGAAACTAGTTCCTCCATAAGTTATAAAAAGTCCTGTTTTTATAGGGCTTAAGGTTTGGGTTTTAGGTTTTAGGGTTTCAGGTTTAGGGTTTAAGGGTAAAAAAATAGGACTTTTTATAACTTATGGAGGAACTAGTTTCCCCCAAAACACACTCTTGAAAGAATCATCTGAGAAATTTAATGTTGCAAATACTCGAAATGAGAGAATGACCAACAGAACGACAACAACATAGCAAATGTGGGAGGAGCTGGATCGAGAATAGTTGATCAAAATTTCATACTTAACTTGCGAGAACAAATTGCAACACAACTGTTAATCTCAAAAATTTGATTTAAGTTCTCATTATTGTTATTTAACATTTTTATTTTATTTATAGTGCTGGAATCAATTGTATTTGATTAATTATTTTTTGAGATTATTTATACAACTGGAGTCAACTAGATTGATTTTATTTTAGTGTATGAACATTGAAATGACTCAACAAGGTGTATGAGGGTAGAGTTGGAATCTTGATTAGTTTCAGATATACGTGGATTGTCATTATCAAACACAAAAACTGATTTCAGCACTTAATTTTAAGACCAGCATAATTAAACTGTCAGCTCTTAAAATTCAGCAACTCAATGATTTCAGCTCTACCTTTTCAGCTCTTATATTTTCAGAGCTTAATTTTAGTTTTACCAAACAGGGCCTTAGTCTTGACCAGCATGTCTTAAATATGCTGAAAAGATGTGATTATGGTTTACGGGTTGTGGTCACCAAGGTTTTGAAATAAGTAAATTGAGGTTAATCACCTTCATTAGAATTTTATTTTTTGCTGGTCAACTTAGTATGAAAGGTCTCACTTTCTTTCGTCCCAAAATGAATGTTCATTTTCTTAATTGTTACTGGACTTCCAATGGAGCGTAATTTCTGATTTACCATTTTTTGTGATCATAAGGTTGTAGTGAATATGAACTGTTTCATGATTTCACAGGTTTTGAACAGAGTTGGACTGGAGTGCTCTGACCTTGAAGCTTTGTGCATAAAAGATCAGACGTTGACAAATGAAAGTCCGTACTTTCTCCTGCTATTACTGTTCTACGGCGATGTCATTGTCTATAGTTAACTAATGAGAGTTTTTTTTTTCTTTTTTAAATAGACGTTGAGAAGGTTGTTGGATGGGCTTTGAGTCATCATTTTATGCATTCAACTGAGGTTCCCGTCAAAGAGGCAAAACTTGTGATATCCAGCGAAAGGTAACTACACATGTATCAAGAATGTTTTTGCAAGGGACTAGAATTACATGATTATAGATTATTTTATTTATTTATCTTCTACTGTTTGGATTGCTTACAACATGTTTCTGTTAACTTCTGCAGTATTAGGTACGGGCTTGACATTCTACAGGGTATCCAAAATGAAACTAAAAGTTCGAAGAAGTCGCTCAAGGTATATCTTTCTGACGCGTGCATTTTTTGGGTTATTTCAATTTATTATATATGATTATTCCTAATGTTCATTCTGTCTACCAAGTTCAGTATCTTAGCCTGATTTTGGTGCAATGTTTCATTTGGTTTTAGGATATCACAACCGATAATGAATTTGAAAAGAGACTCCTCGCGGAAGTTATTCCTCCAAGTGATATTGGTGTTACTTTCGATGACATTGGAGCTCTAGAAACTGTAAAGGATACATTGAAAGAATTGGTGATGCTACCTCTTCAAAGGCCAGAATTGTTTTGTAAAGGACAGCTGACAAAGGTTAGTACTCCCTCTGTCCCATAATAAATGTCATACTTTCCTTTGTGGTACGTCTCAAAACAAATGTTACGTTTCTAAATAAGGAAATAAACTTGGTGCAATTTTATTATTGTACAAGCAATGTACAAATAAGTAGAGCACATTTCTTAAAAAAACATTGACAAGTCAAATGCGACATTTATTATGGGAACGGGGGGAGTAAGATATATCTTTCAACCGCTAGAACTAGAAGTGAGGATAGTTCCATAATTTTTTTTTTTTTTTTTTGACTAAAGAAGTTGCTTTTTCCAGCCTTGCAAGGGTATTTTGCTTTTCGGGCCTCCTGGTACGGGTAAAACAATGCTTGCAAAAGCTGTTGCTACTGAAGCTGGGGCTAACTTTATCAACATATCAATGTCTAGCATCACTTCGAAGGTACTTTATTTCTTTGACTTGTGTACAGTGAATGCTTGTCATATAAAATAACTAACGCCTATTCTATTGTTTATAGTGGTTTGGTGAAGGAGAGAAATATGTGAAAGCAGTTTTTAGTCTGGCTAGTAAAATTGCTCCAAGTGTTATTTTTGTTGATGAGGTAAGTAGATGATTTTCTTTGGTAATCCAACCTTTAACTTCATACACCTACTTATGTAGTTGTATTCATCACCACATATTCCTTTATAATGTTTTTTTATTTTGAAAAATATGGTTGCTTTTTAGGTTGACAGCATGTTAGGAAGACGTGAGAATCCGGGAGAGCATGAAGCTATGCGGAAAATGAAGAATGAGTTTATGGTGAATTGGGATGGCTTACGCACCAAGGATAAAGAGCGTGTACTGGTACTCGGTGCAACCAACAGACCGTTTGACCTTGATGAGGCTGTAATTAGGAGACTTCCCCGGAGGTACAATTTTGGACTAGTACATTCTTTTTGGCATGTGGTATCCTTTCCATTCTCTTCTATTTCACTGAGACATCCTCTCCTTTTGTGGGTTCGTTGTGTACGTGTCTTTTGTGCTTGTATTGGTTACAGCTTGCATTTCTTCTTTTTCGCAAGGAAATTATTATTATTATTATTATTTTAAAAAACAAACAAACTTGGTCTTTTGTTTTACAAGTGTTAAAAGTGTCTGTAGCTTTTTCATATTACAGAGTACTCCCTCCGTCCCGTAACTATGTGCACAAAATGAGTTGTGCACGGAAATTAAGGGATGAATAGTAGTGGGTAGTTGTTGTGAGTGTGAAAAGTGGAGTAGGAGAGATAAAGTGGGGGTAGGGAATAGTAGGTTGATTGGTGTTGTGTTGTGAGTATAAAAGTAAAGTAGGATAAAGAATTAGTGGGAGGAATAGTAAAGATTCTTTGCCATTTTAGGAAAGTGTGACTTATCAATGGGACACCCAAAAGGAAATTTGTGCACATAGTTATGGGACGGAGGAAGTATGTTTTATTGTCTCAAGTAGTTATGATCAAAGTTGACTTCTTTTCATGATGCAGATTGATGGTAAATCTACCAGATGCAGCCAACAGGGAGAAAATTTTACGAGTCATATTAGCCAAAGAAGAACTGGCACCTGGTGTTGATCTTGAAGCCGTGGCTAGTATGACCGATGGTTATTCAGGAAGTGATTTAAAGGTATGTTTTTGATATACTCCTGTTTTGTTTTTCATTATTTTTGTTCTACACACTCAATTTTTTGCATTACGTGGTCTTTTTCGCAGAATCTTTGTGTGACCGCTGCCCATTGTCCTATACGAGAAATTTTGGAGAAAGAAAAGAAGGTTAGTCTAAAACTTTAAATTTTACAAATTATTTGGATGCTAGATTATAAGATTCTAGTCAAGAATGAAATGAACTGTCATTATAATTATATAAATGATACTCCCTCTGTCCCGGAAAGTTAGTCCCTCTTTTTTCATTGTTACTATGGATGATCTTTATGATCTTTGAGCAATAATTTAGGCTACTTTAATTATTTTAATGAATATCTAAAACTTGTTATTATCACACTATTATATAGTATATTATCAATACCGATTTTTAGATTTTCATTAGGATAATTAAAAGTAAATTAAAATATTGCTCAAAGCTCATTCAAAACTAACAATGAAAAAAGGACTAACTTTCCTGGCAGAGATGGTGTATAAGTTTTTGCCTCGTGATTGCTGCTGCTGCTCAGCCTTTTTTATTCCCCCTTCCTTCTCTTTCTTTCAAGATAAAATGAACCATCTTGTTGTGCACTCAAAAGTTCTTTCGCGGTTCAAATTGTGGTGTTTCTGTAGAAATAATACTTCCTCAGTGCCAGAAAGATTGTACCATTTCCCAAATTGTTAGGTTAAAATCGTTGGACTTCCAAAATTGCCAGCCAAAGGAAGAAGAGGGAGAGAGTAGGAGGATGAGAGTCAACCAAGGAAGAAAGAGTAATGGAGTAGTAATAGATAAACATCATTAAGGGTAGTGATGGAGATGAAATGGGTTGTTAAAAACTTTGAATAGTCAAATAGGACTATCATTATGGGACGGAGGGAGTATAAAAACTAGCTCCCTTTATTTTGGAGTATAACTGTCATGAACAATGTGCATTACGAGATTTTTCGTTCTTTCTGTTGTCCATTGAATGATATTTTGTTTGTAACACTCGCAGGACAAAGCCTTGGCATTAGCGGAGAATAGACCATTGCCTACACTACATAGCAGTGCAGATGTTCGTCCAATGAATTTTGATGACTTTAAATTTGCACATGAGCAGGTACAGTCATCTTTCAACATTAACATTACATAGTTCTCATGTTTTTTACTGACTTATTTCCTTTGTATACTGAATGGCAAGTTATATTTCCCTCCGTGTGATAATAAAAGTTGCATTTGACTTGTCAGCGTTTTTAAGGAAGATGTTTCTTTTTTTGGAACATTTTTTGTACCATGGTAAAATTGCACCATGGCCATTTTTTTCTTATTTAAAAACTATTTTTGGGACGGACGAAAAAGGAAAATGAGACATTTATTGAATGGAAGAAGAATATGGTGTTCTTTCTTAGAGGGAAACATTTCCATGACAATTTTTTTATTATCATGTATGCAGGTGTGTGCTAGTGTATCGTCAGAGTCAGCAAACATGAACGAGCTTGTTCAATGGAACGAGCTATACGGAGAAGGGGGTTCCCGGAAGAAGAAACCCTTGAGTTACTTCATGTAGAGAGAGAGAGAGAGGATGTATCAAATGTATAGTAGTCTACCCTATCCTATTTAACTTGTCATATATTTTCTTTTGTTTCCTTTATCCCCCGACATTTAAAAAAAAATTAAAAATAGACAGCCGAGACTTAGTGACCTGTATTTGTGGTGATTCCACTGCAGGTCAATCCCCCCAACCGAAAATTTTCCAACCCCGTGAGGCCCCATGTGTATTGTACTTAGCTGATAATGGAGTATTTCTTCCTGTTGTTATTCTGACAATCTTTTAACTGAATAGGTCTTATCGGTTTTTCCTGTATATACTGTTTGATTTAATCTAATAATCATCGTCAGAGTTCTGTCCTGGCTTTGCTTCTATTTGTGTTTGATCTTATTGGCCGGGCGTGGTGTTGGATATTGCAAGTTATAGTGAGATTATACATATGGAATGGAGGGAGTGCATAATTTGCTTGCCTCATTGAATGGTGGAAGCAGATTGTTTGATGGATATGTGCATCCGGGCACACGCGCGCGCACACAGACGTCGTCATATATCCTCAAATGATGAATGTTCCATTTTTATACTATGAGAGACTGAGCAGTAACGTAGATTTTTGAACACTTTCAACCGTAATATTGCATAAATATTTCTGATGATTTTACCATTGCAAGTATAAAGTATAAATTACGGCTAATAAAGAACGGTTTTGCTAACGGTATTGGTATCTATGGTAAGTATATATATTTTTTGAACATTTGTAACTTATCATTCATTTTATCGCAATTGCCATCGTTTACAAACTCGTCTATTACATATGTATAGTCCTGCTTATTACAAGTTTTATGAAGTTTCACCACTAGAACATATTACAACGAATGATACTTGCACTACAAGTTGATGAGGTAGTAATCTCTCATTGACTTCCCGTGCAATTTGATCTGATAGTCATCTTGCTATAAACATCTCGCGCCATCTGAATGATCACATATAGACGCACAACTAACCTCATGAGGTTATAAAACTAAGAGCTCTCCATTTTCCCCAAAGGAAGTCGAACCGAGAACTTTTCCTAAAAATGCCCTTTAACACACTCACTCACACATACTACTTGGCTAGAAGGGCTTAGGTATGGTAAGTATATATCGAAACATGACAATTTACAAATAGTTTTGAAAAACAGGGAATTGAATTTGTGGTTAAGTTTAATTGCTAATCTAAAACGAATGGATGCGGTATCTTTTAGTTCCAAGTCCAAAAGGCAGTATCCCTATTCAAAGTCCTAACCACAATGATACTAACACGTCATTATTGACGATTTTTTATTTATTTATTTTTGGTACAGCATCTATATTAAGAATTCTCCTCTGCAAATCCTGCGCGTTGACTAACGACCTCCCTCTCTTCTCTCTACTTCTTTCCCAAGAATAATCACCAAATCGACGATGGAGGTCATGACTCATTCCTCCGACTTCCTTCTCCCAATTCCGACGACGACTCTTCCCACCGACAACGGCCCATCTCCGACCTACGCACTTGTCCTCCTTAACCAGCGCCTCCCGAGATATACTCCTCTCATCTGGAACCGCGGTAAATTCATCCACATCTTTCTAATTTTTCAAAATTTTGATTTCCATGGTTGTAAGTAATGAGGATTTTATTTTGATTGTAGAGCAGCACAAATTCGTCTTTGTGCTGATGGCGGTGCTAATCGAGTTTTTGATGAGTTGCCTCTCCTTTTCCCTCACGAAGATCCCTCCTCTGTTAGACAAAGGTTCTCTTCATTCTAATTTCGATTCGGTTTTGTTCCTCCTCGCAATTTACACTTCTATTTATTATTAAAATTTTAATTTTTAATAGTCTTAGATTCCATTTTTTTATATACTGTATATATATATTACCATGAATATCCTTAATTGTCTGTATAACATCAAGTAGGACAGCTGTATGCTATTCTTTTTTTTTTAAAATAAAATAAAATAATAATTTGACCCACTTTTGGAAGATAGAGATTATGAAAACAAATTTTAAATGAACACGCTTCTTCTGGCTGGAGAGGATATTATTATTTGCATTTATTAAAACTTCTAGTAAATGGAAAGAAATTTTAGATAATGGATATTGGTTTGGCTTTGTTTCTAAATGTGTAAATTGTTTACTCATGATTGTCTTCTCGTTTGTCTTGTTGCTAATACAGAACTGTCTATTGCTTATTCTTCTCCTTAATATAATTGTTTGGCCAGAATTGGCTAAGATATTTATCATTGGCACTTGCACAATTGGACAACCATTCCGCCAATGGATTTGAAGAGGGATTTTTAACTAATTTTGATTTTATTGCATGGTATATTGTAATCTTGCAATACCTGGTTGATAATTGTCACGGGAAGTAGGTGCTTATTGGAACTTACAGCTAATCACGTTCCTTGTCGGCTCCTTTCTTAGTATGTTAGTAACTTCATCCTTTTACTGAATGTGGAGATAGACAAAAGGGTAAAATTAGTTAAATGGCTATTTTAGTGCTGATTGTGTTGGTGGGTCAAATAGCTGCATAATGGACTGTCTTTGCAACAAGAAGAAATTGACTGTCATTACTTTTTAGTTTTAGCATTTTGTGATTCATGGATTTGGGAGAAACAATTTTTTAAGACAAATATTGAGACTTGTTATGATATTTCCGTATTTCCATATTTTCCACTTGGTGCTGAACTTATCCATTAGTTGAACTTTTTTACCCTTGGTTACTCAATAGTTTCCAGTGTGGAATGTGGAGGGTGGTTGGTTGGGGGAGTTCTCTAATTTTTTGGCCAGTTCTACTTTTTACTGTATGTGCACAACTGCACATGGGTGGTAACGTTTCATGTGCATGTCATGTCATGTCATGTCCAGTGCCAACACGTTTATGCTTACTCTTGACCGAATGGGTTTCTCATGAGTAAATTATATTGTATGAGATAGAATCTCTTGCAATATTATTGCCTTCAATTTGTTGATGATGTTTTATTGAAGGCCTGTTTAAATTGTTCAGTCCTGCGTTCACTGACATATTCATTATTTTATAGGTACAAGCCAGATGTAATAAAGGGAGATATGGATTCGATCAGAACTGAAGTTCTAGATTTCTATACAAAGATGGTAACTGATTTCATTCCTTGTGTGATCCAATAACTTATGAATTGTTTCTTTGTTGTTGCTGGTTGAAACGCCATTAATGTGATGTGTCTCTTATCTTTCTCTCATCTCGCTTGTTTGCGGGGGCATTAACACATCCCCACCCCTCTTTGTTTTCTTCTTCTCCTTTCTTTTATGTTTCATTTGGTTAATAGCTTAAGGAATGTATGGAGGTTAGACTTTTAATATATTTCTTCTTTGGCTGTTCATTTTGTATGATTTATGTCACAGATTTTATATCATGTATCACTTGAAAGATAGAAAAGATAGTCGTTCTTTTGACATGGTGCCATATAGCATACTGTGCACTCTTTTTTGTTGTTCTGACTCCATGTCAATGCATTTATAATTGTAGATTTTCTGCATTTATATATAAACAGCCCCTTGTTGTCTCATACCCAAGCTTTAGAATATTCGATTCAAGTCTTCAACTATAGTGCAATTTCATCCGGCTTCCATTCTTGTATTTATAGTTGATACCCTTCTGGATAATTAGCATTGCAAGGATGGATTTTCTTTATCTCTTTGTCGAATTGAGCATGGCATGAAAATATGATTTAACTATATTCATTTGCTTCATGAATGCAGGGAACCAAGGTAGTAGATGAATCTCAAGACCAGGACACCACAGATTTGCATAAATGCATTGCATTTATTCGTGACTTCATACCACACCAGGAGAAACCTAATGTAAGTAGGAAATATTATACTCCCTCCACCCCAAAATGAATGTCCGAAAAATCTCCAAATTTACTCTTAATCAAGAGCAAATTTGAATTTTTTGTACACTCATTTTGGGACGGAGGGGGTATCTGAAACTCTAACTAGCTTCTCCCAGTTTCCTTATCTGCGCCTGAGACGTTGACTAGGATTGGAAATATTAGACATATTTTATGGCCGTTGCTGGTGTGTTTAACATATTTACTTTTTTCTTCAAATTGCAGCTGTGCATACTCGTTGCTGGGGCACTTGGCGGAAGGTTTGACCACGAGGTTGGAAATATAAATGTCTTGTGTCGTTTCTCGACAACAAGAATAGTTCTATTATCCGACGATTGCTTGATCCAACTTCTTCCCGGTACTCACTGTCATGAGATCCATATCCACTCTTCTGTTGAGGGCCCACATTGTGGTCTTGTTCCCATTGGTACACCATCAGCAAGTACTACAACCATAGGCCTCAGATGGGATCTCAGTAAGTATTCGAACCAATACCACTTGATAACTAGTATTCCAATTCCCCCCCCCCCCCCCTAAACTTGAGTAGATCATTTTCCTGTTCTGATATTGCCTGATTATTCAATGTTTCTACAAAGGATGCTATTGCGATCTCACCAACACCTAGGATACGTGTAATAGTACCCATCTTTTAGATAGTTTTAACGCCTTATAGAAAAGTGGGTCATTTACCCCCTTAACATTTATGACTGTCATTTTAGCACCTTATTTTTTTTAACAAGTCACTAAAAGTAACATTTTTTTCAATTTTGAACCCCTTGATTTTTATTTGTAATGTCATCATTTTGACCCCCTTTGTGCGAAATTTCTATATGACAAGTGTAATCTTTATCTCACAAGCAATATTGACCCCCTTAACCAAAATTTCTGGCTTCGCTACCGACTCCATTCATTATGTTGTAAATGGGGGGTAGAATGCTTGTGACCGATGAAACATTTTTTTCCGTGTTTGATTTTTTTCACTAGAGCTGTGCAATTTTTTTTCCAATTCTGACTTTACTCTTTGATGTATATTTTCAGATGATACAGAGATGAGATTTGGTGGTTTAGTGAGTACTTCAAATATAGTTAAAGGAGATATAGTAACAGTGCAATCCTCTTCTGATCTTCTTTGGACAATATCCCTCAAAAAGCCGTGAAGAATTGAGACGGACCAGTTGTCTACTGTTTTTGTTTTAGTTAGTTGATACACTGTTACTGTCAGAAGTCCATTCGGTTTGAAGAAATGTCAGTGACCATTTCTTCATTTTTGACGTAGTTATATTTTCATTCTTTTGTATTTTGAGACCGCTGGTTGGGCTTCCAGTATTGTATTATGCACAATTTGGTATATCTATATTTATTGGGATTCTATCATACCGTACAGTACAATACAATACAATAATTCTTATTACTGAGATTTCTTGTTAGTCAGATTTCAGCAGGTTTCAAAATAAGCGTCAGCTTTTAAACGACTAATAAGTTGGAACGGAGTGTTAGCCAATGAATCTCGGCTCATTGACATAGTCCGTCATCTGCCTTCTTCCTTGAGAAGTAAAGGGTTCAATTTCCCTCCCTTTGAAAAATAGTATTCCAACACTTATTATGTCACGCAGATTTAGGGACTAACCTACCAAAATGACCCGCGTACCATTACGTATTATCATATTTACTTCCGTACTACTGAAACAACTAATCTTTGCGTACTATTCAAAAAATAACAAAAATAACTAAAATCATTAAAAATAATAATAAAAGTTCACGGGCAATAGATTTCTAACAAATATTACCATCAAAATTTTCAAATCGCCCCCATAACTTAGTAGAATCATAACTCAGTGGTGGGGCTGTAAACCCGCCGAGTCGAGCTTTGGGGTGTCGAGCTCACTTGTTTGTTCGAACTCGAGTCAAATCGAGCAACTCGAGCCGAGTCGAGCTTAAGTTTTTTTTCTGTAAAAATGTGTTCTTAACGAGCTAATCGAGTCGAGTTCGAGCCGGTCGAAAATGGAAATTCAAGTTTAATGAGCTTATCGAGCCGAACTCGAACTTTTTACGAGCTAAACGAGTCAAACACGGTCAGCTCGATAACGAAACGAGCTTGACAATGGGTTCGAGCTCAACTCAAGTTACAACTCGAGCTTTCACGAGCCGAGCCCGAGCCGAGTTCGAATCACATAACAGCCTAGTCAGCGGTAAACCCGAGAACTACAGAGGTACTCCCTCCGTCTCAAAATAGATGTCGTTTTGAGAGTTAATTTTTGTCTCAAAATACATGTCGTTTTACTATTTTCAAGGCTATTTTGTTGTTGTATACTACTCCCTCCGGACTCAATTATAAGCAACAAAAGTGGGTTTTTTTTGGACCTAAATATAAGCAACTCTAAGGGATTTCAAGACTCTTTAATACTCTCTTACCAAAACTGCCCCTATTTAATTATTCATTTTCAAATACAAGTGCACATTTATTACACATTTAATATGAGGATATATTAGTAATTTTAACATGTTTTTATTATAAAATCAAGACAATTAACTAACTTAACTACTTTCTTAATAGGTGTGATTTTAGTTATTTTTGCTTATATTTGGGACCGGAGGGAGTATCTCTTAAACAGTTATTTAATTGTCTAGGTAATTGCATTACTTTGGGGGTATATAAGACTGAATATGATTTGGTAGTTTTCAGTTTGAAGTCAATGCTTGCAAGCTCGGGACTTCCATTCCAGTACTTGTTTCCTTTCTCTCTCACACACACATTAACACAGAAGGGGGATCGTGTAGTGAAGGGCGAGTGGGCCGATCTCTTTCCAGAACGAAGGAATCGTTTTTTAACTTTCCTTCCGTCTTCTGTTCCAATCTTCTCACCGATCCGGTAATGAAAAATCTCTCTCTTTTTATTTTTCTTCAAAAAAATTTAGGTTTTCAGGTTCTCGTACTCAGTTCCAATCTAACCGAAACTGATGCCTTGAAATGCAGGTTATTATTTTTCAATCTGTGCCCTAGAAAATGGTATGCTACTCTAGTTTTACCCAACCTCTTCCTTTTCTAAGCTGTTGAATTTGTATTATTATGCTTACACAATCAAGGTGTGTGCATTTCAGATCACAATTTGTTTTGTTTCTGGTGATAAATGTTTATCTACATCAATATAACATACAGATCTTAGATTTTTTAGTTTTATGATGATTCAGTGATTCAACTATAAGTGGAGTTTGTTGGGAATTGGAGTTGCTCGGGTGTTTATGAATGATATCTCTGTAGTGATCTTCTTAATATGATATCTAACTTCCACGATTTTATAATGATAAGCAAGTTCATATCGAAGTAGAATTATGGTTAATTAGAATTCTCAATCGAAAGTTCTTTTACACTTTGGGTTGAAGTTTAATAAAAAAAAAAAAGGGAAAATTGCATCTATAGTCACCCAACTATTCGAGATGAGTGGTTTTGATCACTCAACTCATTTTTATTGAGTTTAATAGCCTGAACTATTTGTTTTGTGCTTTCGCAGCATTGAGTCTAACTCCTTCCAAAAAAAATCATTAAGTTGCCATGTGCTTATGCACGTGCCTTTTTTTCAGGGATAAAACAAGAAACTAATGACGCTAGGTTTAAAGCGTTGAAACTAAAACTATGAACCTTAATTTTTAATTTAACCCAAAACCATTTTCATCTTCTTCCGCCCAACCCTTAGCCTCCTCCTCCTTCCCCCACCACACCTCTGCCGCCTCAGATCTACCTAATTCATTTCTTAAATCTAACATCCCCAAAATTATGACCACATGAAAATGAAAATTTGGATCTGCGTCATTTTGTGTTTTTTTGAATTGCATAATTAATCGCCCAGCATAAGAAAAGTTCAATAATTATCACCCAATAAATCAAATGTCAATAGTAAATCTGCAAAAAAAAATAAAAATATGAGAAGATAAGAGAAGAATGAACGGCGGCAAGGGGTTCTTATTCCAGATCTAGGTATGAGAGGCGACCGGAGACGGTGGGCTCAACGAACACTGAACTGATTGGGAAGACGGCGTACAGAGATGACCACGATTCGGCGCCAGGGACGACGGTGGACAGAGTAGCCTGGGCAAGGAGACCGGAATGAGAATCAACGGCAAAGGCGGGGCTGTGTGGGTTTGCGGGTTGTGTCGGAGAGGAGGAGGGGCTGCGTTAAACGCAAATCTAACTGGTAATGGGGGTGGATTTTAGGGCAGGGTATTTGTTTCAATTTTGGTACCACTAGTTTAATGTTTTACATTATTAGACCTTATATTATTACTTTCCTATTCTACCCTTAAAAAAGAGCCATGTGCATAAGCACATGATGACTTAACGATTTTTTTTTGATGGAGTTAGTCTCAGTGACTACGAGAGCACATAAAAAATAGTTCATGCCATTAAACACAATAAAAATGAGTTGAGTGATCAAAACCACTCATCTTGAATAGTTGGGTGACCATAGATGCAAATTTTCCTAAAAATATCTGGAGATTGGATTTGACTGAATCTACCATTATTTTTTGATTGCAGCTGCCTCTCTCTCTACTAAAGACCTCACAAGGGCACCCTATGGTATGAACTTTATGATTCAGTTGTGTTAATTCTTGATGCAATTTATACAATTCTTTGTTATAACGACCTAAAAGAAGAAATGTATAATCTTCTGACTCCTCCATAGTAATTTGTGTGATCACAAAAAAAAATTGGTTTTTTCTAGTGTGCATCAGTGCAACATTTTATAATGGATTGTTAAGTGGTTTTGTGTTATTACAGCTGGTAGAACTGAAAAATGGGGAGACTTACAATGGACATTTGGTTAACTGTGATACTTGGATGAATATCCATCTTCGTGAAGTTATATGTACCTCTAAGGTCTGTACTCTCTTTGTTGAACTTTTATTCCTCAGACTTTATACTCAGTTGCATTGTTTTTGTAAATGTGATTGTGCTCATGTAGTTAACTTTTCAGATTGATGTTGTTGATACTGAAAGATATTTGTTTCAGTTTAAAATGTATCAGATATTCGTGCCTTCTCTAAACCTTCATGGCTCCTGAATGTTTGTGATGTAGGATGGGGATAAGTTTTGGCGAATGCCTGAATGCTACATCCGAGGAAATACAATTAAGTATCTTCGAGTGCCAGATGAGGTATGAAATGTGGTTTTTAATTTTCTGCAAAAGTTTGACCATTTGTAGTTTTTGTTTTTTTTCTCTCATATCATCCACTTAAGTCACTGTATGAGCAAATTTATGTGGTTATGACTTGTCTCAGTAGGTGCCTTCTCTACTAGTATGCTTTAAGGAGTTCATTTTCTTGTCCTTTGGTTGGAGAGAAGAGTGGGAGGGTCTCTGTTTCATTCTTGCTGAGTGCTGACTACTGACTATACACATCCACTTATTCACTTGCAACAAGCGTATGGGCTACGTCCGATCAAGGGGACTCAATTTTCTTATGTTCCCATAAACTGTATAGTGTCAATGACCGCTGCTCAACCCTTTTTCTAGTCTTTTGAACAATTGCAGTATTAGTTGTGTGTCAGTAATGGATCTCTTTCATAGTGACTCACTCGTGATATGATAATCAAATTTTCTTCTTGAAGTGCTAGATTTATGGGGTCTGGACTTCCAGTGACCAACATGTAGCTGGGTGCAACATTACTTTCTCGAAACCATTTCCCATTTTTTAAGAAAGTACTATAAAATTTATTACTTTTTGAGGTCCTACTTTTTGTTCAAGAAAGTACTTGTTACAGGGAGACTTCTGTTGGCAGATTTTATGCTCCAATGGCTGACTTTTCATATAACTGTTGGCTACTATAAAATTAATTGTTCACTTTGAGCTTCTTATTGCATGGGAGTGTATTTGTAGTACTCAATTGTTTATGATCTATGCTACCCTCAAATGGCAGAAGATCCTCCATAACATTAGTGCTCTCTTCTATAGTGAGTTGCATGTCAATTAGAGACATTCTATAGTGCCTGCCTCTTTTTTTTTTACTCATGCAAATGTTTCTAAACTTGTTTGTGGATTTTGATTACAGGTGATTGATAAGGTTCAGGAAGAGAAGAGCCGTACTGGTACATTTACAATTTTCTTTATGTTAAATATACACTTTAGAGGAAAAATTTGTCTCTTTTGATATTCTGTGATATGGGCTGAAGGTCAGCTAATGTGAATTTGTTTCTTTATAGGCTTTCCCCTTGATAGTTCTATTACTTAAATTCATGGCTTTTCAGACCACCCTAGATTTTTCTCAGAATTAGTGTAGAAGTCAAATTACCTGAACTATTAGGAAATATAGCCCAAGTGATTGGAAATAAGGTTGAGTTGAGTGTTAAGTCAAGTTCACAAGTGGGTGTTTGTACTGTTGTCTCTAGAGTCTACGCTTTAACTTCTATGTGCAATGAGTAGTGTGGTGGGATTTAATGATCTGATTTAGTTGTCTTTAAATATTTTATTCAATAATAGTTATCCTTCTGTGCATGAATTGATTTTTCAGATAGGAAGCCACCTGGAGTAGGACGTGGAAGAGGAAGAGGAGGCAGAGAAGACAGCACAAGTGGACGACCTGCAAAAGGCATTGGTCGGGGTCAAGATGATGGTGGTGCGAAAGGCATTGGCGGAGGAAGAGGCAGAGGTGGGCCTGGTGGAAGGGCTGGCGGAAACAGAGGTATGACCTTTTTAGTTTGAGTTACACTTTTTTTATAGATTGTTTTCTTCTCCTATCAATATCTTCCATCACCTGGGGCTTGCCTTGTGTTAGACCAATTAGAATTCAGAAGTCACATAAAGTTGTGACCATAGCTTATTGTCCTGTAAGCAAATAACCAGATGTATCCGTCCTGTGAAAGGCAGATAAGGGAAAACTCCGTTTTTGTCCATCGTACTTTGAGGCGTGTTTCACTTTTACCATTGAACTTTATTTTTTCCATTTTTACCATCGTACTACAAACAATGGTGTCATTTTATAGCAAATTCGCTATTTTATACCCAAATTTGTTTCATTTTTGCCATCGTACTATAAGCAATGGTGTCATTTTATACCCAAATTTGTTATAAAATGACACTATTGTTTGTAGTACGATGGTAAAAATGAAAAAAAATATAGTACAATGGTAAAAGTGAAACATGACCCAAAGTACGATGGACAAAAACAAAGTTTTCCCGGCAGATAATGTTGATCAATAGCTGAACACGACGAGTATTAGCAAAAGGCTTTTCTATGAGGTCACTAAAACGTACACCCTCCGTTTTTAAGAAAGATACCAAATTCACCTTTAACAAGTACCATATTCTTAAGTATAGGTGGATAATGAGGGTACTTTGGCATATTTGCTACTAAGATTACGTAAAAGCCAGTTTCATTTACTGAAGAAGGGGGTATTTTTTTAGTGGAATTGTCGTGCTAACAACTTCCTTGTCAAACTTGGTGAGTATCTCCAGACAATACTTTATGTCAGGAACCGAGACAAATACCTGTGAAGGTATTTTCCATAAACAGAATTTCGTAGCGCTAGTTAGCCTTGAGAAAGTATATATATGAACACGATTTTTTCCATCAGAGTACAGGGTTGGGGATGTTTGTATGAATAAAGTCATGCCCTCCTAAAGAGAGTTTATTCTTTGGTGACAGGTGGAGGGAGAAGCCGATGAAACAAAGTCGATTGAGAAGTGACAAGTGGGTGCTTGTTTGCCGCTTTTAAAGGCATTTTTTTTAACCCATTATCTAGGAAATGAATCTTCTTTGAAGGTATTAAGAAGATGTGTGCGCGTGGATTATATGTTTATGATTCATAAGTTGGTTCGTTCTGGGGACATCATCAGAGCGCTCAGTTCTAACCTCATATGTCTGCCTTCCCCCTTTTTGTTTAATTGTGAAGGTGGTGTTGTGTTTGAAAGCATTGTTTAGTTTAACCTTTCCAACTGATGTTCCCGTCCCACATTGATCACCTACATATATATAGATCACAACAAACAAAGGTCAGTAAATTTTGCCTCCGCTAGTAGGTTTCCAAAAGAAAAATAAATAAAAGGTACACTCTCACTCTGTTTTCCAATACCAACTAATTAGAATGAAGAGACACGTCGAAACATTAACATTACCTGGTGATTGGAGCGAGTATCCCAGCTCCTGAGAGTAGCATCAGAAATGTAACAAAAATTCAGAAGATAAAAGGTGATTTAAGAATTGTTATTACTTTGGAGCGATTTCGAAAATGTAATCATCGCCGAAATTGGTTTCAATAGAATTTTTGAGGTTTGAATTGGGAGCGTCGACTTCCATGTCCGTATCTTCCATCTCGGAAAGCCGGCCTTTGACTTCTTTATATTTTTTATAATATTATAAAAGCAAAAATTTACAAGTGTTCACTTGTGACAATAATCATTTGACTTACACATACCATCTTTTTTTTATTTATGACTTAGGTATCGGTGCTTGAGAATCGTAAATCCGAGTTTGATTTAAATTACCGAATTGATAAGAGCATCTACAATGGTAATGTTAGAGCTTTTTCAAGTTGCCAAGTCAATAAATAAAAACCTCAAGGCTTTTTCCACAATGGTATAGCTCTTAAAATTTAATGACTAGTGTGAGTAATTAGGGAAAAGTTAATGAAAGATCTCATGGAAAGAGCTCTTTGTGGAATTAAAGGGCTTTTCATGAAAATAAAAACCTCTTAAAAAGCTCCCATTGTGAATGCTCTAAATGGCTTTAAAGTGAATATCTAGCAAAACTTACATCACTCGTCACCAAGTTGCTCCTCTCACCAATCAAGCACATAACCTCTCTTACCATCCCGTAGAGCTATCCCGTGAAGGGTTACCCATACCTTTTCTTTCCGACCAATGTTAGGGGCACAAAATAAAGTCACAAAACCATCCTCACATAATGAGGTGGCGGTATTTTATTGGTTGCATCGATAATGGACCCGTCACACTTTTATTAAAAACACCAATAAAATTATGACACCTAGTATTTTGTGAGCAAAATTTTATGATTTTTTTGTGTCCCTAGTATTATTCTTTCTTTCCTATTCTTTTCTTGGGTACTCATTCGTTGAAAAATTATGAAATTATATAACGATGGTCAACCTTTTTTCGTTGTTACTACGGGGGAACTTTGAGCAGTTATAAATGCTACTTATAATTATGTTAATGTGAATCTAAAAATCGATATTAATAGTATTTATAATGGTGTATCACGAACAATTTCAAAAGAGGCTGTCTCTTGTACAACCGTCGCACGGCATGCGACGGCGCCGAGCCAGATTTTTTTTTTTTTTTTTTGCCACCCCAACTTTTTTCCTCCAACAAAAGTAACACTTATTATAAAGAAATGTAACACTTATTTTATTCAAATGTAACACTTTTTTAAAAAAAAATGTACCACAATTTTGCTGCAATAGATAAAGAACATAAAGATTGACAACTAAACTAATGTAACACTTTTTATAAAGGAACGTAACACTCATTTTTTCAAATGTAACTTTTTTTCTCCTAAAATTAACATAGGATTGACAACTAAACTAATGTTACATTTTATAAAAAATGAATGTAACATTTTTTTTCCTCAATTGTAACAGTTTATATTCTTAAATGTAACATTATATATGAAATGTAACAATTTTTATTGAGAAAGTAACAATTGAAATGCAAACCCAATTTTTTTTGTAAAACTGCTGTTACCTTTAACAGTAGAAAGTGTTATTTTTTGAAGATGAAAGTGTTACTTTTATCAGAACAGAGTGTTACATGTTAGCTGACAAGCAACTCAAACTTTTTGTGTGTAAAAAAATGTTTTTAAAAAAAAAAAAATCAAACCATATCATGACCTATGTAGCTTTATTCGTCTCGTCGAGACGAACAAAACGGTATTTTTTTTTTAAAAAAAAAAAATCTGAGTTATACATCTCAAGATACAGCATTTTTAAGTTATTGGGTTTTTTTTTTTTTAAAGTGGACACGTGGCAGCGATCTGGAAGAGGGAGGGGTAGATCTTGCAGTCGGCTGTAGCGAAATAGGCAGGCCCGCGAAGCAGCGGAGCGGACAAACCTTGCCGCATCCGCCGCACGCGAGAATTTGTCATTTCAAAAATATCATTAGAATAATTAAAAGCAACCTTAATTATTACTCAAAGTTCCTTCGTAAAACCAATGAAAATAGAGGGACTATTATTCTGAGACAGAGGGAGTATATTATGAACAATTTAAGAGTTTCATTAAGAAAATAAAATTGACCTAAATACGTTTGACAAAGTCTAGAATGACTAGACTTATAGTTAAAAACGGAGGGAATAATATTTTTCAGCGCAACTTCAACAAGGTAATGTAATGAAAATTGACTACCTCGTGCATTTTGCTTAAAAACAAATATTACCAAAGAGGAACACCATGCTACATGTGTGCATAATCAATTTCAGTTCAAATATTCAAGTTGCAAATCAACATGCAGCAAGTGAGAGGGTATTATCAAGACATCCCATTACTTATGTCAACGCACAATACCTTCAACAAAACCCTTACTAAAGTTACAACACTCAAGTCCAAATTAAAACAGGAAAAAATAAGAAAGCGGTTTCCACCCGAGAGAAGAAAAAACAATAGTTAATCAACATCAAAGTTCCGGGTGAAAACCTAAGCTTCACACTCTGGCATGAAAAGTTCTTAAAGCCCGACCTTCAAAAGAATGAAGAAACCCAAACTCTTCTACTGTGTTGTCGAAGAACATCAATAATCATAGGCTTATTTGTTTGGTGCAGCAGCTTCTTCTATCTTTGCCTCTCCAGTAGCTTCTACAGCCTTGCTCTCCCCTTCTGGCTTTCCCACTTCTTGATCTACAGTTGGGTCAAAAAGTTACCATTTAACAAATAAGTTTGAAAAATCGGACAAATGCCAAGCAAAAACCAGAAACAAAAATGGCTACTTCAACACCTCCTTCATTAAAATAGGTCACAACTTGTCATGATCTATGAAATTCCTAGGAGTAGTATGCAACTATCAATGCTTAAGCCTAACAACTACGGGAAACAGGCTAATTTTCTCAGCTTCTTTCTTTGTGGCCCTGACATTACACTAATATTCGAGTATTTCTACGCGCGCGAGAGTCACATACTCCATCCGTCCTAAAATGATCTTCACACTTTCTTGATTGTTACTACGAAGGAACTTTGAGCAATAATTTTAGGTTGGTTTAATTATACTAATGAAAATCAAAAACTATTTATTGATACACCATCAATAATAATACTATCAATAACAAGTTCTAGATTTTCATTTGGATAATTCAATCAACCTAAACTTATTGCTCAAAGTCCCTTCTTAATAATGGCGAAAAAAGTGTTTAAGATCATTTTCGGACGGAGGTAGTATTTGGGCAAATATCTGCGCTGGAATTTGTAGCAGCCCTGCAACTTAATAATGAGACCTACAGTTTCTAATCGATCAACACTGGCTAGCTGGGGTTTTGTGCCAAGATAGTAAGACTAAATTGGGCTGCTACAAGTAGAGCTTTATGTAATAACACTGGCCAGCTGGGATTTCGTGTCATGTTTGTATGACTACATTGTTCCCCTCAAAGTAACTTTTTTATAAAAGGCGCTGTCAATAGAATGACAAAATGTCGTGATATCACAAAGGCCCATAGGAATATGTTGAATATACGCCAATCTCTATGAGCAAACAACACAATTAAAATTGGGTTAGTTACCTTCATCATCACTATCATCAAAATCACCCATGTCTGGCATGCCTCCCATACCATGCCGCCCATCATGCCTCCCATGCCTCCCATCATGCTTTCCAAGCCGCCCATACCTCCCATGCCGCCCATACCGCCCATGCCGCCCATACCACCCATACCCCCCATGCCGCCCATACCACCCATACCCCCCATGCCGCCCATGCTCTGTTTGAGTATCATAAAAGAAACATGATAAGCACAAACTCGTCGAGATATATAGTACTCCATCCGTCCCATACTTATCGCTACTTTTCGTTGACCACATTTGAAGTTTGACTAACATTTTATGCTAAACTATTAATCTCTATAAAAATCTATATTGGTAATTTAATAACTATTTTTAACTTTTTATGGAAATTAATAGTTTATCATAAAATGTTAGTCAAAGTTCAAATATGGTCAACGAAAAGTAGCGATAAGTATGGGACGGATGGAGTATGATGGTAAATTATGACATTCTTACCGAGAAATCCATTCCATCTGTGTCAAAATCAGGTTTACCTAATGACAATGGAAAGAGGAATTTAGAAGAAGAATAACAAGGGCAATTGATTCATTTATGGAACAGTATCCATTCGGCTACAGATCGTCAACTGTATACAAACAATAACATACCAGGTTCTTCATCCTCATCTACCCATTTGTCCCAATCAACTTTCACGTAATGGAGCTTGGCATTTCCACGCAACAGTTTATTCCACCATTTTTTCTCTTCCTTCTCTATTATACAGAATATACTCCTTGTGCCAGTGTTTATTTTGCTTTCCTGTTGAAAGTCGATAGCAAGTGAGTCAGAACGCAACTATACAAAGACACACAGATGGATGATGGATGTAATGGTGTAACACATGGCAATATTTTATGTAAGAAAACTGAAGTCTAGCAGTCAGTAAGTGAGCTTGCATGTGGAAAACAGAAATTCAATATATCTAAGCCACAGTCGCTATATATTCTTCTTAACAGAAGAAAAATATGGAGAGAACAGCATATATATAAGTGTACTATTAGATATTCAGTTGTTTGAGTTGCAGACATCTGAGCTGTTGACTGAATGGTTTGCACAGAGATCAAATGTGAGAATAATGTACGTCCAGGTGGATTGATAGGAGTCAATCACGAGAAAACTTTGACGGTAAAGTCGGAAAAGATAAACTATATCTTGTACTTTGGAAACAAGAGAAGAATATCTCAAGTATAATTACAGGCCACGGGGTGAAAACTACAATTTCGTGAAGACAGAGAGGATAGATACTCTTGCTAAGAATAAGGGCTACTGAAGCTGTGTCATCAGTCATGGACCTTACTGTATACTGAAGTTCGTAATCATGGTATAGAAAACAATCATGGCTCAATAGGAACCAGTTTACATGGCCTCTTACCTCTACATTGACCTTATCCAACAGCTCAAGCTTCAGTTCATACTCATGGTTATCTGCACCAGCAGTAGCAGTGAAATTAAATACTCCTTCTGGCTCCAGATTAACCTTCGCATTATTTGCGTCTGGTAGTAGCACTGTGAGGAAGACCTTGTCCTCCCTCTCAGCCCACTTAACCTCAGGATGCCGACTGTAAAGATCAAAGCATTAGAGATACCGAGTTGATCAAAAATTAATAATTACCATGGATCATAGATGCAAATAGCAAACCTTGAATACAATTGACTGATAAACTGGTTCAAAATCCAAACATAACCCAACACCTCCAACTTCTAATCAACTTAATTTTATTCACGCTATAATTTCTTTAATCAGATAATCAGAATCTCATTCGCACTCCACCTTTTAGAAAGAAAAGATTTAACGGAAAACTTTAACATAGAAAAGGGTTCAACCAAAAACATAAAAGATACACTCTGTAAATACCCAAAAACAGTAGCTCCAATCAACAAGTTAAACTTTCTATGAATGATGCTTTGCTCGCTTGAACCAACTTCAAATTGCATACAATCATTACCTCTTTATAGAATAGAACTATTTATTAGAAATAACAAATAGAGGAAAGTTGCACCTTTTAGGGGGCAGAGGGAGTACATAATCCTACAACCAAAATCTTAACCCTAACTAACTACAGTTCATTCCACTTAAAGAGTCGTAATCCTCTTTTGGAATGCAACATATAATAGTTACAACTAAATATCTCAAGGGTAAGAATACAATTTCCATGATGTTCTGGCTCCAACTTTAGTGAGGAAAAAAAAAACGTTCGGACATAGTTGTTACTCGCTAATTGTTACTATAATTGGAAGTCTAAAACAGTTAACTTCCCCAATGTAAGAGAAAAACACTGAGTGAGACCAGGGATTGCCTCGCAGATTTTTATTTTTTTCGTCTATTAGTGCATACATCTCCAGCGAGCAAATGAAGAACATTCATTGAACTAATTGAACTCTTCACACTTGCCTAAGCAAATTTCAATTTTTTTTTTTTTTCAAATAGTCGAACAGAACTAAAAAAAAAACAGCTACAAATTAGACATCCAATGCAAAAGTCACAAATAGTGAAATTCATTATTTTCAACTTTCAAGTTGTTGAACAGCGTCATAAACCACTCTATCTATCTTCCATGAGCAAACAAAGAAAAAAGATGGAGCATCTAATATCAACATTAAACACGCCAAACACAACTATGAAACACATCACTCCTGATGATCAATTTCCGACTGAAACACATAATTAGAAAGGCTAACATGGCGGAATCATTCGGAGATTTTGAAGCAAAAGACAACGAATCAATATTAGGGTTTTGCTTTTACAGGTCTATAATCAAAGACAAGATGATGAAAGGTACATCGTAGGAAGAGATAATCAGAGAGTTGTAGTCTGTAAAATTGAAAATAAAAAAAAAAAAAAAAAAAAAAAAAAAACCTAATTTGAAGGGAGAAAAGCTTTACCTCATGTTGGCGTTCTAGAAATGGGAAAGAAAAACGAAAACCCTAGAAACAAAGTGTGCTAGTTAGGATGAGTGTGAAAGAGTGAGACTTTTCCCGCACCGCGGTTTTGTCTTTTAAACCCCTTCGGCCTACTATTTTCGGTGTGATCGCTTAGATTGCAGTATCTTTATGTGGGCCTGGGCCTTTAGATGGACCTGGGCCTAACCCTAAATCTGGGCTTGCACCTGGTAGGAACAAATATGATATAGTTCGGCCCACGAATACTTGTATTGGATTCATGTTTGGATGGATGATTTGTTTTCAAGCGAGTCGTTTGTATGAGACGGTATCACATATGAGACGGTGGTGAATCTAGACCTCCTGAAATTTTCTTTTCAAGGGTTAATATAGTAAATTTGTAAAAATTACAAAAGTAAGGGGTCAAAGTACCAACCTCAAAGGGCCTAGATCCGTCACTGGTAACGGGTCTCGATGAGAGAGGAAATGAGTTTGCCCCGACCTGCTCATAACGGACAAACTATTTACTCTCTCAACGATACCAATATCGACAAAGTCTCATATACACCCGTTGCACCATGTGCAACGGTGTGCAACGGGCCAAACCCATGGGTTGCACCTGCCCAGCCCAACCTCTCCCACCCTCCCAGATCGCGACACGTGGTAAGCCTAAAAAAAAAAAACCATTAACTTTAAAATGCTATATCTTGAGATTTATAACTGAGAAAAAATAATTTAAAATACCGTTGTGTTCGTCTCGACGAAACGAATAAAACTACATAGATCATGATATGGTTTTATTTTTTTTTTAAAAAAAAACATATTTTTTACACACAATGTTCTGATAAAAGTAACAAAAATCTTCAAAAAGTAACACTTTTTACAGTCAAATGTAACAGCAATTTTACAAGAAAAATTAAATTATTTGATAGTTTTTGTGGTTAGAAAAATAATATTTGAAGTGTAACAAAGTGAATATATAATTATAATTTTCTATATAGATGAATGTAACATTTTTATTTGGTAAATGTTACTTTTCTTCTTTAAAAAAAGTGTAAAAAATCATATATATAATCGAGTTGCATTCAATTGTTACTTTCACAATAAAAAATTGTTACATTTCAGATATAATGTTACATTTAAGAATATAAATTGTTACAATTGAGAAAAAAAAAGGTTACATTCATTTTTTATAAAATGTAATACTAGTTTAGTTTGTCAATCTTATGTTATTTTTGAAGAAAAAAGTGTTACATTTGAAAAAAAGAGTGTTGCATTCCTTTATAAAAAGTATGACATTAGTTTAGTTGTCAAACTTTATGTTATCTTTAATCTATTGCAGGAAATTTGTGGTACATTTTTTAAAAAAGAAATATTACATTCGAAAGAAAAAAGTGTTACATTTCTTTATAATAAGTGTTACTCTTGTTGGGATGAAAAAAAGTTTTGGGTGGCAAAAAAAAAAAAGAGGCTCGTCTGGCGCCGTTGCACAGGAAACCTCACACCTCACCCATATCATGTGAAACCGTCTCACACAAGTTTTTGTCTTTGTTTTCTCTTAAAAAAAAAAAATCCTGATATTTGTATTCTCACTTGCTTAAATATCGGTGGTAGGTATACACACGCAAACCATGCCAGGTTGAGCAAGCTATTGCATTTGGGGTAGGTAATTACTTGCAAATAAATCAATGTAAGAATAAAAAAAACATTTGTTCTTGGCCAATATGAAAAATCGGTTTATTATCAAAATATTAGCTTGTCAGAAACTGCTAATTTGCTATCTGATTATTTTAAAGCCTACAATGTGAATGAAATAGATTTATCAATTTATTTTTTATGCCTTCTCATTCAATTTAATATGTCTGTTATTGATTTGATTTATGTCTTGCCTAAGTCATTGCCTTGTTTGTATGCCTTGACCTTGAGCAAATGCCTTGTCTTCAATTTTTCATGCCGTCTTTCATTTTTTTATGACTTCTCATTCATTTTTATATGCCTTGCCTTTTGTTTGTCTGCATGGCCTTGATCAAATGCATGCCTTCTCTTTCATTTTTTATGCCTTCTCATTCATTTTAATATGATTGTAATCAATTTGATTTATGCCTTGCCTGTTATAGGCTTTATTTGTGCCTATCCAATTAAATCACATTGTCATATACCTCTACTGCCTTTTGTTCAATTAAAATGTCTTCTCATGTGTGATAGGATGCTTGTTATGGGCATTATTTGTGTCTGTTCTATGCATCAAAATGTCTAAACATGTCTTGGTAGTGTCAAAACATGTGTCTGCTCTAGTGTTAAAATTTGCCTGCTGTAATATTGAAAAATGCCTCCTACAGTTTTGAAAAGTGCCTGGTGAGTTTTCATGAGTTCCAGTTATTTACATCAATGTCACCGCGCCTTCTTACAGCGTTCCGTTTATTTTCAAATCTGCCACTCCGCTTTTTTAAAACACGTTCTACACTAGCGTTAGTGTAGAACACGTTTTTCTCAATATTTTCTGCATTTTCATTGTGTAATAAAAGAATGAATTTATTCAATAATTTTTCTATAACATAAAAGAAGATTAATTTTTTATATCATTAAAACCGATTTTTATTGTGATGAAATCAGTTTTTAGCTTGCAAATTAGGGGTTTTAAAGATTGAAAACTATTTTTTCTTAATATTTAAGAAAAACTGATTTTTAACAAGATTTTGTGTAATTATTATTGCCAAACTATCCATTTAATGGTTGATTGGCTGATTGCATAATGGTTTAAAAGTTCAATGTTTTGTGTACTTACTAACAGTCCTTAATATTCTTGTTTGTCCCTTCACTAAAATAAAATTTATACGTGAAGTGCATGAATTAATTTAATGATATTAGTATAATTTTTATTTCTACTTACACATGTATTGGTGATGTTTCGGTGGATGCAACCTCGTGTGTCGTCATCTCTTACGATTTAGGCGTTTTTTTATAGCATGTTCACATTTAATTTTATTTTTTTTTTTTTTTTTTTTACGATTTCCACGCCAAAAAGTGAACCATTTTTTTATATTATGACGATGCCATAAATAATTTTAAAAGGTCTCAAGATTGTTTGGAAAAATATATTCATCATACAAAAATTTGAAATAAACGTTGGTTTAAATGATATGCAAATAATAGTAGTGCATACTCTCTCCGTCACATATAAAGTGAGATTTTTGGTCAATTTGATTGCACTTTGATAATTAATTTGAATAATAAATAATGATCGTAATAAAAATTTAAAAATTGTTATTGTATCATAATTCATAATATTTTCAATAACAATTTCCAGATATTAAATATGATAATTATTTTTATTTAAAATTTTAGTCAAAGTGTAATCAGGTTTGACTAAAAATCTCACTTTGTCTGGGACGGATGGAGTATGGATTTTGGTGTACAAGTCAAAAAATTTATGGTCTCATACAAGCAACTAAACAAATGACAATGGCACGTGAAATTAGACTGAAGTATATGGGACAAGGAAATGTTATTATAGGGGTAAAAATCTAAAGGACAAACAAATAATTGTCTTATCACAATCTCACTACATCGAAAATGTGCTTGACATATTTGAGGTCTTTGATTTACCTTCGGCTAAGACACTTTAGATCCAAGTCTACATTTAGTCAAAAATAGAGGTATTCCAATTTTACAGTAAAAATATGCTAGGATTATAGGTGGTTTGATGTACTTAACAAACTGTATACGCTCTAAGTATAAACAAACTGTACACGCTCCAATTTACCTATAAAGAAAAAAAACCTCTCAATTTTCTCTCGCTTTTCCATTCACACTAACTATCCACTTACTTTCTCATATCTCATTTCTCTCCCCTTTCCACTCACAGTCGCACACTACTTATTTTTATTTTATTTTTTAATATTTTCCATTAGTTTTAGTTCATAATTTTTTGGGGTAGGTATGAAAGGAAAAGAAGTCATGTGTTTGAGCACGTGATTACCAAGCTTAAATGAAATTGAACAGACCCAACCCAAGTATGCAGGAACAATGCGGGATCCAAGGATACCATCAACATCACATTCACCGTAAAGACAAGGAAAGCGTTAAAAGAGGATCTTTGTCAACGTGTAACAGTTAATAAGAGACTTAGACCATCACACACCATGGTTGTTTAATGGGGGTTTAATGGTCATTCACACAAAATAGTTGGTTTAATCCTTGCAATGGTTGTTTAATTTTGTTGAAACAATTCAACAAGTGTGAATGCAGCAAGGACGGACACGTGGCGGCCAAAGAGTGGGGGTTGCGGGCGCGTGCACACAACGCGCCAGAGAAGGCGCGTCCAGCGGCTTCTCTTCCTTTTTTTTTTTTTTTTTTTTTGGCCTGAACATGTGTCACCTTCTGATTGGCTGACGAGTTATTTTTTTTATCCCAATTATTTCACAAAAAAAAAAAAAAAAAAAAAAATTACACCAAAATTCCTAACAAAAATTTATCTTTAAATTGACATAAGTTTCATTGTATTCCGACACAAAAAAAACCCCATCTTTTTTCTTTAAATGAATCCCAATAATAACTATTTCAACACTAATCATAAAAATAAAAAATAAATTTTAAGTGGTGGGGTATAGGATGATGAGTGAGAAAAATGTTGAATTGGGGATTAAACAAACTATTGTAGGGTTAAAAGTTGAATGCGTGTTGAATGGATGAGTTGGAAGAGAGAGAAGCTGATGTGGAGTGATAAAGTGGGTGTTGAATTAGAAATGCCGTTTAATACATTGTATATGGTCTTAGAGCCAATGTGGCCCCAAAGGTGTGTTAGTACAATGTTATTAATTAATTAATTTGTTTTACTCTTCTACAGTATATTTTTTTATTTATTTCCTCTACATATTATACTTAGACCATCCACAATTTTAGAAAACTTGCATTCCCATTTTAACACTCCAACTCATCTTCTCTCTCATCCATCTAATAATTCAACTACCTATTCATTTAACCACCCTACAATGGTTAGATTAAAATTAAGGGCAAATTGCACTTTAGTTACATGAGTTTGTCGTCATGTTTCAATTGGTTATCCAATTTGTGTTTGTTACAATTTGGTTGCTGAATATGTTTTTTTGTTGGAATCAGGTGTAATTTTGGTTAGCTCGTTAGAAAACTAATGAAAATGAATGAAAAATGTAACAAGCATCTTTCAAAATTGCAATTTTTTATGAGCTCTTGGATCACGGAATTCTGATCTAACACGTACATGATCTGCAAGTGCAGGTAATACCTCAATCGAGAATGGTTGTTGTGTACTAGACCCACTTGCCTCGGATTGATCCTGATAGTCAAGCCAATTATGAGAATATGTATCATGTTCATCCTCAACAATCATATTATGTAATATGATACATGACTTCATGATGATAGCCAAGTCGTCTATCTCCCACATTCGAGCTGGTTCTCGAATGATTTTAAATCGAGCTTGGAGCACTCCAAATGCACGTTCTATATCCTTCCGACACCCCTCCTGAAATATTGCAAATACCTTATCTTCTTCCCTTTGAGAAAGTCTAACTGATTTGACGAAAGTCGGATAAGAAGGGTAGATACTGTCAGCAAGATAATATGTCATATTATAGGACGTTGATTCACAAAGAAATTGACTCGTGGAGTATTTCTTGTTCAAGATCATCGAACACTAGCGATCGGTCCAGAACATTTATATCGTTCAATGTGCCCGGACATCCGAAAAAGGCAAGCCAGATCCATAAATCATGAGTGGCAACTGCTTCAAGAATAACCGTGATGGTTCCCTTATCACCTCTAGTAAATTGACCTTCCCAAGCAGTAGGACAATTTTTCCATTCCCAGTGCATGCAATCAATACTCCCGATCATCCCTGAGAACCCCCGCATCTCACTAACTGCATAGCCAATTGTGTTGAAAATTCTGAAAATTCTAATCCTGCAGAATTTCCAACATTTTCATTTCTCATTGGCATGTAATAAGGTGGTGGATTATGATTATAAGGGGGTGGAGGTTGTTGAAATTGCATTCCGAAATATGGATGCCAATTTGGCACAGCTGAAGGCATGAGATTTGGTTGAAAAAAAAATGATTTGGTACATTTTGAGGACGTGGTTGGCTGTACGATTGATTCTCTAATCGAGAATCATTAAGATCGTAGTAATTTGGTGGATAATTACTTGAATTTTGAGTGTTGAAAGGGTTATTATTGAAATCCATTTCACAAAAAAGATGATGATTTTTTTTAAACGTGGGGTTAAAATGAAGAAGGATAATTGAGAAAAGAGGTTTTTTTTTTCCGGTGTCCAAATCAAATGAAACTTGCATCTGTTTATAGGGAAAAAAAATATGAATTTTGGTGAAAAAAATAATAATTTACTAGGTGATAATTCAGCTCAATTTCGGATAGAAAATATATCCGAAAATCCCATGGACCAATCATAGCCCAACACGTGTCCCAATCAGATGGAAAAAAAAAGCTGTTGTCTGCCGACACGCGCGCCGTGTCGGGCGGTGTGAGACACGTGTGTCGGCCCAATGGAGCGCCGACGCGTGGAGTTTCGTGGGGCCCCTTTTTTTTTCAGTCGAATGAAAAGTTTCATTTTTCACTTTCATCACACCCATTTTTATTTTTCTATTGTAGCACTTCAACTAGTTAAAATCCACTTTCAACCCACTTTTCATTCCCCATTGTAGGTGGTCTTACACATTTTTATGAGTTTATTCTCAAATTAATCAATTTATTTATTCACTTTAATTTTTTGTAAGGAAAAAATAGTGATGATTATTATCGGACAAGAGGAGTATTGTTTAGTAGTTGTTTCTTTCGGAAAAATAATAATTGTAATAATTTTTGTTTTATTTTTATTGAAGTTCAATCAAAATGCCTTGCATATTTTTATTTTTTCTAAACTACCTACATCCAAATACCATATTATATTGTATGCTGCATAATTTGCATGAGTAGAATCACAAATGAGACAAAGCTTTCCCAAGTCCAACAAAGTTTTAACGTTGCTCTATTTCAAGGGCTCGTACCCTAAATTTTTAACGATGCCGCAATCCAAAGGCACAAACGCTAAATATTTGATTAAGTTGGAACACCTCTTACCAAATGATTTGCGCGTTTGTTGATAATCAAATGAAACTATTATTTTTATGCTCAAATATTAATATGTTCTCTCCATTAGCGTGTATGTTGTTAAAATGCAGATCCATATAACACTTAGTCTGACCTAAAATATATTGCTCCATATTTTGTACTCTGTTATAAGGTTGAGCATGTATTGGCATTGAATTTGAACTGTAATTTGACATATTACCACTTTTGTTTTACCGTCAAATATGTGTCTTACTCCATCTATCTCAAAATTATACTTTCACATGTTCTTTCTATTTCTCCCAAAAAATTAGTTTATTTTCAAATAAAGGCTTCAAAATCCCAAAAAATTCAAAATTTATAATTTAGGCTTAAAATGTTTGAAAAATATGCGATTATCATTATGGAACGGAGTACGTATATATTTAAAAGTTATATAAAACATGTCATAAAAAAAGAGTGACTCAATGGTAAAATCCAAGTTTGACGACTTTGTTAATGTTATAATTCAAACTTAAGTATGATCTTTATGATTATCCTTACTGGGAAGATATATAAAGAAGTAATTATTTGTACATTTTTATATATTTTTTAAAAACCCACAAAATATTTCTTCAACCTAAAAGGTCCTAAAATTAAATTATCGATACCAAAAAGCTCAAACATTAACGAATTGACTAACGCGGTTAGGTTTGAGTATTCATATTGATGAAAAACAACAACTTTTTTTTCCAACTAATAACGTATTACAAATACAAAAGCTTTTTGCAATGTAAAATAATTTAATTGTAATATTCTTGGATATTATAATAATAATAATAGTTATAACAACAACATATATATTTAATTATTATTACTATTTTAATTAATTAATAATTTTTAATAATACAATTAATAATAAATCAATAAGAATGAAAAACAACAATGAATGTGATAATATTGAAAATAATATCATCATAATTTTATTATTTGTATGATCATTCATAATAATAATAATAAAATAAAAAAAATAAAGAAGCACCTTTCAATTACTTCTCTAATATATCAAAAAGTTATATTTTTATTATTAAATATTAGGTAGTTAAATAATAATGATTAATTTATGTTGTTTCTAAAACTATTATTATTATTATTTAATAATAATAATATTACTATAATTATTCCGCATTATAATTTTTTTAATATACCTAACATTTCATAAAATGAAAAGAAAGTTAAGCTTTTAACAATATGAAAGTTCACACTTAACAGTGTTAGTTATATAGTTAGCGTTTGATATTTTTGGTATTGATAATATAAATTTAGAATTTTTTGAATTGAAGAAAAAAATTGTGGGTCTTTTGGATATGAAAGTTTTTTAAGGGATTTTTTGGTATTTTTCCAAAAAGAAAAAAAAAACATTAACAAAGTCATACTAAAATTTGACTTTCAAACCTTTTTTTTAAAAAAAAGAAAAAAAAAGGAACTGTTTATGATACGTCACATCAACCTCGTCAATTTTATATTTTATAAATTTTAATGATCTAAATGTATAAATGTTTTTCTAATCAAACCAACATTTGATTGTGCAAATGCACAATAATATGAGTAGGTTCTCCACAAAGAAACAAAGAGAGAATGACTAAAATAAAAAGACATTAACTAAGGCTTTCAACAAAGAGACATTCCAATCGAAGATGAATTCAATTTTGCATTAAACAATTTGATTTGATTTGATATACTCCGTTCGTCCCACATCACTTGAGACTTATTTTCATTTTGGTCCCCACTTCACTTGAGACTCCCTGAAATGGTAATCCTTTATAATTTTATACTCCCTCTGGTCCAAAATAACTATCACTTTTGGTCAATCAGATGTAACTTTGATTAATAATTTAAATAAAAAATATTGATGCTAATAATAATCTAAAATTTGTCATTGTATTATAATTAATAATACTTTTAATAACAATTTTTAGATTTTTATTAGGATCATTATTTTTTGTTTAAATTTAGTGGTCAAACTTACATATGTTTGACCAAAAGTGACAGTTATTTTAGACCAAAAGGAGTATTCAATTTACCTCACTCACTCATTCTATCTCTTCATTTTCCACCACACAATTCATTCAACCAACCTACTAACAATCCCACTCATTATGTCTTTTTATTTTTTACCACACATTTTCTTTATTTTTTTCCTTAGTTATTGTGCCCACCTTTCAGGTATCAAGTGAGGTAGGGCGGAGGGAGTATTTGATTGAAAATTAAAAAGTAAAAAAAAAAAAACGGTTTGAAGGATAAATATTTACTTTTTTAAACATTTAATTTTATAATTTATACTCTATAGTAAATATTTTAAGTAAGGCCTTAAAATTGAATTGAATTTAAGCTTAGAGAAAATTACCATAGGGTCCCTCATCCTAAGTCTAACTACCACCTAATCCAACCTAATATTTCCATCTACCATCTAGTCCAAGCTAATCTTCTTATTTACCACCTAGTCCCTCGGAATTATTAAATCCCGAAACTACCCCAACTATAAATAGAGCCCTACCCCTCCACCTCTCACAAACACGCCTCCTCCCTCTCTCTACTTTCTTTCTCTTCTGGCACGCCCTCGCTACTTTCTCTCTCTACATCTCCGGCGACCCCTCATCTCCCCAACTCCGGCGACCTTCTCTCTTCCCCTATCTCCGGCGACCCTCCCTCCCCGACCCAAATGCGTCCCTCTCCCTCCCTACTTTCCCTCTCAACCCAACAAGCTCCGGCCGGCCAACTGCTCAGATCCAACCAAATCGCCCACCCATCTAACCATCGCTGGCCATCTCCGGCGACCCCATCCCTCCCCTAACCCCGGCGACCCTGCAGCTCCTTCTCCGTCACCGGCCACACCTACACCATCTCCGTTCACCCCTCCCCCACCTCCGGCAGTTACAGATCTAGCCCTCACCTCTCTCTCTCTCTCAATGGCGACCTGCAACTCCTTCTCCGTCACCGGTCACCCCCACGCCAGATCTGACGTCAGATCCCCTCAACGTCGCGACCTTTACTCTTTCTTCGGTCCCCGCTAGCTCCGGCGACATCCCGTCGGTTTGTTTGTTTGTGTTTTTTTTTTTTTTTTTTGTTTGTTTGGGAAATGAGAGTATAACTGTGAATTTGTTGATTGTATTGTTAAGGTTGGTAAATGATTTTTTTAAAATTCCAATTGGAGAAGTTCAATAAAATTATGTGGAATAACTAGTATAAATTACAGAATTTTTGGATATGTTTAAGGCCTTCAAATCGATTTGATTTATGGTATATTTTATAATGTTATGTGATAATTGTGCAAATAATTTGTTGGTGGACTGGTGGGTTTGAATGTACAAAGATTCATTGTTGGTATTGTATTGATTTGGTTTGCAAAGTTCACAGTTTTTTCTTTTGAATAATTGTGAATTTCTTTGCTGTTCTTGGAACATCTGTGAACAACTGCGAACCTGTTCTTGGAACAAGTGTGAACTTGTTGTTAGAACATCTGTGAATAGGTTCTTTGGAACAAGTGTGAATCTTTTCTTTGGAACAAGTGTGAACCTGTTCTTGGAACAAGTGTGAACTTGTTCTTGGAACAATTGCGAACTTACAATTGCGAACTTGTTTTTTAGAACAAGTACGAACTTGTTATTGGAACAATTACGAACTTACAATTGCGAACTTGTTTTTGGAACAAATACGAAATTGTTATTGGAACAATTGCGAACTTACAATTGTGAACTTACAATTTCGAACTTACAATTGCGAACTTACAATTGTGAACATACAACTGTGAACTTGTTCTTGAAAAAAATAGTTTTTTTTTTTTTTTTTAAATTGTGAATTTGTTCTTGGAATAACTGTAAACTTGTTCTGGAACAATTGTGAACTTGTTCTTGAACAACTGTGAATTTGTTCTTGATTTTTTTTAAATGTGAATTTGTTGTTAAGAGCTGTTAATTTGTTTTTGTAGAAAATGTGAAGTTGTTTTTTTTTATATAAAGAATGATTCTTTCTTTTTTTCAAAAAAAAAAAGGACACCGGAAAATGGTCGCCGGAGGTGGTTGGGATGGGTGGTCAAAGGTGGCCATGGTGGTTGGAGAGAGAAAGTGAAATGATGGAGGGAGTGGCATTAATGTAATTTTTCATTATTTATTAAGGGCATTAGTGTCCTTTTAATGACCCTTGGACTAGGTGGTAATATTTCAAAAAAATCAAATGGTCGCCGGAAAATGGTAGCCGGAGGTGGTTGCCGGAAAATGGTCGACTTAGGTGGCCGCCGGAAAAGGGTAGCCGGAGGAGTCGCCGGAAAATGGCCGCCGGAGGTGATCGCCGGGAAATGTTTGCCGGAGGTGGTCGCCGGAGGTAGTGGTCGGTCGGAGGTGGTGGCTGATTGGTCAAAGATGTTGACTGGTGAGAAGGTGAAAGGTTGAGGAGGGAGGGGTACTAATGTAATTTTCAGTCATTTAGTAAGGACATTCATGCCCTTTTAATGAATTGTGGACTAGGTGGTAAAATCAAAAATACCTTGTCCTTGATGGTAGTTTTGATTATGATGAGAGACTAAATGGTAGTTGCCCCTTAAGCTTATTTAAAAAATTTAGGCGGAATGAGTATTATTTAAAGATTTTGATTGATCCCGAAGGACATGTCCGTCTGGGATCCGCAGGACAGATTAGGCGTTATCAATGCCATGATTTTTTAGTGTGGGCCAAGGCCGTCCGTCCTCTGTTTTAATAGGGAGTATAACAAACTCATTTTTCTCCCCTAAAAAAAAAAAGAGAGCTCATTTTTCCTCCATTTTTTTGTACAAATAAACATGTCATTCGCATGGGGTTCAATTTTTTTCTTGTGGCGGAGCTTACACGATAAATTTCATCATGTATTTTTCGCTTTCTAAAATTTTCATTTAAAATTCTAGTAATTTTAAGTGTCATATTTTTTGGTAAGAAATGAACAAAGTGTCATATTCTTCTATTTTTATATGATTCAAAATAATTCCTACATATTTATTAGTAACAAGTTTTTTTTTTTTTTTTTTTCTGAATCAAGTTTTATTAAAAAATTAACAAACATGAATCATGGGTAATTTTAATTGAGACGGAGTATAAATTTAAGTGGAAGGATAAACAAGATAATTATCGTTTCAGATTCTAAAGTCCAAATTATTAGTTTCCTGGCGTCAACTCCTAACACATGTACTGTTTTCCAGTTATCATTTTTGACTTCCCTCTCTCTTTCCACACACAAAAACACACACACACACACACACACACACACACACACAGAGTTTCTATTTATTGGTTCTGAATTAAGGTTGCCTTTTTCATTTGTGTGCTTCGGCTTTCTTGGTGCACCAAAACAAGCCCTCCGACTCTTATCTCCTCTCTCTCTCTTTCTCTCCCAGGTGAGCTATGCTAGAAATACTGTTTTTTTTCTTTCTTGTTCTTCATTGCAGAATCTTTTAGATTTTGGTTATTTGGATGATAATTTTTAATACCCATCAGATAAAATTCAATATTTCTTTTCCTTTTTCTGTTTTCATTTTTCACATTTCTGTCAATTTTTAGTTTTTGGGTCAGGTCTCACCTTGATTTTGATTACAAAGCACCTTTCCATCTGTCCTACCATTTTGAGGCACCTTACAAAGATTTTCTTTCTTCATATCATTATTTTCTTTCCCCCGATATACTCACTCGGTCTCGTAACTACGTGGACAAAATGAGTTTTGGACGGACAATTAATAATAGATGAATAGTAGTAGGCAGTTGTTGTTATCGTGAAAAGTGAAGTACGAGAGAGAAAGTAGGGTAGTAAATAGTAGATTGATTGGAACTTTGTCCATATAGTTATGAGACGGAGGGCGTATATTTTTGTAGGCTGTATTAGTACTATAATTTTTGTAGGCTGTATACACTGAATTACTTCCACTCCCATCTCCCTCTCTGTTTTTTTTGCAGTCTGCTTTGATTGTACATTAAACAGTTGAATGTGTTGACAGCTCTAAATTATCAAAAGGTGTGTTGAAGATGGAGAAATGTTTTGGCCTTAAATGTGAAGTCTTTTTCTTGTCTCTTATTTTTTTTTTCCTTTTTCATGAATGCTGTCCATTATTGAAGAGATTTTTTTGCTTTTCTCAATTCCATTTCCAATTATTTGAGTTACACTGTGTTTGGTTGAATTGTTTTGAATTCACTTACAACATCTTGTTGAACATATTTATATCTAGATCTATTATAAGTGTTGGTACTGAATCTTAATGAGTTGCTATTTGCTGGTAATCACTTAATAATATTTTAAATGGTATTTGTGTGTATGTGTGTGTCATTAATGTTGTTCTGATGAATTTTCTCGAGTTTTTCATATTTTTAAAACTTAATATCTTGTTACTTTTTCTTGCAGAGAGCTGAATAATGCAAATTGTTGGACAAAGGGGATAGCAAATTTTTGAACCAAACATGGCTTCTGATTCTTGGATTACATCCCTTTCTTGCTCAAGCTCAGTAGTGAAGGCCTCACAAGACACCTCTGTTTCAGCTACGATTCAATGGCTAAGATTCATTTTTCTCTCTCCTTGTCCTCAAAGAGCTCTTCTATCTTCCATTGATGTCATATTCTTGCTTTCCCTCCTTGTATTTGCAATTCTTAAGCTTTATTCCAGATTCACCTCTAGTCGAGGGTCGACCCATCAAGAGCCATTGATCGCTAAAGCTAGTGCTGTTGTTAAAACCACTTTCTGGTTTAAGTTGACTTTGACTGTGTCTGTTATTTTAGCTATTGGGTCCACAATTTTATGCATTTTGGCATTTGGTAATAACACCCTCTCGCAATGGAAGTTCGTAGACGGGTATTTTTGGGTGATTCAAGCTTTAACTCATGTCGTCATCACCATCTTAATTGTCCACGAGAGGAAGTTTCGAGCCGTTAGTCATCCGTTAACTCTTCGTGTCTTTTGGGTTACTAATTTCGTTATCTTTTGCCTGTTTGCTTCTTCGGGAATCATTCGCTTAGTTTCAGTTAATGACGAAATTTTGAAATTGGATGATGTAGCTTCGTTAGTATGTCTTCCTTTATCGTTGCTCCTTTTGGTTGTGTCAATAAAGGGCAGTCCTGGAATTGTGGTTATTGTTGGTTCCGAATCAGGAATTGAAGTAGAAGCTGAACTTAAAGAATCCTTAGTGAATAACTCCAATGTGAGTGGATATGCTTCGGCATCTTTTATATCGAAAGCTTTTTGGATATGGTTGAATCCATTACTACGAAAAGGCTACACTTCTCCTTTAAAAATTGATGAAATTCCATCTCTTTCACCTGAGCATAGAGCTGAGAAAATGTCAGAGCTTTTCGAATTAAATTGGCCTAAACCAGAGGAAAAGTCAAAACACCCTGTCCGGACTGCTTTGCTCCGCTGCTTCTGGAAGCATATTGCATTTACTGCTTTCCTAGCAATCGTGAGGCTTGGGGTTATGTATGTGGGCCCATTACTTATTCAAAGATTTGTTGATTTCACATCCGGTAAGGGAAGTTCTCCTTACGAAGGATATTACCTAGTCCTTACTCTCCTTATCGCTAAATTCTTTGAAGTTTTGACCTCGCACCAGTTTAATTTCCATTCACAAAAGCTCGGTATGCTCATTCGGTCAACTCTTTTGACTTCATTGTACAAGAAGGGATTGAGGCTCTCGTGTTCAGCAAGACAATCACATGGGGTTGGACAAATTGTAAACTACATGGCTGTTGATGCTCAACAGTTATCTGATATGATGCTTCAGTTACATGCCATATGGCTAATGCCACTTCAGCTATCATTAGCATTAAGCATTCTTTACGCCTACCTGGGCCCACCAACATTTGTAACACTCATCGGACTCGTTGCAGTCATATTATTTGCAGTTTTCGGTACTAGAAGGAATAACCGGTACCAATTCAATATATGACTCAGCGGGATTCTAGAATGAAGGCGACTAATGAGATGCTTAATTACATGCGAGTGATCAAGTTTCAGGCATGGGAAGAGCACTTCAATAAGAGAATCATGTCTTTTCGGGAATCGGAATACAATTGGCTATGCAAGTTCATGATCTCAATCAGTGCCAATGTCATTGTGTTATGGAGCACTCCGTTATTTATATCCACACTCACGTTCGGAAGTGCAATTTTGTGGGGAATCCCGCTTGATGCTGGGACTGTATTTACTGCCACCTCGCTTTTCAAGAATTTGCAGGAACCAATCAGAACTTTTCCTCAATCTATGATCGCTATTTCTCAGGCGATGATCTCGTTGGGGAGGTTGGACAAGTACATGAGTAGTAAGGAATTAGTGGTAGATTCGGTTGAAAGAAGGGAAGGTTGTGAGGATAATATTGCTGTCGAGGTTAAAGATGGGGTTTTTAGTTGGGATGACGAATCTAGAGAAGGGGTGGTGAAGAATTTGAATTTTGAGATTAAGAAGGGGGAGCTGGCTGCTATTGTTGGAACTGTAGGGTCCGGGAAATCTTCTCTTCTTGCATCAGTTCTTGGTGAAATGCACAAAATTTCCGGAAAGGTGTGATCTTTTTCATTCAAGTGCTTTGTGTTGACTAAATAGTTTCTTCTTTTCAAATTATTACTCCCTCCGTCTCGAATTGATTGTCCCATTTGACTTTTCAAACATACTAAGGTTACATTGTAAGTTTTGGAAATTCAGTGATTTGAAGCCTTAATTCTTGAAATGGGACCAACTTTTTGGGAAAAACAAAGAGGGAAAATGGGACGATTTTCTTGTTGGGACGGAGGGGGTAATACTTTGTATAATCTTTTTTCAGGTTAGGGTTTGTGGGTCCACTGCTTACGTGGCACAGACGTCATGGATTCAAGGTGGGACCATCCAAGAGAACATCTTGTTTGGATTGCCTATGAAAGAAGAGAGATACAGTGAAGTTATTAGGACTTGCTGCTTAGTGAAGGACTTGGAAATGATGGAGTTTGGAGACCAGACTGAAATCGGAGAGCGTGGATTGAATCTCAGTGGTGGCCAGAAGCAGAGGATCCAACTTGCCAGAGCCGTTTATCAAGATTGCGATATATATCTTCTTGATGACGTCTTTAGTGCTGTTGATGCCCACACCGGCTCGGATATATTCAAGGTGATTAGATTTATAATATATTTTTATCTTGCATCAGTTTAATTCTAAACTTGAGAAGTAGAAAGGTTGTTTGATCTATTTAAACTACGAAAATGATCTCTATCTGCAACTTGAACCAGTGTATTTAAAGGTATGAACTTTTTTTTTGTCTGCAGGAATGTGTAAGGGGAGCTCTTAAAGATAAGACCATTCTTCTTGTAACGCATCAGTTGACTTCCTGCATAATGTTGATCGAATCTTGGTATGTACTTATTTTATTGACTTTTTACGTATTTTTGTATAACCTCCATTGCTCAAAATATTGGTGTGGATAATTAAATCAAACTTATTACTGGTACTTATTAGTTATCGTACAACTTCAATTCTCCAGGTCATGCGAGATGGAATGATTGTACAATCAGGAAAATATAACGAGCTGCTCGAATCTGGAACGGACTTCCTGGCACTGGTTGATGCCCACGAAACATCCATGCAATTAGTAGAAACAGAAACAGCACATCCAGCTGAAAAGTCCGTACTACCCCCAGCATCGCCTCGAGAAGAAAGTGTTGATGACAATGCTTTAAAAAGGCACGAATCTGAAGTGGGAACTTCGAAGTTGACACAAGAAGAGGAGAGAGAGATTGGAAAAATCGGGGCCCATGTTTACAAAGTGTATGCAACCGAGGCATTTGGATGGTGGGGGGTGGTGATGGTGATTGGTTCATCACTCATTTGGCAAGGTTCGATGATGGCGAGTGATTACTGGTTGTCGTATGAAACTTCTGCAGATCGTGCAGCGTCATTCAACCCTTCTCTGTTTATTGACGTTTATGCCCTCATCGCTGTGGTTTCATTTTTTCTGATATTGATAAGGATTATTTTTACCTCGATTATGGGCCTCAAGACTGCCCAAATTTTCTTCAAGCAAATTCTTTACAGCATCCTGCATGCTCCTATGTCGTTCTTCGACACTACACCTTCTGGAAGAATTCTTAGTCGGGTACTTTTTTTCTTTTTTAAATTCAAATTCTTTATCTTGCTCGTATATGTTTTTTTTTTTTTTTTTTTTTTAAATAGTGTGAAACTAACATAGTTTTTATAATTGTCCATAATTTGTGTAGGCATCAAGTGATCAGACCAACATTGATGTCTTCATCCCGTTTATTATGAGCATTACGATTGCCATGTATATGACATTGCTCAGCATCATCATCATCACATGTCAATATGCTTGGCCGACTATTTTCCTTTTGGTTCCACTTGGTTGGTTGAATTTCTGGTATCGGGTATGGCACTATTCATAATTTTGACATTTCTTTCTCTTTCTTTTTCCACTAGTTTGACCATCGTGTTGACCTTCACTCTTTCTCCTTCCAAGAAAAAACGGAAATTTTCTAATAACAAATGTAGCTTCTCTAAATTTCGGTTTTTTTTGGATTTCAGGGATACTATCTTGCAACTTCCCGTGAATTGACTCGTCTTGATTCAATTACAAAAGCTCCAGTCATTCATCACTTTTCTGAAAGCATCTCGGGAGTTATGACAATACGGTGTTTCAGAAAGGAGCAAATGTTTTCCCAGGAAAATGTGAAACGGGTCAATGGAAATTTGCGCATGGATTTCCACAACAATGCGTCAAATGAATGGTTGGGTTTTCGACTTGAACTACTTGGAAGCATTGTTCTCTGTGTGTCCACCTTGTTCATGATTATCTTACCTAGCAGTATTATCAAACCAGGTATTTATCTACTGCTTTCTTGATACTATATTCTATTCTAAAAAACTTTGTTAATTTGTCTTCAAGTTTATGTAATTAAACTGTAATCTAATTTTTTTTTCATTTTTTCATTAGAAAATGTTGGCTTATCCCTCTCATACGGCTTGTCCCTCAATTCGGTACTGTTCTGGGCAATATATATGAGCTGCTTCGTGGAGAACAGAATGGTTTCAGTTGAGAGGATAAAACAGTTCACTAATATACCTTCAGAGGCAGAATGGAGGAAGAAGGACTGCCTTCCATCTCCCGATTGGCCTACTCATGGCAATGTTGACGTTAAAGACTTGAAGGTAATGTGGCACTCTGAACAGAACTAACTGTAAAAATTTACTAATATATCCGTTAGTAATTCCGTTAGAAGGGTATTTTGGTCCAACAGCTCCTTAGTCTGACTTTGACATTTTAGGACAATTTTGCCCCTCCCAACAGCCATTTTGAGGGTATATTTTTGGTCCAAAACTAGTTTCTAGAAAGTAATACTCCCTCCATCCGAAAATGATCTTCTCATTTGTCTTTTCTCATTGTCCCAAAAAGTTCTCGTTTCTACAATTTGGGCTTAAAAGCGCATAAAGAAAACATGGCTAATGAAGCTAAGTGTTCATATTCTTAAAAAGTTTGAATAATCAAATGGGAAGATCATTTTAGGACGGAGGGAGTATATACTTGTAAAAGGAGGATAGCTGGTATCAGTGGCGGATCTACACATTTAAATTTGGTGGTGCCTATTTTTTTTAAAAAATTTTTTGAGCAATATCTTACAAATGTCATATATATGTTACTATAGGGGCCTACAGAGCACCGTCCATGATAGCAGTCACCTACATTTACATACATGTCCATTTCAATAGGACCAAATTTTCATTAAAAATCATCAGATCCTTGCTTACTTTTCCATTCCGATTTTGCTGTTCTATTCAAGTGTCAGAAAGGTGGCTAGCACACACAACAATCAATTTATAGCATATTAAGGTTCCAACCTCAGGGAAAAAAAAACTATATGACCACACATCAGTGTAATGCAGCCAACCCTTGTTGTTCTATTCAGGTTTAAGAGAGGTGACTAGCATACTCGGCAGTCAATTGCAACCTTAAGCGGGACGGAGTTAATAAAATACTTAGACAATGTACTCCAAGTAAAATTCACAAATATAAATATAATAGGCTTCAATATATCAATATTATATTAAATAAACGCAATTGGAACACTAGCGCTTGCTTTATTTCTCGGAGTCATTGTAATGAATCGATCCAACAACCTATTACCAAAATGAATTATGATTTTCAAATTAGTATCCTGCTGAAGAAAATCAAAATAAGCACACTCAAAATCAAAAAAAACAAACCCCCCCAAAATTCCGCAAGAACCCAGTTCACAAAATTGAAAGAGAAGAAGTTTTCATCAGTTTGAACGAAAGAATCAAAATCAAGAAGAAAATCATGACATTGAAATTAATTTTAGGGGTTAGGGTTTACCTTTGATTGGATTTTTTCTTGATTTCTTGAGGGGGTTGTGGAGGGGGAATATCTCCATCCATTCCGGCGATGGTGGTGGACTGCGATGGCTGTGTGGGGGCGGCCGGCGGCGGCGGCTGTGGCGAGCGGAGAGGCGAGCGACGTCGAGCGGCGAGTGGCGTCGACCTTCTGTTTCTACTTCTTTTTTTTTTTTTTGGGCGTGGGTTCTTTCTTATGCGTACAGTATAAGCTTATTAAGTTATTTCTGAGGTTTTTTTTTTTAAATTCCAAAACGACGTCGTTTTGTAAATTTTTTTTTTTTTTTTTTTTTTACCGGTGCCTGTGCACCTGTAGGCACTTGCCCAGGTCCGCCCCTGGCTGGTATCTCATTCCTTCACGAGAGGGTGAATATTCGAGTTTGCTAGTGTTTCAAATGGCACTCACCAATATTCCTTTAAATGGAATAAAACTACGTTACCCTTCTGAATGAAATGCTTAAACTTTTTTGTTGACCAGGTTCGTTATCGACCAAACACACCGCTAGTTCTTAAAGGACTTACCTTCAGGATTCGTGGAGGAGAGAAGATTGGTGTAGTTGGTCGTACAGGGGGTGGAAAGTCGACTCTAATCCAGGTTCTCTTTAGGTTGGTGGAGCCCTCGGGAGGAAAGATAATCATTGACGGCATTGATATAACCACTCTCGGGCTTCATGATCTTCGGTCTCAGTTTGGTATCATTCCTCAAGAACCAATCCTGTTTGAAGGAACGGTCAGAAGCAACATTGACCCCATCGGACAGCATTCTGATGAAGCTATATGGAAGGTAATTAATCCCCTTTTTTTCTTTGATTCAATGGCTTAAGAAATTGTGTGAATCTACTTATTTAAAATACTCCCGTTTAAATTGTGATTTTGTGTTTGTAGAGCCTTGAACGCTGCCAACTTAGCGAAGTGGTTTCTTCTAAGCCCGGAAAGCTCGATTCTGCAGGTATAAATTACAGTTCGCTAATACTTTTAAAGATCTTTTACTCACTTCTTCGTAAAAAGAAAAGAGTCGTATTTCTGAAGTTATACTCGCTCCGTCCCAAAAAGATAGTCCCATTTGATTTTTAATGGTCAATACAAGTGAACTATGACCAAGCATTAATGTCAATCTAATCACCCCAATGAAAGTCGAGAAACTTGTACGTTATTGATAAACCACTGAATGGTTTATTATAAACAGTTTTAATTTCACCTGAATGATTAGATTGACATTAATATTTGATCAAAGTTCACTTGTGTTGATCATTAAAAATCCAAATAGGACTATTTTTTGGGACGGAGAGAGTAGAAAAAAATCTTCTTTTTTACTTACATTTTGGTTGAGTGTTGTAGTTGTTGATAATGGAGATAACTGGAGCGTGGGACAAAGGCAACTGCTTTGCTTAGGAAGAGTAATGTTAAAGCGAAGCAGACTCTTGTTTATGGACGAGGCGACTGCCTCTGTTGACTCACAGACTGATGCCGTCATTCAAAGAATTATCCGTGAGGATTTTGCAGCATGCACTATTATAAGCATAGCTCATCGAATACCAACTGTCATGGACTGCGATAAGGTTCTCGTTATGGATGCAGGTATAAAAGTCCTTCTTAGACTTTACTCTGTTAGCCCTTGACAGAGGCAACATGTGGGCACCCATTAAAATTACATCTCAATGTTTTTTTTTTTCCCCTCAAACAAATGTATATTTGTGCACCCACTTACATTCAGTCTTCTATACTGGATACAGGACGGGCAAAAGAATATGACACGCCATCTAACCTAATCGAGAGGCCTTCACTGTTCGGGGCATTAGTTCAGGAGTATGCTAACCGGTCAGCTGGTTTATAGAACAATACCTGGGTTTCCCTCCGTCCCACCCACGGCATGCTTGTTTCGACAGCTTGGTTGCTAGTTTTGATAAATGTTCATCAGCGACCGACCATGTTGCTCTCGGGGAGAGTCCATAACACCATCGGACGGCGATCCGGGAAGCATTTGGTTTGTTACAATATGGATGAAGTAGGGGTAATACTGTTTAGAGGTCAGTGAAGCGGAAATTTTGCCCGTGCGATAATGGGGGATTCATTCATTTCTAACAAGTGTAATGATAATGTATTGGAGTACTCAGTTTTGGCTTTATTTCAAAGTTAATACGGATTAATAATTGAGTTTATTGTAAAATTGACATGCGTACTTTCATTTATTTTCAATTTGACTTGCAACAAGCTTTGGAAACATCAAATGTGGTTTGCGTACTTTCAATTTTTTTAACGGACATTACAGTGTAACACTCAAATCAAAATAAATCAAAACCCAAATTGGAATTCCAAATAAACCAATAACAGATATTCTTTCTTCGCATTCACACTCTTCCCCAAATAAACCAAATCCCAAAATTTTGAAAATAAAAAATTGAAAAATATTTGGAAGCTCCCCAGTTTCCCCTGCTCTCATTCAGCATTATCTCCCCCATTCCAGTATCAACGACACCATCTCCGCCACTACCGTATTGTTTTTGCTCTCTGCCTTGCAATAAACAAACCTAGTTTATTAATTTCAATTTCATAAACAAGAATCTGAAGAAACCCAGAAAAGGAAATGGAATGGGTGGGTTATGATTTGTAAGAAAATCGCTGCTTACAAAGCCGTCGATTTTGTTGAATCCGACATGGTCCTCGACTTCGGCACCAGCTCCACCGCCAAGCACGCCGTCGCCCTTTGTTGCAGAGCTTCTCCGAAGAACAAGCCCCATTTCTACGAATTCCCCTCTCCGATCTTGACACCCACCATGTTCTTGATCTGGTTACCAAAGGCGCCGACGAGGTGGACCCATACCTGAATTTGGGTCAAATGGGGGTTTGTTTCCAATTTGGACATAAACTGAATCTAAGCCTTATTCAATTTGGGTTTTCAAAATTTAGGGTTGGAAATTTTGGTTTTATGAAGAAATATATAAGTGGATGGGGATGGTGGGTTAGTGGTCGAAATGATTTCATTGAGGAGCGAGTGATTCAATTTTTGCCCGGAGGTGAGGTAGTGGTGGTCAGAAGGATATGGTTGGTGGCGGAGGAGTGATGAGTGGTGGTTGCCGGGTTTGGAAGGGACGGTTCATACGATGGGTGGGGTGTCAAGTCTGATTATGAAGATTGAGGAACACCCGTTAGTTTTTAACTTATGTTAAATAAAATAACGTATGTTACAAAAAATTGACGGATGAATAGTTTTTTTTTAGTGTCCCGTTATGTATTTTAACGGGTGTTAAAAAAGTCGTCTCAAAATTTTGAAAATGAAAGTACACAAACCACATTTGATGTTTCCAAAGTTTGCAAGTCAAATAGAAAATAAATGAAAGTACGCATGTCAGTTTTGCAATAAACTCGTCTCTTAATCTCATCGTAGTTTTCGCAATTGATTTGACGTTGTTTTTAAAAATTTACTTATGTATTTTGTATTTCTTGAAAATTGTGTTAAGATAATTTTCTCCTTAGAAATGTGACAAGTGTTCGTTCGCGGTCTGCTTATATTTGACTCAATATAATATAGTATGTATGTATGTAATAATACTCGAGCGCGAGTATAGGCTCGAACTCGAGATCTTTTAATTTCAAATTTCAAGAAAAAGATCCAAGTTTGAGCTCGGCTTGTTAAAACTAGAGTTCGAGTGGCTCGGGAAAAGCTCGTTAACAACTCGAAACTCAATTCGATTCGAGCTCCAACGATCAAGTTGGGTTCGAGCTCGAGCTCAAATGATTCAAGCTCGAATGATCAAGTTGGGAGCTCAAACGAGTCGATCTCGATTAAAGCTCGTCGAACAAATGAGCCGACTCAATAACGTGACTAGCTTGAAAAGTCGGTTCGAGCTCGAGTTCACGTCGAACCAACTCGAACTCGAGCTTTTACGAGCCAAGCCCGAGTCGAGCTCGAGTTGGCTCAATTCGTTTAAGAGCCCTAGTTGTTGTGTGTATGAAAAATGAGGTAAGAGTGTGAAAGTGGTGTTGGGAATACTCCATCTGTCTTTTTAGTCTGTTCACTTTTTGCCATTTTGGGTATCCCATTTGATAGTTCACAACCCAAAAAAAAAAAAGAAAGTTTATATTATTTTTTATTCAATGGAACCCACTTTTCATACTCACAACAACTATCCTACTCAATATTCTAACCCCACTCACATATCACATCACACTTTTCATATTTTTCTTTAAAAGTGAAAATGTGAACAAATTAAAAAGACGGAGGGCGTACTGACAGATAGTTATTGATAGATAGTTATTGTGAGCATTCTAAATGGATCTCATTGAATAAAAAATTACTCTCTCCATCTCAGAGTATATGTCTACCTTTGCTTTTTAGTCTGTCCCAGATTATATGTCCAATTCCTAAAATGGTGAATAATTTTTACTATTTCTCCCATTCATTCTCTCTCATACTTTACTTTTATACTCACTTACAACACCATTCAACTTACTATTCTCTTCCACTCATTCTCTCTCCTACTTTACTTTTATACTCACAACATTTACATCACTTCACCATTTTTTAATCTCCGTGTAAATTAGGGTAGACGTATACACTGGGGGCGGTAGAGGGATTACTAGTTTTCGTTTGGAGAATTATGAATGGGACGTCTGAAATATTCTTTTTTGACATAATTGTCCACTATATTCCAAGCATTTCCCATTTAGTCCTTGGTTGTGGTAGCCACCAAGCCCAACAGGGCGATAGGTTAAATTAAATCAGTTATCTTTTGAGTAAACTGCTTTTCTGCCCCTCGTACTATGGCCCCAACATCAATTTGACACTCGTACTATTGAAACACTAAATGTATGATGCGTACTATTGTTTTATATACAAAATTAACCAATTTACTATTCGGTCGTTAACTTTTTCTAACACACGTTATTTTTTCTAACGAGCATTAATTTATTTTAACGGATGTTAATAACTTAACGGATCTGGTTACTCCCCCACTATCTTCCCCACCATCGTTAACACCATACACGATACCACCACCACTCCACCTAATCACCGCCGCCGCCGCCACCATCTAGACCATCACCAGCATTGCCACTACCACCATTATTTTTCCTTCACCATAACTCTTCTGGCACAACCAAAATCATAAATCTATCAGAAACCTAACCAAATCGATCAAACTCATATATGAAAATTCCCCAAAATTGTTATTTTTGTTATGATATATTATTATGTGGATGTCCTTTGAACCGGAAGTTTACAAGATAATCTTTCGCGAAGCTTACTAGGGAAGCTTTGTAAATATCTTTAGTGAAGCTTATTAGGGAAGCTTTGTAAATATCTTTAGAGAAGCTTACAGAGGAAGCCAATTTCCTCCTATAAATAGTAGGCTCTAGTTTTCATTTCAATACACCTCAGAAGTTCTTAACTTCTATCTTTCTCTCTTGTATACTCTATAATAGTCTTGAAATAAAATATTCTCTATTAAGATTTTGCTCTTAATTCTCCAGTTTTATAACACGTTATCAGCACGACTTCGTTCTAGTTCCACATCCTGAGCTATAGTTACCAAAGTAGGTACAGTATTGATAAGATCTACCTAGTCTCATTTCAAGTTATTTCAAAATATTATAATGTCAAATCTCACAAAACTTGACTTTGTAGCTCTTGATATTACGGGTAAGAACTACTTATCATGGATCTTAGATGCAGAAATTCATCTAGATTCCAAGGGTCTGGGAGAAACCATAAAAAACGGAAATACTTGTAACGCCCATCCTTAATCTCGTTAAATATTTGACTTATTTGTTAAATTCTTGACTTGCTTGTTAAATTCTTGACTAGCATATTTATATGCTATTTTATTTGAGTTAATTATTTAATTACTTTGGAAAATTAAGGTGGTTAAATGTCAAAGTTGAAAGTTTAGGGGCCTTTTTGTCAAAGTTAGAACTTGAGGGGCCTAGTTGCAATTCTTTGAAAGTTTAAAGTATATCTTGTGGGTTTGCTTTCTTCTCAGAAGCATTTTTCCCAAATTTGTTTACGCTCTCTCCTTCTGTTCTAAAAGCTAGGTTTAGAATTCTTCCTATTCTCGACTGCTCGCGATTAATTATTCCTCTGTTCGTGATTCTGGTCCCGGATAAATATTCGTGGCGTTGAATAGAGCGTTCCAGACCGATCAGAAATTAATTTGGGTCAACTTGATTTCGGACTAGGTAAGTTATTAGCTCCCCCTTACTTGTAATAACATGCATATATGTTATTCCCGCTACTTGTTCTTGTTAAAATTGTGTTTTGAGCAACTTTTGTGATACTTGTAAAATTGGGACAAAGGGAGTATTCGTATGAACATAGACTTCCAAAAGTATCCTGGGAAAGTTAGAAAAATTGTACTCCTATTCGTGAGACGGTAAAATAGTAACTTGATTTAAATATTATTAGAAAAATTATACCATTATTTGTGGTACGGGAAAATGAATGGAAGTATCCCTAAATGTTTATAGTAGTATATTAGAAAATTGTACTTATACTTTTGGGGACGGTGAAATATTAAATAGGAATAAAAGGAAATTGTCCTATTATTTATGGGACGGTAAAAGAAATGAATTGGGCTTGAAATAGGAGTTCTAAACTTGTTAGTATACTCCTGAGAATGTTAGGAGTGTTAGTTAAATGTTACTCCTACGTGTGGGACGGAGAATTAATGAAACTTGAATTCAGGGGAAAAGGGCCAAAATTTGTACCGCACGGTCGTGCGCCTTTATTTGGCCCGGTCGTGCCAAATATCACCTTTAGGCAAATTCCTCGACAGTGTTAGCACGGTCGTGCGCCTATTATGGGCACGGTCGTGCCGAAAATGAGTTTTGTGTGAAAACCTCTCGACCTTGATAGCACGGTCGTGCCACTTTTGCGCACACGGTCGTGCCAAGGCGATTAGCACGGTCGTGCTCTTTGGTGTGCACGGTCGTGCCACCTGGAATCTGATTGTTCTCCTTGAATTGTTTCCTTCATAACTTTCTATAGGAAAGTCGGAATCAAGATCCGAAAGAAGCTGAATAACTTAGACTCAGAGGGCTATTCAAAGAATAAATTAATGAGGTTTTAAAGTGATTGTCTAGAGCACCTAGATAGGTGTTTTAAGACATTGAACTTGAGTATAAGTGTATGAATGCTCTTATGTGTCTGGAAATCAACGTCTTGTGTACCTTAGGGGTATAAAACAATGTTTTGAACTTGAACATCCTAAGAATAGGATTGAGAATTGGTAAGAGTAAAGTGTATAACTCTTATACATGATTGAATGTCCAAAGATTGGAATAAAACTTGAAGTATAAGACAATAAAATCTTGTACATGACTTGAACATCCAAAGAAAAGGGATTAAAACATGAATATAAGATTAATAAATCTTGTATATGCCTTGACACCAATATATGGGTAAGGTGTAAACTCGAAAGTGCTCAGAACAAGCATTAACGTGAATAAGAAATATTCTTGACTTGTATGTGCAATCATCGCACATAGTTGCTTGATAACAATGTGACTTCTTGATTACTTGAAGCTTGTTTCCCGTTGAGCTAGTCCATGAATATTGGATTAGTCTCCCCTCTCGTAGCTAAATTTTGTGTACCTAAAGGACACCAACTAATGTCTTGAGCTTGAATATCCTAGGAATAGGATCGTGAACTTGATTGGGAGATGTATAGCTCATCTTCTTAATTAAAACGTGAATATAAGATAAATAAATCTTGTACTTGTCGTAAATAACCAAAGAGTTGGATTGATAACTTAAGTATAAGTTAATTAACTCTTGTACATGTCTAACCATCCAAGAAAATGGATTGAGAACTTGGATACAAGATGATAAAATCTTGTAAAAGTCTTGACTGTCTTGATTGTCTTGAAAGTCTTGAATGTCTTGAAACCATTACATGAGTATGGTAATAAACTTGAAAGATTCTTGATGTGTATATGCAAATCTTGCATGTAGCTACTTGATAGAATGTAGCTTCTTGATTATTTGATACATGACATGAATAACCAAAGAATTGGGTTATGAAACTAGTTAGAGAATGATTAACTCTACTGTATACCTGAACTTGATACGTGTATATTGGAAGTGCTATGAATAAGCACTAAAGTACTAGTGATTGGTTTTAATCGTGTATATACTCAATGAAGTATATAAAGAATAAAGAATAATTACAGAACACAATATGTGTTAGAAAATGTATTCGATTATTAACGATACATATACGTGAAGTATGACCGTGTCTAGGTACAATGTGACCTATTCTATTACGGTTTAGAGTCTAAGGTGTTGGGCTCTACTTGATAGTAAGGGTATCGTGATAGACACTTTAATGTGTTAAACGTGATATAAATATGTACGTGCAAACTTGGCATGTGATTAAGTGATATACCCTACTACGTGATTGAGGTCTGTTATTAATAGACCCTAACTTGGATTGATCGTGTTACATGGACACTTACGTGCCATAGTTGAACTTGATTGGTATTCGCAATAATTGAGTACGTGTACTTGTATTCTCGTGAGCACATGATACATGATTACATGGTGCATAATATCGTGAGCACATGATACATAATTACATGGTGCATAAAGAATGGTCCACTACTAAGGGACTTAATTCTGTTCTCGTAGTTCAAGTAAACATCTACTTGTGCATTATTGTGTGAGTCCAGCTGGTTCTCCTTGCTTGTTCGAAAATATATAGGTTCACGCTTGTCGCGAGAGCTGGGGCTTAAGTGACAATCGGGTCCCTATGTATTTCCGCCTGACCCCTTACTACCGGCCATAGTAAGGGCATAGCTTCCTTGGTTGGAGCAATAAGCCTGACCTAAGTGAATGCTAACTCCTGTCTTGAACACCACGTGGATCTTGTTCTTGTGGATGACACTGGTTACCAGGTCTTCTTATATACTGCACAGCAGTTCTTGTTCTTGTTCTTGGTTGTCCTCAGCTAGAAAAGCATCGACAACAAATGGTATTTTGGGAGGAATAAGGAAGGATTCAGGTAAAAATGCGTGATAGGCCTATGTGCATCTTGGTGAGTTGGTTTAGCCTCTCACACTACTTGACTACTTGTTACCTGAACCTTTCTTGAGCTTGATTACTTGTTGGGTTGGCTTAGCCTCTCCTATACATGTTACTTGATGATACTTGATATATGTTTAGTTGAGTATCTACTTGTATTGCATGATAACATGACATATAGTTGCATGTTAATAGCTTACTGAGATTTATCTCACCCTTTATTTGTTTAATTGTTTCCCCCCCCAGGAAAGCAGGGGATAGTACGCAGTGAGGCTCGACTTAGTTGGGAACTTACTCAGCAGGATATTCTTGTTCGAAGTTAGTGTCCTTTTATATTTTGGTAAGGACGATCTTGTATGAGTTTATAAACTCTGGGCTTGTGTTGGGGTAGTATTTGTTGTCCCTAGACAGTTCTTGATGCCAGCTTATTTGCTAGGCATGTCTTCCGCTGTATGTAACCTTGTTTGGTTTTAATTTTCTTGGTCTAGAACTCGTGTGAGCTATCTTAGCTCCCTACTCTTGAGTATATATATCATGTCAGTTTTGTTTTTAACAGGTATTGTTCCTGTTTCCCGTTAGTTTCTTGTTTCTTGTTAGTTACGCGCACCAGGTTCGAGGTTCTATTAGGGGATCCCGGGACCTGGGGCGTGTCAGTGTGGTATCAGAGCTATGGCAGCTCTAGCCTGGATTCTATGGCCTCTAGTAGTTTCGAGACTACGTGTTGATATTGGATTATTAGTAAGAGCTTGATAGAAGTGTGGGTGATAACACCCTATACGTTACTATGTTAACTTGGTCATGTTACCTAGATGGGACATTGATGTGATACGTGTTATGGCTTGGCTCTTACGTGTCATGACTTGACTTTCTATGTGTTAGGTCATTCTTGTTTACCACAATAGATGGTAATTATTTCTATGCTAGTATGCTTGACTATATATGTGAGCATGATAGATTTATGCATAACCTTTATGTTCTGCATTGAAAGTCTAGAAAGGGTTCTTGAGATTGTACTGGGTATTTAACCTATGTGATTAATAGTGGAATTTCTAAACCAAACCAGATGGATGTATCCATTCTTGATGAGAAACTTGGATTATATTGAGTTGTGACAGTGCGAATACAGTGCTGACATCTGGATTAATGTTCTTGACATCGATTGAGTTAAACGAGTTGAAGATTCAACTTGAGAATTTCTTGATAGAGGATATATCTACCTTGTAGTGGATGTCTGAAGTGAGTATCTGTGTTGACCTATAAGTGGAAACAACAAAGGTACGCGTGTTATTAAGATTTTCTTGATCTTGTTAGAGATTCATGAATGAATTTCGAAGGCAGCTTCATTGTTAACTATTTGACACCGAGAGCTACATCTTTCGATGGATTTTCTCGATGGATTGATATACGTAAAGTCAGTTCTGAATATTGAAACGATGGATGACCACGACTCAGTATTTGAGATTGCCTAGTGGATTTGACCAGTATTACAGTGATCTGGAGGATATGACCAGTTCTATTATTTTAGTGGATATGTCAAGTTTCACCAATATAGTGGATTGACTAATCGAGTCTGTTTGACTTTATGTGTTTCAATGTTATAATTGATACATCTAAATTGCATAGAATATTTGTGAGTATCTGTGCATAGTCGTGATGTTCTTGAGTTCTACTTGTTGATTATATATGTTATAATCTTGACCTAGTAAAAAATTCGAGGACGAATTTTCTTTAAGGTGGGGAGGATGTAACGCCCATCCTTAATCTCGTTAAATATTTGACTTATTTGTTAAATTCTTGACTTGCTTGTTAAATTCTTGACTAGCATATTTATATGCTATTTTATTTGAGTTAATTATTTAATTACTTTGGAAAATTAAGGTGGTTAAATATCAAAGTTGAAAGTTTAGGGGCCTTTTTGTCAAAGTTAGAACTTGAGGGGCCTAGTTGCAATTCTTTGAAAGTTTAAAGTATATCTTGTGGGTTTGCTTTCTTCTCAGAAGCATTTTCCCCAAATTTGTTTACGCTCTCTCCTTCTGTTCTAAAAGCTAGGTTTAGGATTCTTCCTATTCTCGACTCCTCGCGATTAATTATTCCTCTGTTCGTGATTCTGGTCCCGGATAAATATTCGTGGCGTTGAATAGAGCGTTCCAGACCGATCAGAAATTAATTTGGGTCAACTTGATTTCGGACTAGGTAAGTTATTAGCTCCCCCTTACTTGTAATAACATGCATATATGTTATTCCCGCTACTTGTTCTTGTTAAAATTGTGTTTTGAGCAATTTTTGTGATACTTGTAAAATTGGGACAAAGGGAGTATTCGTATGAACATAGACTTGCAAAAGTATCCTGGGAAAGTTAGAAAAATTGTACTCCTATTCGTGAGACGGTAAAATAGTAACTTGATTTAAATATTATTAGAAAAATTATACCATTATTTGTGGTACGGGAAAATGAATGGAAGTATCCCTAAATGTTTATAGTAGTATATTAGAAAATTGTACTTATACTTTTGGGGACGGTGAAATATTAAATAGGAATAAAAGGAAATTGTCATATTATTTATGGGACGGTAAAAGAAATGAATTGGGCTTGAAATAGGAGTTCTAAACTTGTTAGTATACTCCTGAGAATGTTAGGAGTGTTAGTTAAATGCTACTCCTACGTGTGGGACGGAGAATTAATGAAACTTGAATTCAGGGGAAAAGGGCCAAAATTTGTACCGCACGGTCGTGCGCCTTTATTTGGCCCGGTCGTGCCAAATATCACCTTTAGGCAAATTTCCTCGACAGTGTTAGCACGGTCGTGCGCCTTTTATGGGCACGGTCGTGCCGAAAATGAGTTTTGTGTGAAAACCTCTCGACCTTGATAGCACGGTCGTGCCACTTTTGCGCACACGGTCGTGCCAAGGTGATTAGCACGGTCGTGCTCTTTGGTGTGCACGGTCGTGCCACCTGGAATCTGATTGTTCTCCTTGAATTGTTTCCTTCATAACTTTCTATAGGAAAGTCGGAATCAAGATCCGAAAGAAGCTGAATAACTTAGACTCAGAGGGCTATTCAAAGAATAAATTAATGAGGTTTTAAAGTGATTGTCTAGAGCACCTATATAGGTGTTTTAAGACATTGAACTTGAGTATAAGAGTATGAATGCTCTTATGTGTCTGGAAATCAACGTCTTGTGTACCTTAGGGGTATAAAACAATGTTTTGAACTTGAACATCCTAAGAATAGGATTGAGAATTGGTAAGAGTAAAGTGTATAACTCTTATGCATGATTGAATGTCCAAAGATTGGAATAAAACTTGAAGTATAAGACAATAAAATCTTGTACATGACTTGAACATCCAAAGAAAAGGGATTAAAACATGAATATAAGATTAATAAATCTTGTATATGCCTTGACACCAATATATGGGTAAGGTGTAAACTCGAAAGTGCTCAGAACAAGCATTAACGTGAATAAGAAATATTCTTGACTTGTATGTGCAATCATCGCACATAGTTGCTTGATAACAATGTGACTTCTTGATTACTTGAAGCTTGTTTCCCGTTGAGCTAGTCCATGAATATTGGATTAGTCTCCCCTCTCGTAGCTAAATTTTGTGTACCTAAAGGACACCAACTAATGTCTTGAGCTTGAATATCCTAGGAATAGGATCGTGAACTTGATTGGGAGATGTATAGCTCATCTTCTTAATTAAAACGTGAATATAAGATAAATAAATCTTGTACTTGTCGTAAATAACCAAAGAGTTGGATTGATAACTTAAGTATAAGTTAATTAACTCTTGTACATGTCTAACCATCCAAGAAAATGGATTGAGAACTTGGATACAAGATGATAAAATCTTGTAAAAGTCTTGACTGTCTTGAATGTCTTGAAACCATTACATGAGTATGGTAATAAACTTGAAAGATTCTTGATGTGTATATGCAAATCTTGCATGTAGCTACTTGATAGAATGTAGCTTCTTGATTATTTGATACATGACATGAATAACCAAAGAATTGGGTTATGAAACTAGTTAGAGAATGATTAACTCTACTGTATACCTGAACTTGATACGTGTATATTGGAAGTGCTATGAATAAGCACTAAAGTACTAGTGATTGGTTTTAATCGTGTATATACTCAATGAAGTATATAAAGAATAAAGAATAATTACAGAACACAATATGTGTTAGAAAATGTATTCGATTATTAACGATACATATACGTGAAGTATGACCGTGTCTAGGTACAATGTGACCTATTCTATTACGGGTTTAGAGTCTAAGGTGTTGGGCTCTACTTGATAGTAAGGGTATCGTGATAGACACTTTAATGTGTTAAACGTGATATAAATATGCACGTGCAAACTTGGCATGTGATTAAGTGATATACCCTACTACGTGATTGAGGTCTGTTATTAATAGACCCTAACTTGGATTGATCGTGTTACATGGACACTTACGTGCCATAGTTGAACTTGATTGGTATTCGCAATAATTGAGTACGTGTACTTGTATTCTCGTGAGCACATGATACATGATTACATGGTGCATAATATCGTGAGCACATGATACATAATTACATGGTGCATAAAGAATGGTCCACTACTAAGGGACTTAATTCTGTTCTCGTAGTTCAAGTAAACATCTACTTGTGCATTATTGTGTGAGTCCAGCTGGTTCTCCTTGCTTGTTCGAAAATATATAGGTTCACGCTTGTCGCGAGAGCTGGGGCTTAAGTGACAATCGGGTCCCTATGTATTTCCGCCTGACCCCTTACTACCGGCCATAGTAAGGGCATAGCTTCCTTGGTTGGAGCAATAAGCCTGACCTAAGTGAATGCTAACTCCTGTCTTGAACACCACGTGGATCTTGTTCTTGTGGATGACACTGGTTACCAGGTCTTCTTATATACTGCACAGCAGTTCTTGTTCTTGTTCTTGGTTGTCCTCAGCTAGAAAAGCATCGACAACAAATGGTATTCTTGGGAGGAATAAGGAAGGATTCAGGTAAAAATGCGTGATAGGCCTATGTGCATCTTGGTGAGTTGGTTTAGCCTCTCACACTACTTGACTACTTGTTACCTGAACCTTTCTTGAGCTTGATTACTTGTTGGGTTGGCTTAGCCTCTCCTATACATGTTACTTGATGATACTTGATATATGTTTAGTTGAGTATCTACTTGTATTGCATGATAACATGACATATAGTTGCATGTTAATAGCTTACTGAGATTTATCTCACCCTTTATTTGTTTAATTGTTCCCCCCCCCCAGGAAAGCAGGGGATAGTACGCAGTGAGGCTCGACTTAGTTGGGAACTTACTCAGCAGGATATTCTTGTTCGAAGTTAGTGTCCTTTTATATTTTGGTAAGGACGATCTTGTATGAGTTTATAAACTCTGGGCTTGTGTTGGGGTAGTATTTGTTGTCCCTAGACAGTTCTTGATGCCAGCTTATTTGCTAGGCATGTCTTCCGCTGTATGTAACCTTGTTTGGTTTTAATTTTCTTGGTCTAGAACTCGTGTGAGCTATCTTAGCTCCCTACTCTTGAGTATATATATCATGTCAGTTTTGTTTTTAACAGGTATTGTTCCTGTTTCCCGTTAGTTTCTTGTTTCTTGTTAGTTACGCGCACCAGGTTCGAGGTTCTATTAGGGGATCCCGGGACCTGGGGCGTGTCAATACTGCCTCTATGCAAGAACGTGCTAAGGCAATGATTTTTCTCCGACACCATGTCCATGAAGAATTAAAAACAGAATACCTCACCGTGAAAGATCCACTTGTATTTTGGGACAATTTGAAAGAAAGGTATGATCATCAAAGATTTGTTGTTCTCCCAAAAGCACACTACGAGTGGATTCATTTACGTTTGCAGGATTTTAAAACCGTAAGTGAATATAATTCTGCGATGTTTAAAATTACATCACAGTTAAAACTATGTGGGGAAGGAATTACTGATAATAATATGCTAGAAAAAACGTTCTCCACATTTCATGCCTCGAATATGCTCTTGCAGCAGCAATATCGAGAAAAAGGTTTTAGAAGGTATTCTGAATTAATCCCATGCCTTCTTGTGGCTGAGCAAAATAATGAGATCTTATTGAAAAATCATGAAGCCCGCCCTACTGGTTCTACTCCGTTCCCTGAAGTGAACGCGAGTATATATGATAATAATGGGCGAGGCCGAGGACGTGGTCGTGGACGGGGCCGTGGACGTGGTCGCGGCCGTGGTCGGGGAAGATTTTATAATCAGTATCATAATAATAATCACCCCAATAATGATGGAAATATATCTCGCCACCTGAAGTGGAATAGAGAAGATAATAAAGAAAAATCATCAGCTAGACAAACTGAGCAACCGATAAAAGTTGAGAATTTATGTTATCGGTGTGGAATGAAAGGTCATTGGGCCCGTACCTGTCGTACGCCAAAACATCTTGTTAAACTGTATCAAGCATCAATGCTGAATAAAGGGAAAGATGTCGAAACAAATTTTGTCTATGAAAATGACGATGTGAATCAAGACCCATCTATAAGTACACATCTGGATATATCAGATTTTCTCAATCCAGAGGGGGATGATTACATGCTTGATGGTGGAGAGGCCCAAATAAATTAAATCTCTAGATTGTAATATTTTACTTAAGTGTGTTTTATTTCAGTATGTTTGTAACATATTTAACTTTTGTTTGTAATATAAGTATTGTCTTATATTTTATTCCTTTTATTTTTCTTGAAGAAAATGGCTAGCAGAGATGATGATGTGTGTCTTGCAGACAGTGCATCAACACATACTATACTCAAAAATAAAAAGTACTTCTCTCAAGTGATAGTGAATGATGCTAATGTTTGTACAATATGTGGTAGTACAAAGATAATTGATGGCTCCGGAAGAGCTCACATAGTACTACCAAGAGGAACAAAAATCAGTATAAAAAATGCATTACTCTCAACTAAGTCTCAAAGAAATTTACTATGCTTTAAAGATATTCGTGAAAATGGATATCATATTGAGACTGCTAATGATGGGGAGATGGAATATTTATACATTACAAAGACTGAATCAGGTAACAAAAGTGTGGTAGAAAAGTTACCTGGATTTTCCTCTGGACTGTACTATACAAAGATTAGCACCGTTGAAGTACATATGACAGTACACCATAAATTTACTGATATGAATGGTTTTATTATATGGCATGACCGGTTGGGGCATCCCGGTTCTAATATGATGCGAAGAATTATGGAAAATTCACATGGGCATCCATTGAAAAACCAGAAGATTTTTCAATCTAAAGAATTCTCATGTGCTGCTTGCTCTCAAGGAAAATTGATAATTAAGCCATCACCAGCAAAAGTTGGAGTTGAATCTCCAAAATTTTTAGAGCGAATTCAAGGTGATATATGTGGACCAATTGATCCACAGTGTGGACCATTTAGATATTTTATGGTTTTAGTAGATGCATCTACAGATGGTCACACGTAAGTTTATTATCAACTCACAACCTGGCGTTTGCGAGATTACTCGCTCAAATAATTCGATTACGATCACAATTTCCAGATTATGTGATCAAGACAATTCGCCTTGATAATGCTGGTGAATTTACATCAGAGGCTTTTAATAACTATTGTACATCTATTGGAATAGATGTTGAACATCCAGTTGCTTATGTTCACACACAAAATGGTTTAGCTGAAGCATTTATTAAACGAGTTCAGTTAATAGCTAGACCATTGCTTATGAGAGCAAAGCTACCTGTCGTAGCTTGGGGACATGCTGTGTTATATGCAGCAGCACTTATACGCATCATGCCATCGAGTTATCATAAGTTCTCCCCATTACAATTGGCTTATGGTCAGGAGCCAAATATTTCCCATCTAAGAATTTTTGGGTGTGCGGTATATGTTCCAATTGCTCCACCACAACGCACCAAGATGGGACCCCAACAAAGATTGAGGATATATGTTGGGTATAATTCTCCTTCAATTATAAGATAAATTGAACCATTAACAGGAGATCTATTTACGGCACGTTTTGCCGACTGTCATTTTGATGAAAAAATATTCCCAACATTAGGGGGAGAAAATAATAAGCTGGAAAAGGAAATCAAGTGGAATACGTTGCAATATCATCTTGATCCTCGTACAAAGCAATGTGAACTAGAAGTTCGAAAAATAATCCACTTGCAAGAAATAGCGAATCAATTTCCAGACGCATTTACTGACCTAAAAAGAGTGACAAAGTCACATGTTCCAGCTGTAAATGCTCCAATACGGATTGATGTCCCGATTGGACAATCCGTTCATGAATCTAAACCACGCCTGAAGCGTGGAAGGCCTATCGGTTCCAAAGACAAAAATCCTCGAAAGAAAAAAGGAGCAAATTGTGAGAAAAACCCAGTCGAGGTAAACGAATCTCCTGAAGAGATACATGACAAATCTGATCAAATACTTCTAGAAGAAGTTCAGGTACCTGAAATCATTGAGAATGATGAGATCTCGATCAGTTATGTCAATACAGGAAAAAGATGGAATCGAGAGGAAACAATTGTCGACAATATTTTTGCATATAATATAGCGCTTAATGTTATGGAAAATAACGAGGATCATGAACCAAGGTGTATCGACGAGTGTCGATACAGAAATGATTGGCCAAAATGGAAAGACGTAATTCAAGCAGAATTAAACTCACTTGATAAGCGTGAGGTTTTCGGGCCTGTAGTCCATACACCTGAAGGTGTAAAACCAGTAGGGTACAAATGGGTCTTTGTGTGAAAACGAAATGAAGAAGACAAAGTAATAAGATATAAAGCACGTCTTGTTGCACAAGGATTTTCGCAAAGACCTGGAATTGATTATGAGGAGACATATTCTCCTGTGGTGGATGCAATTACATTTCGCTATCTCATTAGTCTGGCAATACATGAAAAGCTTGATATGCGTTTAATGGATGTTGTCACTGCATATTTGTATGGCAGACTTGACAATGATATTTAAATGAGAATCCCAGAAGGATTCAAGATGTCTGATGCATGCAATTCAAACTCCCGAGAAGTTTGTTCTATTAAATTACAAAGATCTTTGTATGGTTTAAAACAATCAGGACGGATGTGGTATAACCGTCTTAGTGAATACTTGGCAAAGGAAGGATACACGAATGATCCTATTTGTCCATGTATTTTCATTAGAAAGTCGGCTTCAGGATTTGTAATAATTGCTGTTTATGTTGATGATCTCAATATTATTGGAAGTCCAGAAGAACTTTCAATAGCTGTTAATTACTTGAAGAAAGAATTTGAGATGAAAGATCTGGGAAAGACAAAGTTTTGTCTTGGCCTACAAATCGAGTACCTTAAACAAGGTATACTTGTCCATCAATCAACTTATACAGAAAAAGTCCTGAAACGTTTCTATATGGACAAAGCACATCCATTGAGTACCCCAATGGTTGTTCGATCACTTGATGTGAAAAAGGACGTGTTTCGGCCTCGAGAAAATAATGAAAAAGTCCTTGGACCAGAAGTACCATATCTTAGTGCAATTGGTGCATTAATGTACCTCGCTAATAATACAAGACCTGATATTGCCTTCTCGGTAAATTTATTAGCAAGATATAGTTCCAATCCAACCCGAAGACATTGGAATGGAATAAAGCACATATTTCGTTATCTCTGAGGAACTACTGAGATGGGCTTATTTTATTCATATGATTGTGGATCACAGCTTATTGGCTATGCAGATGCAGGTTATTTATCTGATCCCCATAAGGCTCGATCTCAGACAGATTATTTATTTACAACTGGATCTACAGCTATATCATGGCGTTCCACGAAACAGACGTTAGTCGCCACTTCATCAAATCATGCTGAAATTATAGCAATCCACGAAGCAAGCCGTGAATGTGTTTGGCTAAGATCAATGATTAAACACATACGAGGGACGTGTGGATTGGCTTTGGATGCGAAAAGTTCAACAACACTATTTGAAGACAATACAACATGTATAACTCAACTCAAGGGTGGATATATCAAAGGAGACAGAACAAAGCACATATCACCAAAGTTTTTCTTCACTCATGATCTTCAGAAAAATGGTGAAATTGATATTCAACAAGTTTCTTCAAATGACAATCTTGCGGACTTGCTTACGAAGTCATTACCAACTCCAAGATTTGAGAAATTAGTTCATGATATTGGAATGAGGCGACTAAGAGATATTGAGTAATGTTTTATTCAGGGGGAGTATCCAGAAGATACTAAGATTACATTGTACTCTTTTTCTTTCGTGCGGGGTTATTTTTCCCACTGTGTTTTGTTACCCGCCAAGGTTTTAACGAGGCAATGAGTGTTGATTGAAAAGATTTTGCGTTGTACTCTTTTCCTTCGAGATTATTTTTCCCACAGGGTTTTTGCTCAGAAGGTTTTTAATGAGGCAACACGTGATATCTTAGCAGCGGACATCCAAGGGGGAGTGTTATGATATATTATTATGTGGATGTCCTTTGAACCGGAAGTTTACAAGATAATCTTTCGCGAAGCTTACTAGGGAAGCTTTGTAAATATCTTCAGCGAAGCTTACTAGAGAAGTTTTGTAAATATCTTTAGTGAAGCTTATTAGGGAAGCTTTGTAAATATCTTTAGAGAAGCTTACAGAGGAAGCCAATTTCCTCCTATAAATAGTAGGCTCTAGTTTTCATTTCAATACACCTCAGAAGTTCTTAACTTCTATCTTTCTCTCTTGTATACTCTATAATAGTCTTGAAATAAAATATTCTCTATTAAGATTTTGCTCTTAATTCTCCAGTTTTATAACAATTTTCTTTTAAATAGTTATGTATCAATAAACTGAGCAAATGGAACAACAGAAAACCGATGGATTTTTTGCCTGTTACAGAAGTTGCTGGAACTTGATGACAGAAAATAGTCGCCGGAGAGTATGGGGCGACCGGTGGAGATTGGAAGGTGGTGAACAAAAGAGATGAGCTGCCGGAGGTGAGTTTGGGAGGGGGAGAGATCGGCCTGAGGCAGGAAGGGTAGTGAGAGTAAGAGTTTGTGTGAGAGAGAGATGGAGTGTGTGCGTGAATAGTGCAGATCTAGTCACCGGCGATTCTTAATTTGCAGATCTGGCGACCGATGATTGTTGAATAGTGCAGGCTGTTGTTGTTGACCGGTGAACAGGGGGTCTCCGGTGTAAGGTATGTCAAGACACTCAATCGACGAAGCTTCTTCTCCAGCTCACATTTGACGCAGATCTGCATAAAGGAAGAGAGGATACAGAAGAATAAAGACGAAGGCCGGAGGGGATGAGGAGGGAAGGGCCGGTCGGAGGAATAGGAGATCGCCGGAGGAGGGGAATCGAGGGGTCGCTGGAGGTGGGGAAGGGTTCGACGGAGGTCGGAGAGGGGTTCGTCGGAGGTAATGGAGTTGCCGGAGGTGGGAGATCGGAAGGGTCGCCAGAGGAAAGGGATGGAGGGGTGGCTGGGCAGGAGTGGAGGTAGAGAGAGAAACCATAGAGAGAGAGAGAGAGGGAGTGTGTGTTTGTGTTGGTGCATATAGAGAGGAGGGGGGTTAAATAATTTTGGTTCATTTAATCTGTATTGGGGTTGATTTTGAAATTTTTGATTGTAATATCTGTTAAATTATTAACATCCGTTAAGATAAATTAATGCTTGTTAGAAAAAATAACGTGTGTTAGAAAAAGTTAACGACTGAATAGTAAATTGGTTAATTTTGTATATAAAACAATAGTACGCATCATACATTTAGTGTTTCAATAGTACGAGTGTCAAATTGATGTTGGGGTCATAGTACCCAGGGGCAGAAAAGCAGTTTACTCGTTATCTTTTCCTCCTTAAACCCTAATCCACTCAGTCGTCCTCACCTTCCCCGTTCTAAACCCTAGAGAGAGAAAGAGAAGAGATGGGAGGATCAAGGAGAAAGTACAAGAAACATCGTGCCAAGGTTCGTGTCGCCCTGCCGAAGAAGAACCCTAACCTTTTCAAACCCAACTTCTGTGTTCCTCCGAAGCTCCGATCACTCGTCGATTTGTCCGAAACCAAATGGGACGAAAAAGGCAGTGTTCTTGAAAATTACAAGTCGTTTGGGGTCGTTTCAAACCCTAACTTTCTTGGTATTCGATCTCGTACTGGACGCATTATGGAAAGCGAGTCGCTTCAAGTGCCGCCTCCTAATCCTGACGGACCTTTGTCGGAGTTTGCGCCCATGGATTCCGGCAGTGAACTCGAAGAAGACGGTCAGTCATCTCTTGTGAAGGTTTCACTTTAGTTTATGAAATATATTTGCTGATTCGTTATGAACTGTTAATTTGTGCACATGAAATTTATTTATTCATCCTGTCTTTGCTATTAAATCTTCATTGTTAGCTCTAGCATTGTGATATTCATAGATGCCCCTTTTTGCCTCTTCAAATCATCCGGTCTTCATTTTGATCCTTTATTAATACTTATGTTGTATCTTTAAGATGTTTACGCAATCTCGTTTAGCTTAATGATGCTTGAAATCAGCTGATGGCCTTATCAAATGATTTTTCTGTTTCCAAGTAAGTCTTTCCAGTCCACAACTTTGTTATAAACGTGCTCTGGATTTTAAGACGCTGCGGATGGAGCATCTAGGTAACACTTAACTAGGCTCTGGTGATGATATTTCGTAACTACATCCAGGAGAAGCTGACATGTATCTGAGCAATACTAACATGTCAGAAATAGAGAAGCAATAGGGGTTGTATCTCCAATCACTCATCATCACTATCGGAGTTGCTTTTTTCGTACTTGAACTTGAGTTATGATGTCAGTATTACACATTAATGTAAGCTCTTTCATAATTGGAGTTGGTCACACTTTCTAGAGGTATTAGGAGTAATAGTTGGCAATGGCATGCAGAACTTCCCTCTGATCAACAAGTAGAAGAAAAATTGAGATAAAAAAGCACTGATAAGGATCGAACGGACTATAAGAAGTCCATATATCACCTAAACCAGCTGCTGTTAAACGATTAAGTTGTTCTGCATTAGAAGCCTTGTTTTACACCACTAGGAGCAAAGTCTAAATCAAAAAGTCTATACTCCGTATATGTTACTGAACTGGCTATATGAAATGTGGCTTAATGGGACACAGTTTCACTTTGTTGCATGACCTGTGTCAAGTCTATATATGTTGCTTCTTCACCCCACCCCCTCGTCTTCAGCCTCAAACTTCTTACAGTGTAAGTTTCACCCATTGGATTTGCAGATGTAAAAACAGCGCTGGGAAAGAAGCGGAAAGATGGGAAATCTGCCCCTTTGCAACCCTTGACCACCATGCAGCGCATTCACATCAAACCACTTGTAGAAAAATATGGAGACAACTACCAGGTGGGAACTGAAAACTCTTTTAGTTTCTTTAGATTTCTTTTCTCTTTTTCTAAAAATCTCTTTGCCATGCAGAGCATGTTCATGGATACGAAACTCAACAAGATGCAACATTCAGTAGCAACTCTGGAGAAACTATGCCAAAGATATCACATGTACAAAGACAAAAACCCCGTGCTTGTACCCTTTTGATTATGGATTCAGTTGACCTAAACTCTGGTTACATTTTGAGAATTTCAATTAGCTGTCCAAGCTTTGACCTTAATATTATTGTATTACTACAACAACAAAACCTTTTGCCCCTATAATCGGCTATCCGTTTTCTATTATTGTATCATGAGATGAATTTTATGAGAATACAGCTGCTTTTGCTTGCGATTATTCCCTTGTCTGTTGCTTCTTTTCTACTTATGCTGATAAGAACAGGCCTCATTGGTTATTCGTTTACGCTTTCTTTTCATGAATTATTTAGAAACTCATTGTTTAAAAATGTGACAGGTCGATGCGTTTTCAAAAAAAGTTAAGACAAAGAAGAACAAAGAAACCTGAAAAATTGCAAGCAACACTTTGTATCCATTACAACAATTGGAAAAGAAAATGGCCATGAAAGATAAAGGTTTTCCACTTGTTCCATGTAGGAGTCAAGCCTAAGACCTCCCCCTAAGGGAGGACTCTACGCACACACCCGGATACCGTTAGGCCACGAGGCCTTTGGTTAAAACCTCTTCTTTCTATTCTTTTAAATATGGCTCACTTTTTGAAATGGTAATAAAATAAATTTTGATCAGCTCTGAGGATCCAAACAATCATCAGTTGATAACTTTACACACCAACGAAGGATCTGCATTGGGACTCCCAGTGCTCCTTTGTCTGCCGAACCCTCTCCACTCTTTCGCTCTTAAGCCGTTCCTCCCAGTATTTCGGACATCTGTTCGAATACGAATCACAACTGTAAATAACAGGCAACATTTCAAATTTATATTTTCTAAGTCAACTTTGACCTCACCTTCTACTTAGCAGAATATTTAGCTCTTCCAAGTGAACTGCACCCTCATACACTCCACCCTATATGAATACACGCCAAAACAAATCATTAAATCATACTCCTTCCGTCCCAAAATGATCTTCCTATTTGCCATTTCTCATTGTCCCAAAATGTTCTTCCCATTTCTACAATTTGGGCTTAAATGTACATAAACAAAAACATGGCTAGTAAAGCAAGTGTTTATATTCTTGATAAGTTTGAATAGTCAAATGAGAAGACCATTTTGGGACAAATGGAGTGTTGTATAAGAGGGGTGTGTGGCTCGTGTAGTCCCAGCACAATCATACCTCCCGACAGAGAGGGCATTTTTCCTTGGGATGCGTTGCCTTAATTCCATCTACGATGTTTACTGATCCAGCCTTACAAGCGCACATGTAACAGAAGATATGACCACATGTGAGAGATACTGGATCAAATACTGTGTCCTGTTTCAACAAGTATAAAATCAACAACAAAAAGCAGGGTTTACAGTAAATATGAAGATTATGATGCCTGACTGTTACACAAATGGGGAGTATAAGTAGCAAGGGCTTACCAGACATATAGAACAAGTCAAGTCAATATCCATAGTGCACGAATCAGAAAGCTCACAATGCAGTGACGGCTTCTCATCGTTCAACACAAGTGAGCATCCCTCAAATAATGCAGAGGCCTTTCTAATATCGGATTTTGTTTCCCTCAAGTTTATGTGGAAAGCTATAAGCTCGAATAGCCATGGAGACTGCAGGATTTCCATGTGCATGCTTTGGACTTGTGACCTAAACGCTTGCCCTTGCTTAGAGTAATGAATCTACAACAAATATAAAAGATTTCAAAAATGTAATTTTTGTGAAGATATTTTTTTTTTTTTTTTGGAGCTCGAGTTTGAGTGGTGAAAGAGCAGTATGACACGTACCTTGTCATACTTCTTTAGTATTTTGCGCATAGCAATGGCGTGGATTATGGCATAACCAACGAGCTCATTGCCTTCTTGAATCAAGGTACCATGGTTTCCATGTACCTTGTCTTTGCACCAAATGAAGCACTTGCGAAAACCAGAAGCTAGATGCACATCTAGCAGTTTCTCTGAACGCTCGTTAAAGGTTCCGACCACCGCAGACATTTCCTTGAGAAGGGAAGGAAAAAATGTTCCATCGCACACTGCAGAGAGCATAAATTAGAATCAAGTCAGAATAAGCTGGGAGATCATCGATACATATCAACTGATCAGCAAATACTTAGCAAACAATTTAAAATAACTATGTAGCCCAAATCAATATACGGAGAATATCAGTTGTTCAACAATTATTTACCTATATATACACAATTATTTACCTATACACAAAACTACTGGCTACAAATAGGAGACCATGCTGTACAAATAATTTCATCAAATTACATAAACGATTTAGCTTTCGACAGTCTTATAACCCCCACAGAAATTACTTTTCTAGCATTTGATTGCATAGTCATTCCGACATAATTTTTCTTCTCCTCTTGAAAAACCCAGATGAAAAGTGGCTCAGAAACACAATTTGAAGAGTGTTGAACAAAACAGATGTTAAAGATTCATGTACCATGCATTTTCTTTTCTTTCATTTCTTATAATTGCAATCCATGTCCATACGAAGTTCCATTCTATCTAGTAGACAATCCACCTAAGAGTATATGTATATCCAAAAGGGAAATTGGGATTCAGGCAACAAAAACCGGATCAACGTCAAAACCATCCAAATCCAAATGGGGAATTGGGTTGTATCTCCTTTCTGTCAGTAAATAAATCAAACAATTCGTAGGCAATTCAAAAAGAAGCTAAAACCACACAAAATCAACGTACCAGGGCAATGATCATCAGAACTAGTTGTTCGAATGAGTCGTTCTTGTTGAATCGAATTAGTGTGGGAAAGGGAAACATCATCTTCTTTGCGACAATTTTTCATAATCTTTTTGAGCTTCTTGAAACCAATACCAGGCAACTGTTTTTGATCGTGGCCTTGCATGTACTCCTCATACTTCTTGCAGAACTTCATTTTGCCTGATTCTACCTTTTTCTTTTACACCAAATTAGATAAAATCAACAAAATTAGAAAAAACCCTTACCAGTTGGGAATTGGAGTTGTTGTTTATCATGAAAGTGAAAACTTGAGCTGCGTGAAGATTTAACGGTTTTTGGAACAGGTAGAGTGACGTATGTGAAGGATAACCTTGGGAAAAAGTCAATTTCGCCTCTTAAATTTCTCGACACTTTAACGACTAGACCAAATCCTGATCGAGATTAGTGACATCACTTTTTGTGTGTGTCACTCCATGTACCACTCGTAATCTAACCGTTTACATGTTTGGATAATATTAATTTAATATCAATCTCAATAACTGTAAGGCATTAGATCACTTGTGGCACATGGAGTGGTACACAAAATGGCATAGAGGATTTGGACTCGCTTATTGGAGCAATATTTTCTTGTAGTAAAACAATCTTTAAAAACAAACATAAATAAATATGATATACTACTTACGTCTCAAATGATATACTTTTTTTAAAAAATAGGGGTGTGAATAAATGTCCTTAAATAATTAGTACCATTATTTTGATAAAAGAATTAAGGAGATAGAAAGTTAACGTATGTTCCGAAAAATAAGAGAAAATACTTCCATATTAAATTCCAAAATTTTGACCAAAATTATCAACTTAATAGCATTATGATTAAGAGTTTATACAAATTTTGATAATTCTAATGAAAACCTACTGTTACTGATTCACCATTAAAAATGCTATTAATAATAAATTTTAATTTTTTGGTAGGATTATAAAATTTTAAACATTTTTTTAGTCAAAATGCATTTAAAATCATTTTGGTCAAAGTTTTGCAATTTGAGGTGCGAATACTCAGCCCAATATACAGTTATTATTGAGCACGGAAATTAAGAAGTGATTTTTCTTACATAAATCAAAAAGTATTGTGATATGTTAAAATTATAGGCTGGTTTAATTAAATCAAGGGTGGAATTTTATAAAATGACCAAAACATTTGATTAACTTTTCTCCTTTTTTTTAAAAAAAAAAAAAAAAGAAAAACAATTTATTAACTTTTCAAGAATTAGTGGTGGTAGACTGGTAATAATGAATCAAAAATGGATGTAGTGGCAATGATAGGAGCACATTCCATTTCCTTTTCATTCATCCCCACTTACAAAATTGTCCAGATTCATCCCTTTTTTTTTTATCTCCTCTCCTATACTAAAATAATTCTTGTTTATTTTCTAAATAGAGGATACATAGGAGCATAGTATAAACTACAGTAATATAATACTACATTGTGCTAAACTGGTGAAATTTTTTTGAAAAAAAAACATTTTGGGACAAAGTTATGATCAAAATGGACACTCATTTTAGGACAAAAATTTCTTGAAAATGGACACTCATTTAGTCTGCCTTTAAATGAAGGTGATAACAACTATGCGTCTTCGTAGTTTTTTTTCCCTTATGAGCAAACTGCATCTTTGTATTAAAATGTACAAAAAGCTCAAATTTTCAGAGTATATCAATTACAATTAAATTTAGACATTTGACAAAAAGAGTAAGACTTTTTAATTTTTTACAGTTTTTTTCTTTTAAAGTTAATTTTATTTACCTGTAGGTCTTGTTTTTTCAGATGATCAATAAAAGTACTGATAGTTAATTTCTGGGCAAACTACCAAGATATGCAACGTAGTTTCCGATTTTTATCAAATAATGCAACCTACTAACTAGTGGCAGATATATGAAACGTACTTTACTATCATATATCAAATAACAATGTACAATTTTTTTTCTAAGTTAAAAATTCTAACAGAAGTATGACTTTCGTTAAAAAAAAACTAACAAACGTTTCTTTAATAATCCAAAAAATGTAAACTTTCGTTAAAAAACTTAACAAAACGTTTCTTTAACAATCCTTTCAATGACGGTGGTGGGTATCTCATCACTTTCTCATGTTTCCTTTTCATTTTGAGTTAGTTTCGTTAAATATATAGCTGAACTCGTTAGAAATTTAATGTGTTTTGAGTAGGTTGCATTATTTGATAAATGATAGTAAAGTACGTTTCATATATCTGTCACTAGTGAGTAGGTTGCATTATTTGATAATAGAGGCTTAGTACGTTGCATCAAGCACTAATTATTCCGTTAATTTCTGGTACTAATATCCAGGATAAAGTGGGAAAGTTAGGTAGAGGGATAAAAATGAGCTCGGGATGCATGTGATGTGAACGTTTCAACCTAAAATCATTGTGATTTTTGAATGGTGGATAGAAAAGGATGCCCCAACTAATTATTCCCTTCAACTCTACGCATTTAAGCCATCCTCCAAATTAGTACAAAGCATGAAAGCAAATCATTTCCCACAGGTCAATATGTAGAGTTAGGAGAACAAAAAGTAATATTATCTTTCTATTTTTTTGACTGTACTACGTTGAGTATGACACTAAAAATGTTAAAATGTTTTAAATCGGTCAGGATAGAGGGAGTATATAATAATTTATGTAAATATGTGCTATATGTATGTATGTATATATATATATATATATAACATCCAATAGTCCATATAGACACACACATATCATACATACATATATTTATGTATATAAATATGTGTTATATATATGTATATATAATGACAAAGACTTCCGTGCACCACGCATGATCCGTCTCATCCATGAGGCGGGTCGGTTTTTGACCCACCCGTCCGACCCACTGAACAGGCTCCAGGACCCAGGGGTCGACCCTGCCACGTGGCAGCCTCTCATAGGCAAAAAAATAATAATAATATTTTTTTTTTGTTTTTTTTATAATTTTTATAAATTTTTTTTTTCGGTTTGTCAAAAGTAATAGTTACTATAACTTAATGTAATGAATGTATTCATATAAAGTAACAGTTTGTATACATAAAAGTAATACATATATACAGAAAAGTAATAGTGTTTTTTTCTATGTTTTCTTCGTTTGCCAAAAGTAATGCTTATTACAACTAAAATGTAACGAACGTGTTACTTATATGTAATAATGTTTATACATAATTGTAACACATATGTATAGAAAAAGTAATAATTCAACCATTTACATTTTTAGAGCTAAAAACACTTGATTAGTGTTACATGTAAAAGTATTACATTATCTATAGAAATATGTTATAATTTCTTTTATTAAAGTGTTACATTTACTTGTACAAACAATTACATTCATATATGAGTTGTTACTTTTCAAATGTTACTTTCTTTCAAAAAATTAAATCAAAATACACAATATTTTACATTTTTTCAAAAGCATTATTACATTTCAGTATATATGATAATTACATTTAGATATTGTTTGGGTTACATGTAATTATAGTTAGTATTACATTTGAAAAAATGGGTAAAACTTGCTTTTGTTTTTGTAAAACATGTGTTACGTTTACTAATGAACAATGTTACTTTATATGTATACAGTCATTACATTAAGTTATGGTAACTATTACTTTTGGTGAACGGCTGAAAAGCCGAAAAAATAATATAAAAACTCAAAAAAAACAAAAAAAAAAACAATTTTTTTTTTGACCTCTGGGAGGCTGCCACGTGGCGGGTCATGCCCCATAGGTCATGGGTCGACCCGTCTCATTCATGAGACGCATCCCCTTGTTCTCATGGGAGACCACCTCATATATAATATCCACTATACCATATATATATATATATATATATTTCTACATGCAAACGCATTTATATGTGAAATATATATGTGTGTGTATGTGTAAATGATAAACATTTTGTTCATTCTATATTTGAGTAATTAAATATACTTGCATATATAACTACAATAATAGATGTTAATTTTATTTTTTATTTCAATGAGAAAAATAATATAAGACAAATATGTGTACATTTGAAAAAAATAAATTAGTTTTGGAAAAAAAACAAACCCGACTATTGTGTATATATCTCTACGTTTTCATAATGAATGTGTATAGAATAAATTAATTTTAGTTGTTGTACAATCTATATTGTATTATTGTATTGTATGTGTATAGTCGCTATATGATCAATATATGAATGTATAAAAATTAAATTAATTTTAGTTGTTGTACAATTATTGTTGTTTGATTCATTTTGAAGATAAAAATATTTTAGTTATGATTTATTTCTTGTACAATGTTGTATATACATATAATGTATATGTATTCATTACAAAAATAATAATTATGACTATTTAGTCGAGCTCAAGCTTAACGAGCCGAGCCGAGCTCGAGCCAAACACAAACAAAATAACCCGTGTTAACAAGCTTATTGAGCCGAGCCCGAGCTCGAGTTATGCGTGATTTAAACGAGCCGAACACGAGCCGAGCTCGAACAAAGCTCGTCGAACAAACGAGCCGAACACGAGCCGCCTCGATAAAAATTCGAGCTCGAAAACTCGGTTCGAGCTCGAATAGCACTTCGAGCCCATTCGAACCGAGCTTTAACGAGCCGAGCTCGAACGGGCTCGGTTCGTTTTACCAGCCCTATATGTAGTCAATTACAAATACAAAAATACAGTAAATGATATAAATATCTCAAAACTATAGTACAAAGCCTTAAAAAAATGTCTTTGAATTGACAGAAAAAATATATCCGATTTGTGATTTTTTTGTAATGTAGAAATAAAAATGCCTAAATAAATACTTCTTCCGTACCAGAATATATGTCTACCCTCTCATTTGCACGGAAATTAAGAAATGGTGGAAGTGATGTGAGTATAAAAAGTAAAGTAAGGGAGAGAATGAGTGAGAGAGAATAGTAAATTGATTGGTGTTGTGAGTATAAATGTAAGTAAGATAGAGAATGAGTGGGAGAAATATTAAAGATTTTTTGCCATTTTAAAAGGTGGACATACACTCTGGGACAAATTAAAAAGAAAAATGTGGACATATACTCCGAAGACAGAGGGAGTAATAAAATGAGAGAAAAGTCAAAACGGCCCCCAAAACAAGGACCCGGAACAGCTCCACCCAACGGCTCCGATCAAGGCCACATAGGCGAGCTCATCATTTGTGCGGCTGAGATGATTTCAGTTTTTTGTGCGTTCTACCGAGCTCGGACACATCTCATCCGTCGAACAAAAAAAATGAGGTGGTTATAATCTCCACCATTGGGTGGACCGGGTGGAGCTAACCGCTCGGTGGAGCGGTTCGAAATCCCCAAAACAAACAATGAAACGGTGGCGCGCCCTAGTGGCCTACTCCTTAATGGACTTTTGGGAATGATATACTCCCTCCGTCCCATTTGAAGCTTCACCATATTGGTGATAGCACAAAAATTAAGAATTGTGGTGAGTGTAAGAAGGGCTGTGAGAGAGAAAAAGTTAGTGGGTATGACAAGTGGGGCCTACAATTTAAATATGTGAGAGGGGAAAGTTAGTGGGTATGACAAGTGGGACCTACATTTGTTACCATTTTAGGAAAGGATTAAGCTTTCAACGGGACACCCATTTGGGTAAAATGTGAAGCTTCAAATGGGACGGAGGGAGTAAATATCTCACAACAATTACAAGCCTAAAACCAAAGACTTTCTCGTCTAGTGGTACTGCACATAGTGCGAAAGTGCCTCCCATATGGAAGTACATGGTTCGACTCCCCCATGGGAGAGGTGTTGAGAATCCTTACCAAGCCAAGTTTGTAATGCTTCCATGGGTGAAACTCCCATGCTAGGTAGTTGATCAATATGATGGAAATTTCTTTATCTGGTACCAGACTTAAAAAATAAATAAAAAAATACAAGCCTAAAAAGTGGCCTACCTCGTATTAGCCTAAAACGGGTTTACAAAATGTGGAGTTGCATTTTTGTAAATAAGTTGAACTTTTTAACAACATTCAATGATATTTTTGTAAATAACCAAAACTTATAAAACTCACCAGACACTTTTTGACACTGTCAGACATTTTTCAATACTACAAGTTTACAACAGATACTTTTTAACAGTTTGATAGACACTTGTTTTGAAACTTATAAAAACTCACTTGATACTTGTTGACATTGTAACAGACATTTTTCAATACTACAACATACTTATTTTTTTTTAAACTAAGACATGCACTACAACCGACAATCCTTAACACTACCATTTAAAGTGTCTGTTTGAATGTTTACGCCTGTTTGAATGTTTTATAAGTGTTATATTAGAACAAACATTTTCTAATAATAGAACAGACACATGATAATATTAGAGCAGACAATTAAAAAAACTCGTTTTTTCATCTCTTACTGTAAAACAATTTTTTTTTTCATAAAAACAACTTATTTTTGTAAAAAAAAATAATGTTAATTATATACTTAATAAGAATTTTGCTTAAAAAAAACTTTAAGAAATTTGAATTACTCCATTTGTCCTATGATAAAATTGTTAGACATTATTTGTACAATGATAGAATTCTGCTAAAATATAATAACTTTATTTTGAAATGTGATATTATTTGTAGAGCGAAAAGAAAAACGCATTATTTATTTTGAAACTAAGGGGCCGTTTGGTTCGGTGGAATTTTATTAAAGGAATGGAATGGTCAATGGAATTCCTGAAGGAATTGGAAAGGAAAAAAATTGGTCAAACCTTGTGTTTGGTTGGCACAGAATGGAATTGAATTGCCATTCAATTCCTTGGTAATTCATGTTTGGTTTCAAAACAAAACTGTTGGAATGGAATAATAATAATAATAAATAATAATAATAAATAATAATAATGATATTAATAATAATAAATAATAAATAATAATAATAAACAATAATAAGAAATAATAATAATAATTATTATGTAATAATAATAATAATAAACAATAATAATAATAATAATAATAATTATTATTATTATTATTTATTTATTATTTATTATTGTTACTATTATTATTATAATAATAATAATTATTTATTATTATTATTTATTATTAACATTATTATTATTATTATTTCCTATTATAATTATTATTTATTTTTATTACTATTATTTATTATTATTATTATTATTTAATATTATTATTTATTATTATTTCATATTATTATTATTATTATTTATTATTATTTATTACTATTATTTATTATTATTATTATTATTATTATTTATTAGTATTAGTATTATTTATTAGTATTATTATTTATTATTTATTTATTATTATTATTTATTTATTTTTATTTATTTTTATTATTATTATTATTATTATTATAATAGGTATTCCGAATTTCTTCAATTCCGTCAATGGAATGAAATTGATGGAATTGAACATTCCTCCCATTTTTGGATGGAATGAAAATAAAAAATAAATAAACCAAACCTGCCAACGGAATTGGTTAAACGGAATTTGGGCATTCCATTCTTTGTCAACCTAAAGCCAACAAGCATACAACTTGTCAGGGACGGAGCTATTTGAGGGCAAGGGGGTCAATTGACCCCCTGAACTTTTATGAAATATCATTTACCCCCTCAACTTCAAGAAAAAGTACACATGTGTTCAGTTTTGACCCCCCTAAATTTTGGCAAAATTACAAACTGTACTTAAAAGTTTAAGAAGGATTCTACAATGAAGCCTGGGAAAATTAAAAGTTTAAAGTGAAAGGGTGATATTGTTAATTTAAATACTCCCTCCATCTCAAAATGAATGTTAAAAAAAAAAAAAAAACTCTTAGCAATAGCGAATTCAAAAAAATAAAAATAGACATTTATTTTGGAACAATTTTTATAAAACGTAAAGTTACTTTAGTTTATATCTTGGCCTCCCTCAGTTCAAATTCTGGCTAAGTCCCTGCAACTTGTGTAATTGGTGTCATTAGGACCGTTCACGACAAGAACACAAAAGGATTTTCGATTCTTTTGACTTTTTTTTTTTTTTTTTTTATAAGTAAACATATCTTTTTGTTATTGTTGATGAAAACGCGTTATATACATAAAGAACATATCTTCTTATTATTGTTTATGAAAACACGTTATATACATAAAGAAAATAACAAATGAGATCTTTATGACTTGCAACGAAGCATTAAACTACGGAGTATGTCATTTTCTATTTCTCTATCAATCCAACAAATGAAAGTTAAATAATACTAGTATCTCTCCGTCTCGTCTCAGCAACTTGACTCTGCTTTTGTCAACACAAATGAAATTAGAGTAAATATTAATGTTAATATAATCATTTTAATAAAATAATAAAATTATTTAAAAAAAATTATAAGTAGTTATTATTTTTTATCAAAAGTAATTTTTTTTTTCGAAATCTCAAAAGTAATATTTTAAAAGCACAATATTTATCAGTTATATGGAAAACTAAGTAACATCTGACTATCTTTAAAAGTTAATGTGGCTAATATTATGAACGAGACGGACGAGCAAAATATAATGAAAAAATGACTTCATCTTACGGAAATTCCTACTTTATTTAAGGGGCGGCACGATTGGTACTAAACCAAACATCACTAATATGTCATGTCCACTCGTCGACTAAATGACTACTCTCTCCGTCCAATTTTAATTTATAAAAATTGTTATTTTAGTTTCTCACTTTAATTTACAAAAACTCAAAAGATAAATATTTTAATACTTTTTAAATAGTGAGACTCATTTGTCTTACTCATAACAACTACTCCGTCCGTCCCAAAATGATATTCGCATTTGACTATTCAAACTTTTTAAAGATATGAACACTTGCTTTGCTAGCCATGTTTTGTTTATGAACTTTTAAACTTAAATTATAGAAAGATGAAAAACTTTTTGGGACATCGAAAAATGGCAAATGATAAGATCATTTGGGGACGGAGGGAGTATCTACTTACTATTCACTACCCCACTTTATTTTTCACACTCAACTATATACACTCACAATACATCACCTTTTCAATTATTTCCTTAATTCTTGTGCTAAGACTAATTTTTGTCTATTATAAAAGGATGGAAGAAGTATGTAAAGATTTTTATTTTTAAAATTGATGTAGCTAAAATTGCAGATCAAGGAGATTGGTTCCAGGGCTGTTCTTAGCTTTTTTGGGGCCTTGGGCGAGGTCCAATGAAAGGCCCTTTCTCTTTTTAAAATAATGAACGGCCTTTTATAAAAAAAAATCCCTTTAAAACTCCTGTTTTTTACTAACAGAATTATTTTAAAGGGATTTTTTTATCATAAAAAATAATTGTAAGATCAAATGATTGAAGTTAGCAAAATAACAGATAAATTAAAGGTTATAATCAAACCTATAAATTTTTATCATAAAAAATAGTAAGAAAATATATAAAACCCAGTAAAATTATAAAAGGAAAAAAATATGTACAACAAAATTATGATGAAAAAAATGTACATATAACGTCTCAAAATTTGCAAAAGAACATATTAAATAAATATATAAAAGAGTCTTAGAAACTCTTGCAAAAGATAAGATTAAATTATGTTCACCAATAATAAAATAATATAATAAGAATATGAGGCCTAAAAAAATTACTCCAAAGAAGATTATACATATCCATGTCTTACAAAGATGTTTTCATTTCTAGTTAAATTTGTCATAAGAAAAAAATAATTTTCTTTGAGTTATTAAAATAAGGGAATATGAAGGCCCCAAAAGTATGAGGGCTCAAATATAATATGAATGAAGGAATATAAAGCCCCAAAAGTTATATATGTAGTTGTCCTTAGGGCTGTGCAACTAAAATTTGGAACCGGACCGAACCAATAGAACCGGACCGGACCAATAATAACCGGACCGGACCAATAGTATTAGTTTGGTTTTGGTTCCAAAATCCTACAGAACCGATAAATTGGTTTGGTCCCGGTTTTGAAAAATATAAACACGGTTCTGGACCGGACCGGACCAATCATATATTATTACTTATATAATGTAAATATATGCTCATCATTAATTTATTTCTTCATCATCTTGAATCTGACTTTGGGTGTTCATTTAAGCTCAGTTGTATTTTAATAAATGATTGAATTGTTACCAGAAGCTTGAGGTAGCTTATTTTCTGTAATCTTTATATTTTCTCTTTTATTTCTATGTTGTTACAAGATTTGAGTGTACAGTATTTATCCCTGTATAGTTAGTAACAAAATCTGTTAGTTTTTATATTAGGCGGTTACTTTGTTAGTAGTTAGTTGGTTAACTTTGTAAGTTAAGTAGTTAAGAGAGTTTCGTGAGTATAGCAGACCATAGGTGATATAAAACAAAGTGTGTAACCTCATTGTGACTTTCATTCAAACCAAAGTGAGTAATTATCCATACTACAATATAATGTAACTTATGGTCATTTCTGTTTTAAATGGCAGCTCCACTAAGTTGTTTTTGGAGTATGAATATACACCTCAAATTGTAAAAAAAGTGGTACTATTTAATTTGCCATTGATGTTTGTTTCAGTAGCTATTGTTGTTTATAGAAGGTACAGAAGTTGCAAAAAAAAGGGCAAGTTGTGAATGTTGTTAACTCACTGTATATAATTAATTAGCAAAAAAAATAAAAAAAATATGTGGAACCGGACCGGAACCGGACCAGTGGAACTGGACCAATAAAATCGGTTCTGAAATATATTGGTCTGGTCCTGGGTCTAAATTTTTATAGAACCGTATAGTTGGTCCGGTCTTGGTTTTATGAAATTTTAACAAAAACCGGACCGGACCGGACCATGAACACCCCTAGTTGTCCTTGGTTAATTATTTTTCTCAAATAAAATAGGTCTTTTTTGTGTATTTTTTTTCTTGGGCCTCTTTTGCTTAAAAATGAACTAATAAAATGTGTCAGCTGATTTTTTTTTTTATTTCTTTAAGAAAGAATTAGTGATAATTTTGTTTTTTTTTTTTCATAATAAAGATATATATATACATATACATATACATATACATATACATATACATACACACACACACACACACACATATATATATATAAATGTATGTATATGCTATAAAAATTTGGGCCCCTCTCCCGGCAAAGGCCCTGGGCGGGCGCCCCACCTGCCCCCCTTGGGCCGGCCCTGATTGGTTCAACAGATAAGATATTTAGCAAAGTTTATTTCGCCTGAAAATAATAAACAAAAGTGAGGCTTGTCGGAATATCTCCGATTAAGACCATTAGCGCAAAAATCTTGAGATTTTTTTATCCCTTATATATACCGTGTGGTGGAGTGTACCCTAAAAATATTGTAGTGGAATTTATGTTGTTTTATAAAGTTGAATTAATATCTTTCTACAATATGGGTAATTGATCGAAATTACTTTATCTTTTAAATAAACGTTCATTTAATTATTATTTTTAAATTTTGGAAAAAGAAATGGGCAAAAGTGCTATAAAAAATCAATTAAATATGACCAAACTGCATTTGAAATTCGATACACACACATATATATAAAGTTATTGTTTTGGAGTGATATAAGGACATTCAAAATGATTTTATTTTTCTTTAACAAGGTATAAAGTATACCTGTATGTTGTAACAACATAAAGGGCTTTTAGAGCATTCTGATGTTCACTTTAGTGAGTGGTGTAATCCCTCCGGATTGGATTAAAGTAAGTGTCCACTTTTTTTTTTGCATGTTAGGACGAAGGAGTTTTGAGCAATAACTTTAAGTTTATTTAATTATCTTAATAAAAATTTAAGAAAATGTTATTGATAGTATATATAATGGTTCTAAGCAACAAGTTTTATATTTTCATTATAATAATTAAATCAACCTAAAATTATAGAAATCTTTGTCGATGTTCCTGCCCCGCCTGGTAGTCTGCTTGATGTAGCCTCCTTGCCATATGCGTCCTCGCATCTTCAGAATGATCCCCTGTTGGCACAAGCTCCCCTGCTCGGAGGGAAGGGGTGTAAACGGTTCGGTTTGGTTCGGTTTGGGGGTTTTTACAGACCAAACCGCTAGTCATCGGTTTGGAATTTTTCCAAACCGAACTGAACCACAAAAATGTCCAAACCGAACTGAACCAAACTGTCACGGTTCGGTTCAGACCGCGGTTCAAACCGCGGTTTGAAACTCGGTTTGAACCGAGGTTCAGAGATCCAAACTGAGTCTGGGTGAACACTGATGAACAAGATTAACAATAAAATTGACTTGAATTTTTCTTTAAAATTTCCCAAACTAGTTCACGAAATTCACAATTGCGGCAGCAGCAACAACAACAACAACAAAGCCTTACAAAAATCACAATTGCAAATTACACAAAACCTAAAATTGAGAAATGGATTTGAATTACCGTCAGTTTCGAGACAAATTCGGCGTCGGGGACGGACGAACGGAAGCAATCGCCGCCGGAGAAGGAAGGGTCGGCGGCGGGATTCAACGATCGGGGAAGAAGACTGAGAGCCGCTACTTCACAGTGAAGCGCATGTCAATAATTGAGGCAATTTGAAATAACTGATTGAAATAGTCGGAGAGATGGGGATGAACTGAGAAGCAGTAATGCCGGGGATGGAGGAACGGAGCAATCGCCACTGGGAAGGAAGGGGTAGTCGGCGTCGGAGCGAGTCGTCCGGGGGGGGGGGGGAGCGCCGCTCGTTCGAACTTCTAAAATGACAGACTGGGGTGAGAAGTGATTTTTTGTATTGGTAATTTGGTAGGGTTTTGTGAAAGTTTATGTTTTATATGTTTATAAATCAATGATTCAGATTAATATTTACAACATCAATGGTCCAGATAGCGGTTTGGGGGCACGGTTCATCGGTTTGGTTCCGCGGTTTGGTTCTGCGGTTCGGTTCGGTTCGGTTTGGTCGGTTTATAAGTGCCAGACCGCAGACCGAACCGAACCACACGGTTCCTGATATTTCCAAATCAAGCTATACCGCTGAAGTACAAAAACCAAACCAAACCACATGGTTTGGTTCGGTTCGGTCTCAAACCGCGGTTTGAACCGAACCGCTGACACCCCTATCGGAGGGTACCCTAATGGGCTGAACGGTAACACAAGTTCTCCACAAACTCCTCAAAAAGAGGCGAATTGGAAGCCATGAGCTCTGGCCACCATGCTAAAGCCTGATGTTTAACGTTGAAACTGTTGGACAATGATTTGTGACAAAATCATTGTTTATAAACTTTCAATAGTTAGTGCTCCTCACAATGCTGCTTCTAAAAAGTGGTCGATTGGTTTGTTCTTGTCCTTGCCGACATTAAAAATTTATAGTGCTCGTTCCATTCAAAAACGTTCCCATTTTTTAAAAGATGAACCATAACTTAAATTAATTTAATTGTTTTGATAATTGTTACTCCCTCCGTCCCATCTGAATTAGGATTTTTGGGTTGGGCACGGGAATTAAGGAAAAAATGTTAGTGGAGTAAGTGTTGCGAGTATAAAAAGAGAAAGTGGGATACCCAAAATAAAAATTTGTCCTAATTCAAGTGGGACGGAGGGAGTATTTAAAAGTATTATTGATAATAAACTAACCCTTAAGCCGGTGTTTGAGAGGTGAGAGGTGTAATCAATCAATCTAAAAAAAGCCCACAGAACTCACAGGCCGGTCCATAAAAGTGTTATGGATCTAACTGGTTAAGGGCGAAAGACTATCTTTTCATCAATAAATAGTTTCAAAAAAAAAAAAAAAAAAAATCATCAATAAATTGTTGTGTCCACCGTGGCACTGTCCATCTTTTATTTAAGAGCAATGCTAGGGGCACAAAACAAAGTCACAAAATCATCCTCACACAATGAGGTGACGATATTTTATTGGTTGTAGCGAAAGTGAACCCGTCACACTCTATTTAAAAACACCAATAAAATCACTACACCTAGGATTTTGTGAGTGAGATTTTGTGACTTTTTTGTGCCCCTAGTATTATTCCTTATTTAATAGGTTCAAGGTTTCGTATATCAGTCAAAGTTAAATAAAACTTTGTCCTGGATTGTCCAAATTTTATTTTAAAGGACATCTGAAAATGTCAACTTTGTGTTCACTTTGGTGGCAAAGATTCATATATAATCTTGTAATCACTTTTTCAAATATTTATTTTTACACGTATAAAGAGACCGGTGAAAAAAATCCAAAAAAAATATAGTTAGAGACAAAGTTATGCTAAAAAAAACACTCATTTTGGGACAAAAACTACACTCATTTAAGAACAGAGAGAGAGAGGGAGTACTTTTTAATCGAACAGTATTATACACATAAAAAAAAGTTAGGCATGTTATATTTCACATATTGAGCTTTGTTATATACTCTCCATCCGTCCCAGACTAAGGTTCTTACTTTTCTTTTTAATTTGTTCCAGACTAAGGTTTTTAGTTGCTTTATTATCTAAAATGGACCATAAGACCCACTTGTCATTCTCGCAACAAAAACTCCCCACCCACTTTATCTCTCCTACTTTACTTTTCATACTTACAACATTTACTTTTTCTTAATCTCCGTATAAAATAAAAACTAAGAATCTGGACGGAGGGAGTACAAAGTTTTAAAAATAATTTTAAATATTTAATTATGACACTTATCTTCATTGTGTGAAAAGCTATTAAGGGCTATAAATGGAATAAGATGTCAGTTTAGAACATGATATTGGGCATCTAATTATGGGGCGAATCAGAACCCAGGGGAGAGGAGGGGGGAGTAGGAATAGAAATGGGCCGAATAGCATAAAAGGACACTATTCCAACTTTGCCGTCACGGACACTCCTACTATAGCATAGTAGTAGGTAGGGGTGTGAATGGTTCGATCTTGGCTATTTCAGAGACCGAACCATTAGTTATCGGTTTGAGAAAATATCAGACCGAACCGAACCATTAAAAAGTTCAATTGGTTTGGTTTGGTTCAGACCGCGGTTCAGTAATGTGGTTCAGACTGCGATTTAGACCGTGGTTCAAACCACCGTTCAAATCGAGATTCATATGACGATTCAAATCATGGTTTAGACTTTGTTGAAAAGAGAAAATCAAGAGGAAGAAGAATATTTAACGAATAAAGAAACCGAATGAAGTGAACACACTGCAGAATTTTGTCAACAATGTGGCTCAACAAATATAACACGTGATGAAATGAAAATTGAATAAGATGCAAAACGAGATTTAAGAATAGTCTAATGTAACGTGGTTTATTTTTTAATATTTCAAAGGTGAATGTTATTTAACATAAAAATATATGACTAATGTATGCGGTCTGACGGTTTGGTCTGGTGGTTCGATCTGATGGTTCAGCCTAGCAGTTTGGTCTCGTGGTTTGGTCTGGCTTGGTTTGGTCTGAAAGGGTCAGACCATAAACCAAACCAAACCACGCGGTTTACCAAATTTTGAGACCGAACCGAACCGCTCGTGCTTGAAAACCGAACCAGACCGTATGGTTTGGTTCGGTCCCAAACCGCGGTCTAGACCGAACCTGACACCCCTAATAGTAGAAGTAGGTTCATGAACCGACTTTACACATATCCCATGATTTTGCTAATATTTTCTTTAAGTGAAACACAATCAATAGTCCTTTTCTATTTCTTCTTTTTTTTTTTTTTTTTTTTTTTTTTTTGTGTGTGTGTGTGTGTGTTTTTAGCTGCAAAAAAATATAATTAATTTACACAAATTATCGAAATGACATTTTACAAAAAAAATGGAGGTTCACAAGACTAGATTGTGATTTTTCATTGCATAGGATCGCAAATTATCGTTGCAAAGAACCCAAATTCATGATTATGAAACATCCCTCCTACTGAAATATGGAAATCAGTCGAATTTGAGATGGCTCATAGCTCAGACCCCCGGAACCGCTCTACCCATTTTAGCTCCACCCCTCCACCCAACGGCTCCGATCAAGGCCACATAGGCGAGCTCATCATATGTGCGGCTAAGATGATTTCAATTTTTTGTGGGTCCTACCGAGCTCGGATACATCTCATCCGTCGAACACAAAATCCAATGAGGTGGCTCTAATCGGAGCCATTGGGTGGGGCGGGTGGAGCGGTTCGAAATCCCTCACGGCTCCAAATGGAGCCGTAATACAAATGCGTCCCTGATTATTAGGAGTAATGTATTTATTTAAGCCGTGGTAATTGGACAAAGAACCGTTGGATTAGTTTCATCAAGTCGTTTGTTGTAGCCATGTACGAAACTTAAAACAAACAACTGAGATTATAAAGAGTTGAAGGAGATGGCATGTCGAACACAAACAAATACTCTTTCTCTCTCTCGAAAAAAAGTTTGTTTCGTTTGTTTTTTTATGATCAACTCATGTTAAGTTTAACCATACATTAGTGAATATAATGATCACAGTGAAGTTCTAAAAATTGTTATCAATAAATCACATAATGGGTTATCAATAATATTTTTTTAAAATGTCATTAAGATGATTAGATTGACATTATCATTTAATTAAAATTCATTTGTGTTGACCATAATCTATATAATATATAAAAGCAAAAACATTTCAAGCCTTCTCATTAAGCCACGTGGAATTATGACGTGGAAATCCACGTGGCATTATTCTATAGGCAAATGTATATAATACTTATTTCAGGAAATGATTTAGTTTTTTAAAACTGTTTTTTTTTTTAAATCAATCTGAGCTTAAATTACGAAAATATGATTACTTAATTTTAGTAGGCTAAAGATAATGGATATGTTAAATTAAAATATTAGAAATTATAATCATTCAGTTAGTTGAATTTTAAGATATGGGCTAAAGATAAGAAATGTGATGTAGCAGTATATCTCGGTGAAGAAAATCGAGCCACATATTTTGCAAAAATAAAAATAAAAATAAAAATGAAGGATTCTATAAATAAAGTATGTTTGATGGTTTAAATTACTAATTGATGCGGACACTAAGGCGTTGAAGTTTTTGGAGTAATTTCAGCGAGTGCGCCGAAACCGTCATAACTTTTAACTCCGGATGAACCGCGGAACGCACCGCATATCAAATCGAACGTCGGAGCGAGACGGACAAAAGTCATAGGGCAAAGCCCTTGAGGCAGGGTCTAAAACAACAAAAAAACATTATTTAAGGCCTTAAACGGGCTTCTTTATATCCTTGCAAATGAGATGGTGAACTTATATTCTGAGTTTGAAAATATCTTTCATCACTTAATATCCTTGCAAATTATATGGTATTATATAGATCACTTAATTTGATTTCGTACCATTATCTCAGTTTGAAAATGCCTTTCATCCGTTTTTCTTAATTAATTAACTTTATTATTCCCGTCGAATTCCGACGGGTTACTCACTAGTTAATCAAATGTTACAAACATTCCTGGAAAAAAGATAATCTGGTTACAAATACCGGATTTCTCGACAGGTCCCCACTGTTTAGCACGTTGCCGTATCCCACCTTTCTTTCTCCACGCCCTTAGATTTCCCATCAACTAAAACTATACAAGCAAAACCCCGCGCATATCACCGACCCCAATCAAACCCTACTCTTGGAATCAATTCGCTTCTCGATCATTCCTGATCCTTCATCCCCCACTCATCTATATATTCAAATTCCCTTTCCCTCTCCCAATTCAATTCGCAATTCGAAAAAACTAGAACTAGAATATAATTTCAATGGCGTCAACTGATAAACAAGTGATGGTGGTCGGAATCGACGACAGCGATCACAGTTTCTACGCTCTCGAATGGACTCTCGATCACTTCATCGTTCCCTCTGCACAGTCCTCTCCGTTCAAGCTCGTCGTCGTTCACTCCAAACCTACTGCTGTTTCCGCCATCGGCTTCGCCGGTCCCGGTACTGGTTAATTCCACTTTCATTATTCGCATCCGTGTTATTTTTGTTGGAGTCACTTTTACCAAAAACCTGTTTTACCCCCACACACAAAAAAAAAAAAAATTGTGTAAAACCTGTTTTACATATTACTAAGAGATTCTGTCTTACATTGAGGGGGGGGGGGGGGTGAAAACAGTTTTTACACCAAAGCAAGCTAGCGTAAAACAAGTTTTTCTCGAAATTTTAACTTTTTGTTGTTATCGCAAACGGCAGGAGCTGCTGATGTCTTGCCTCAGGTGGACTCTGATTTGAAGAAGATTGCTGCTAGAGTTATCGCTAAGGCTAAGGAGATTTGCAATGCTAAATCGGTAATCTATCGTGGCCATTGACTTTGAATTATCAGTATGATTATGATCTTTACACTTAATATTACAGTAGTAATATGAAGAAATTGAAATTAGATTACAAAACCAAAGGTTTTGAAGAATTACAAGTCAAATTATAATAAATTGTGAATTCATGTGCTTTTATTCGTAACAGATGATTTACTTTCCTTGTACTCCCTCCGTCCCAAAATGAATGTATGAAAAAAATGTTCAAATTTACTCTTAATCAAGAGCAAATTTAGCAAATTTGATAAACTTTTGGGACATTAATTTAAGGACGGAGGAAGTATATTTTTATATTCGAACGAATTTCCGTGTTGCTGAGTGGTACCCCTCAGGGCTCACACTTATGAGTTAGGGTCATAAGTTGTTGAAACTAAAATACTAGCTTAAATGTAAGTTGAATGCCATAAGCATTTGCATAGCGAACTGGAGTAATAGTATTATTTAGGACCCATGTAAAAACAAGGGAACAACTACTATTCATTTTCTTACTGAATTGCTTAAGGTGGCAATTTTTCCATATCCAAATATGTAGGTGACTGATGTGATACTGGAAGTTGTGGAAGGTGATGCTAGGAACGTTTTATGTGAGGCGGTAGAAAAACACCATGCCTCGGTGTTGGTTGTTGGCAGTCACGGTTATGGGGCCATTAAAAGGTATAATACAGTAACGGTTAATGTATGCGTTTGCTCATAATTCGGTCAGACGTGATTCTGTTATTAACATAAGAAAAATTGAATGATTTTGCAGGGCTGTGTTGGGGAGTGTAAGTGACTACTGTGCTCACCATGCTCACTGCACCGTGATGATAGTGAAGAAGCCTAAGATCAAACACGAAGCTCCCTCTCATTAGCTCCCAACAATTAGAATATACTCCCTCTGTCCATAAATGAATGTTAAAAAAAGTTTTAAATTTACTCTTGATCAAGATCAAATTTGAAATTATTTTGGATATTCATTTAGGGACAAATGGGAGTAATGTTTATATAAAGCTGAGAGAGTATCTTCAATTGTGTCTTGAACTTTTCCATTAAAATCATAAGTGTATTTGCACTTATTGTTTATTCTTAGTACTATAATTAATCCGAGATTGATTATGCTCGTAAGTTTTACCATTATGTTACGAGTTACACCCTTTGTATATTTGATGACAACCTCTATGTTGCAATCAAGGTTCTAAAAAGCCAGCAGGGCCTAGCGCCTAGGCGGGTCTAAACGGACTTTGGTGAGGCCGAGAATTCAGAAATAGTTATAATATCTTAGGCGGGACTTAGGCGCCTTTTAGAACACTGGTTGCAATGTTGTGCTAGTTGTTGATGGTGGCATCATTTTCTGAGATTGGGAAAAAAAATGAAAAAGAAAAGGAAATGGGGTGAGAGAGGCTCGAACTCTCGACCTCAGGATAACTCAGAAGCTATGAGACCTACGCGCTAGCCAACTGCGCCACCACCCCTTGTTGTGAAACTGCCCTACTTTATTATTCATATTATGATCTTGTTGCTAACGTTTTTTCATAAGCATCTCTCTTTTACATATGTTATATGTACATTAGTATAAATAATGCTATTGATAAAGTTCAGTTTATGTTTGTTGTTTATATCGCTACTCTATGAATAAATATATAACCGTGAATAATAATATGATGCTAAAAGATTTTCACTATCACTACATCTTGTTTTTATTCAAAACACTTGAATATTCATATGATAAATTTGTAAAGCTATGACAAAAGTAAAAGCTTAAACTGAGAGAATTTTATCTTACAAATTTTATGTCCAAAATTATCCAAGGAGCCAATGAGTACGTTTTTTTTTATTGAAAATTCAGTCATATTTCCAACTTGAACAAGTTTTCTTCGATTCAAACGTAAAATAAAATTAAATTAAAATTTGATACATGTTATTTATTTCTTTCGTAATGTTACACTTGTTTTTTTCAACGAAGAATAAATGTAGCATTTTAAAAACAAAATAGTTGTAGTGCTAGCTTAAAAAATTTTAAATAACAAAAATAAATAGAGCATACTTCCTGATGCCGGAAAAAATGGAGAAGACATCGAAGGAAACACAAGTGAACAAACACGGGTTAACAAACTCGATATTCAAAGGAATCCACCAATGAATATGAGTCAAATCACCACCCAAAGGAACCCAACCTAAGGGATAAGATAAAACAAGAAGAAATTCATCTTCTTAAACAAGTCACAAAGACTTAATATATTTATATTTCTCAACTCACTACCCTTCAGTAAATAAATCATAACTAATTCCAAAAAAATCCAAATGATGATCTGTAAAAAGCAACAGAAAGTAGACTTGTTCCAATTACATATTATAAGATTTCTGTAACTTCATAAATAATTACCAGATTGCCCTTGAATCGGGCCCAAAATTCTGGTTGAGTATTTTGTTTGTCAACAACTTTTTGTACCAATCTTTCGAATAGTTTTTGTACCGCAAACCCGCTCCACCAATAATAAATAACAAGGACATGTAGAGGGTACGTTTCCTGCATCACTTCCTAATCTCTCTGTCACAGAATATATTTCTACCTTTTTATTTGCACGGATATTAGAAAGTGATTTAAGTGTTGTGAGTATAAAAGTAAAGTAAGAGAAAATGAGTGAGAGAGAATAGTAAGTTGATTGGTGTTGTGAGTATAAAATGAAGAATAGTAAAAATTATTTGTCATTTAAGGAAGTAGGCATATATTCTCAGACAAACTAAAAAGGAAAGGTGGACATATACCCTAAGACAGTGGAATATTAAACACATTTCCTTAAATGTCTTAAATGTTACTCCCTCTGTCTCAAAATATATGTCGTTTTGGGGGGTAATTTTTATCTAAAAATACTTGTCGTTTTATTATTTTCAAGGTTTTTTTTTTTTTTTGTATACCAATTATAGCCTTATTGATGATAGTGAAGTATCTCTTGCACAAGCATTTAAATGTCTAGGTAATTGGATTACTTTAGGGGTATATGAGACTTTTTTACATGCATTAATTGCATTTGTTACAAACTGTGCAAATGCTCAAAACGACATCTATTTTGAGACGGAGTGAGTAGGAAGTAACTGGATATTTATTTTAAAAATGAAACAAAATTATTTGAGATAAAAATAAAATAAAAAATGAATTGGGTGACAGGTAAGAAGGGAGGGGAAGGAAGAAGAGGGACAAAGGTTCCTACAGATAGACGGATAGAGGGTACAGCAAACGGGATTTGATGATATAATAAATACAGTTTTATCCCCTTTTCCGTTTGTCCAAACATTTTCTCGTCAAATCCCGGGAAAATCTTCTCATTAATTTTCCGACAAATTTTCTGGCAACTTTCTTACTCGCAGCTGATTGTACATGTCAATTTTTCAACTCTGGATTGAAACAGCTCATAAACATCCATGGTGGGCTCTCAAGACCCCGTCGCTGTAAATGACGATAGCACCACCTCATCTTCCTCGTCGTCGGCGGTTTCATGCTCGATTTGCCTCGATTTGGTCGCCGATCATGGGGAGAGATCGATTGCCAAGCTGCAATGTGGCCATGAGTTCCATCTCGGTGAGACTTCTAATTTGTGTGTTTTTTTTTTAATTGATTTCAACAGATCGTTTATTCAGTTGAAACTTGTCAATTTTGTGTACGTTTTTGTTAATTAGGTTTTTGGCTTGCATGTTGGAATGACCTTGTTTTTCGTTGTTTGTACGATGGTTTTGAATTTGGTCGGAATCAATGTGGTTGTGTGTCTGTTGACAATCGTGTTTGTCTTCACGTGCCCAGCAATTTTTATGTTGGTCCTCTTGTAGTATTTGAAATCAACTGGAAATTGTCTTTGACTTGACTTGACATTTTTTTTTCCTGAGATGTTATGATTTGATGAATGCTTGTGTGGAGTGCGAGAGTTTGATTGAGACTATAAATGGAACAATTCTGACAAACTTAAATGGTTGATTAATTGGTGGTTTTTGAGTCACCTTTAGGGTTGAAGGTAGTTGAGTCGAAGACAAGCCATGTCCCCAAGCTGAGGAAATTTATTTAATCACGTCTTAGGAGTATGACGAGCATCATCTAAGTTGAAATGTTTGTCATGGATAAGCAAATGTTTCATATACCAGTTACGCATGTCTCTATAATAGGGACGTGTCTGATTCTTGACACCAACTTCTCTGCTTCATTTTTCACATTCCTGACTTAAGTTTGGACAACTTAGAGGAGGATAAAACTCTTGAACCATATTCAGCTCATGATACTGGTATGAATACGGTTTGTACTGATCCTACTGAGATAGCTTGTTGTGATGTTGTCGAATTTTAATTCTTAACTTTGATGTGGAAACTGAAATCTGCTGTTACTGTACTAGAGTATCGATGGGGATCCGGTGCAGTTGAGAGGGAACATAAAAGGAAGAAAAGATAACCAACATAAGTGGAAATTTAAGAGAAAAATCCAATTTGATTCCATTGAACCAAGTCTTGTAGAAAAAGTTTAGCTGTAGGATGGACTGCCTTTTGGTATATCAAGCTGAAACAGAGAGCCCCTTGATATATTTAAAGAATGCGAGAGACATTCCACCCACTCAATTTGATTCCATTGAACGAGTTTCCTTGCCATGCCTTTTGAAATACTTCTTGAGTCATCGTTTTTAACCTTAAACTATATCAGCTGAGAAGGAAGTTCGCTATGTGAGCATAGCATTTAGTACCGGGTCGCGTGCTCTCCCATAATCAGCTACCATTGTGGTTGAGGAGATTTCACGTATAAGAGATGGAATGTAGTAGGGCTTGGTGTACTCAAATTGGTACAGGTCTGGGCTGCCCAAGAATGTGCAAATGCTGCATTTTTTGTAAGTATACATCATTATCACAATCCTATGATAAATTGGCTGACCAAGTGAAAATTGCAGTAAAAACCATCATCTCTAAACTCTGATCAGAATCAAATTTAATTCTTCTTCTGATTGCACCAAATCCAACCGTTCACTACAAGCTACCTGGTTAAACCGTTCTATTGCCTATTGACAACTTTTATTTCTACCAAATATGTGAAACTTTTAATGTCACCAAACTTTCGTTTTGATGGTTAACAATACTTCTTATGTTAGGGGAGAAAGAGAAAAAGAGTGAAATGACAGGTGTCATGATTAAATATAGAAGACGTATTTGTGCTATCAAATTGCATGCATACCACTGACTTCCACGTTGATATACCTTGAAATCTATTTATCATACGCCTAGGCTGAATAATATGTTTCTAGGAATATCTGCGGAATCATATTTTTCTAAGAATGTCTTTGAGTTTTTCATATGATCTGTGCAAACAGAAAAGTGTTTTTACATTAGTCTGTTCTATATCACCTGCCGTCATGGTTTCCTTAAATTTGTTTTTTCTGCAGAAAAGTTTAAATATGTAATCAATATGATGGACAGCTTTATTCAGAAACTTTTAATCTTATTCCATGATTTTCACAGGAGGCGTACCTCTTAGTGTTCTTATCTCTTATGTTGCTGAAAAAGTATAGTCTTCTAAATGATTTTTGTAAATATCATACAGATTGCATCGGTTCAGCTTTTAATGTGAAGGGAGTGATGCAATGCCCTAATTGCCGTAAGGTCGAGAAAGGTGGATGGCTTTTTGCAAATGGTTCCGCTCCTTCAATTCCGGCGATCGACGAGGTGGACTGGACTCATAATGTGGATCCATTCTATTCTGAAATGGTTAGGATGTACTGCCTTTTAAAATTTTCAAATCTTTATACAAACATTTAGAGATTCACTGGCAGGCCTGTGACATGAAACGTGATGGTAATGACTAATGTGTAAGCATAGGAACTTTGTAGCTGAAGTCAAACTTAGTCAGTCTCCTTCACCGGATATCACCTGAATACATAGGAAACCAAAATGTCCGGGGGGGGGGGTATATCAAATATGTGAGAATCGAATTACTCTCTCTCAGTATTGCTTTTTAATTACAGTGACTCTTTAATGACCCTTATAGTGTAAAACTAGAAGCAATTAGTAGATGGTACATGAAGCATGATAGAAATGTGTTATTACTGGAACTTTGTAGCTGAACTCATACTTAGTCAACCTTCTTCACCTGATATCGCCTGAATATACTTTAAATAGAATCAATACTGAGGGGCAGAGTACTTTGATTTTCACATGCTTGAGTCTCAGTGAAGGTTGAAGTTAGGTTTTGGTGTGATACCCCTTTAATGACCCTGATTAAACTATGCCAGAAACACTTGGGTACAAGGGCTGGGTATGTCTGCTGGTGATGGGTGTCTGGGTCACCAGAGATGTAGGATCTTACACAGTATGTAGGTGCCCAGCTGCTCCGCACATATATCATTTCGACATGCATATGTTGCTTGACATGAAGATCCCTGTTACGGAGGCTTAAATATGTTGAAGAGAGGTAACTAGACAACTTAGCAGTTAATGCTTAGTTCTTGTTTCATTTTATTTTTTTTTCAATTGAAGACATTCCAAAAGATAGCATTTTCATCATTTTTCTTAAATAGTAGGAGCTACTACCCACGTCAAAATAAATTAGATTGAATGTACAAGAGTGGTAGATCCATGGGGTTCAATGTCACTGAGGAAAGGAATTTGATAAGTGGTTTGCCATGTGATAGAAATTTGATGTTGGAAGAAAAATGAAAAGCAGAAGTTCTCTGAGATCAAAGATCAGAAATTTCCTGTTTCACCTTTGGTAAGGAAAAACAGAAGTTCTCTGAGATCAAAGATCAACATATCTCTTTCCAATATTTAATGTTTTACTCAAAGCAGCTAAACTGTTATTTGCTCATATGTTGCTGCAATTTTCTCCAGTGTTTATGTAATATTAAAGAAATATGCATGGTAGATCTAGTGCACGAATTTGCTCGGCATGTACGGTAGGTTCTATTTTACCCTTCATCTGCTAACTGTTGCTTTGGTTTCTAAACATTTTTCAGCCATTTGGTGTTCCCTGGTGTCCCTTCGGTGGATTTACAGTTCATTCAGCTTTTGAGTAAGTATGATGTGCTTTTTACAGTTTAAGCTTTGCTATCAATCTGTTATAGGTATTTTCCTATCATAATTTGGATTTGAAATCTGCACTTAATTCTGAAAACACTAGCCTTGTTCTGCTTTACCCATATACCAAATGGGTTTCCCTTGAGGTTCAAAGAATACAAGGCAAAAGGCCACTCAAGCGTATGGAGATATCGATTTTTTGTCTCGGTCTTTTGTTCGGCCGACCCTACAAAATCCACTATGCTTGTGTTGGGTTAATGCCAATAACATTTTTGGCATCCACTAATATTAATCTTCATCTGACTGGCATCTCATTGCCAAAAAAGAGAAAAGAAAAAGCAACCTGGTGCTACAAGAGCTTCCACTTAGGTGGGGGGTTTAGAGAGGGTTGGACGCACACGGATTAAAGTAGACATCCTTGCCTTGCATTTAATTGCAAGAAGCTGGGTCCGCAACTCGAGCCTGTGACCTCCAAGTCACATGGCAGCAACACCAACCGTTCTGCCAAGGCTCCTCTTCTGGCATCTCATTGCTACTTGAATTAAGATAAGTTCCTTTATAAGAGAAACAATGATATAGTTTTTTATCCCTGACTCACTTGGTTTGCTTAGTCCCTGGATTGTTTGACTCCGCAAACCTACAAATGAAAAATGTTGTACCAGTCTGAACTCTGTGTAGAATTCTGCCTTCTTGTTCTCCTTGTGGTGTTCAGTATGATTTTGTTGTGTTCTTGTATCTCCGTAAACCTGACATCTTAGGTTAAAAGGTTGAGACTTCTCAGTTGCTAACAATTTGTTCCTGCACCCAACCCATAGGCGTTGCTAAGTAGTTTCTAGCAGTTAGTCTTTGTATCAATGTTGATATTCTTTTTCTTTGTTTCCCTTACTTTATACTCATATATTTGTTTCTATAGCCTGAGCTTGTGTGGTATAAAAAGTTCTTGGAGTTTCACAGGCACCTAGAGTTATGTAACATTTTCAATATAGATCAAGGGCTTGTCTGGTGCACAGTTTTAAAACCGAGTTTTAAAAACGGAGTAGTTTTTGAAACTGAGCTTTTTAAAACGGAAATTTATTTTCGTAAATGTGTTTGGTGCATCATTTTAAAACGTTACACTAAAAATGTTAAATGACGGATACATCCTTCCTATTAAATAAACATTTACATTATAATAATAATAAAATTACATTTCTTTTCACCATAAGGTACAATGAAAATATATGAAGATACAGTAGATGAAATGAACAAGCAAAAACAAGAAAACTTAGTCTCACATAATGGTAAAATAATACTACTAATAAATAAAAATGAAATCATTCTTTCAAAAAAATAAAAAATAATAAAAATAATAATCAAAGAGATCAGATAGAATCAAAATACTCCTCAACTTCATTAATTAATTGCATCCCTTGTTTACCCTTCTCCATAACTCTGAAGAAACATTCCCCCACTTTTCCTTCTCTCTCTATATCCCTCAGTCCCCTCCCTCCGCTAAACTTTCTAACCTTCCATGCCATGGATTCCGATCTTTGTAATGTTCTATGATTCCTTTCCGATGGTAGTTCGATTAGTATATTCTTGGGTCCTCACATCAATTTCACTTCCATGGATCCTTTCACAGAAATAAAAGTCTGTATTTCCGATCTTTGTAATGTTCTATAAAATCAGAGCAGAGCCGCAAGGAAGAAAGAAAGGGCAGGTTTGTCCAAAGTTTGAGTCCAGCGGTGCGTTCGTAGATGCCGCTCCAAAATGCTGCGGCGAAAACGGTATCTCCGTTTGAAGACGCAGTCAATTAAAACTCTGCATTGATACGCTAAATAACTAAACGGCCTGCGTTTCGAAGTGCCGTTTCTGCCGAAACGCTCCACCAAACAGGGTCTAATACTATTACAGTTTTGCCTCAACCAACCTTTTGCTCTTAGCAAGTGTAAGTCATGATGGCTTTGCACTTTTTTGGGTCAAAGAAATTTGATTTTAAATGTTAACACAGAAAAACAAATTTGTGAAATTAAAAATAAAGAAGAAGAGTGAATCATGGTAAATCTATGCATTTCACGAAACTCTGATATGGTGCCATTTTTAACATATGTACTGCCCGTTGATTTGTTTATTTAGTTATTTGTTGATAAATATCCAGTTGCTTTATACAGTCTGCACTTGGTTGGATTATTTCACTGCTCATCTTTATTCCATTTCAACTTCACCTATGGCTTGAGCTGTAATTGAACTGCACATATATGGATTGCTGTCCCTAAATGATTTGTCTAACCTATTTTTACTTCAAACTTCCAGGGAACTGGAATCTCTTTCAAGTACCTGTAAGTATTTAGATTTTCTTGCCCTCGTTCAAACTCCAGTGTGTAGTTATCCACATACTCCTCCGTCCCGGAAAGTTAGTCCCACTTTTTTCATACCTTCCGAACTCCAAGTTACTTTCAGGGTAACCATGCCACTTGTGCTGAATGTGCAGCTACATCATCTATGGCTGGCCCCTACTTTTCATACGTCCGGCCCATTCCAGCTGCAATCTCAAATTCCAATGAGAATGTAGATGATCCCAACTATAGTGCTCATGCTTTCCCGGCCACATACATTCCACATCAAGGTTGGGTTCGTCGTTCTCCTCCTTTCTCTACGCATAGAAGGTATGGTGATGGTGGTGATCAGGCTTTGGCTCATCCTCCAACACAGAGATCCACCAGAATTGGATCAGATCCTATGGCAACATCTGGATCGTTTGTGGTCCCGTTCCGGTATAGTCATGCGTAAGTTTATCAGTTCTTGAAACTTAACTTTAATTGATTACACCTCTTGAAGTTTCAAACGGTTATCAGTGATCTTAATGTAAAGTGAAGGAAAATGGTACAACTAGAATGTTGTTCTTTTGCTTGTTTGATTAATGGATTAATTTTTTTTTAATTTTTTTTTCAGCAGTAATCCTCAGTTGCATTCAAGGATCCAGGTTTCTGATACCAACAATCATAGGCAGCAGGGTAGCATTATCCCAAGCATAAGGAGATTCAGTTTTACAAGGGGGTGGCCGATGATAGTCCCATCGATTCGCACAGGGGGGTTCCACATCCTTCCTCCCTCAGGCTTCTTGGGACGGACCCCGCATGAAGCTGAAAACCCGTTGCCAAATCAGCATGTTCATCATGGATGGGAAAGAAACCAGCCTCGTTTCCAAGGGTGGGGGCCACTTGTTCACACTGCTGAAGATGTTTCTAATGACAGCCCCAGTTCTTGGCCCCCACAGTGGTCTTAAAAAGATGAGCTTGATCATGCACGCTACTTTTGAAAACTTGCATATAAACTGCTTGACTGGTATTTTTGCATATATATATATATATATATATTTCTGAGAACTTGTAGACAGTCCTGTAAATTATAGCAGCCCCAAAATGGTCAAAGAATGTGGATAAATTTCATTTTTGGGAACCAGGTGATTTTTTGCTTCAACATTGGTTCCTTACCTTAGTGTATAATTTTCCTATAGTATACTGTATGGAAGATGAGATATGGTTGAGTGTGTAAATACAGGTGATTGGCTTTTGCTGTTGGAAAAGAGGCTTAGCTGGCTGCCAGTGGCCCCTTCCTTGATTTAGAAGCTGTTATTTCTATCACCTTTAGTTTAGAAAAAACAACATTTTTGCACTTTTGACCCCCCTTTGGTTTTGGAAAAGACATCACTACTTCATAATTTTGACCCCCTTTCATTTCATAGATATCTTGATTTCACTACTTGCGGCATATGGCCAAATGGTAAGGCTCTCTTTTGAACAATTTAAATTTCAAAGGGAGGTGTATTTCCAGCTGAACCCTAGCCTTTTCCCTTTCCCTCTCTCTCACATTTGACTGGCCAGCCTCTCTTCACCCCCAACACCATCCTCCCATGAGAGAGAGGGGAGGGGAGGGGGTATAGATGGTCGGCAACTAAACTAAAAGCCGAAAAAGCAGGCAAGGCAAATTGAGTAAAGTAGTCCACTAGTATTCTAGCATGAACCAGACAACTCAACTGAAGCATAAAAAACGAGTAAACGACCAAAATAACCTGCGTACTATATGAATTCAACCAATTTGACCCGCGTACTATCTAAACTACCAAATCAACCTGCGTACTATGCATAAATCAACCAAATCAACCCAAATCGTTAATATACGTTAATAGATGTTAACAAATGTTAAGAACTTAACGGATATTACAATCAAAAATTTCAAAACCGGAACTTCAAGTATGAAAACATTTCGCAAGCACAAAGGGGTTGAAATAACTTTTTTTTTTTAATTTCAAATAACCCCCTCCCTTCCCCTTCCCCTTCCCCTCCCCTGTCCATTTCCATTTCCCAGTCCCAGAAAGAGAGAGAGAGAGAGAGGGAGGGAGAGTGAGAAGCCATGAAAGGGTTAAAATAAAAGTAATTGATTTTAACCTTCAATTTCACTCTACATCAGCAATGGCGCCCGGAGATTCATGTTTCACCTTCAATATCAATCTCAGCATTTCACCCAAAATCCAACCTCGGCGGAAATCTTGGTCGCAATACTGGGCTTCCATTGTTGATGATTCAGCCTTTATGGTTTCTTAAGTTTTTGGTCTCCGCATCTTTGATTCACAGCAAATCGAGGTTAATGAACATGGATTTTGAAGGGAAGCGATGAAATAGAAACAACTAATTTAACCAATTCGGGTTTGCAGAATGTTGCAGGTTTGCAGATGATTCTTGACGGTTTTAGTGGTGTTTGCAGAACAATCTGGGTTTGAACTTTTTAGATCTAATTTCTTTTTTCTTTTTGTTAATTTCTAAATTTTGGGTTGAGGAGACGAACCATCTGGGTTTGATCTCTCATAGTTTTTTTTTTTTTTTTTTTTTTTTTTAGTTGTTGATGGTTTTGATGTTGTTGGTAGTTATAACAATGTGGTGGTGATGGTGGTGCTGGTGGTGAGAATCAAACTTAAATGACATGAAATTGGCAAAGATTCCTCGAGTAATGGGTTGTCTATTTTAACTTGGGTTAATATACATGAAATTTGCAAAGAGTCCTCGAGTAATCAGTTGTCCATATTAACCAAGACCGGTCCAATTGTTCGATGAAAGTGTTTATCATCAATCATAATGAGTTGTCTATATTAACTTTATATAGAAAACAACTCAACTTAAGCATAAAAAAACAGACACGAAACCTTGAGCACATAAAATAGATAATCAAACTTAAATGACATGAAATTGGCAAAGATTCCTTTCTTGAAACAACTCCAACTACAATTATGGCATTTAATAGTCCATAAATAATCAAATGTAGTGGTTGTTCTAAATGGATCAGTATCTAAAACATTGCCATATATATATATATGCAGCTTGAATTCGGAATTACAAAATCAGGGCTTCTTAATTCCTAACAAATCTTGCAACTTTAACAAACACTCAAAGGAACCAAACAAACGGCCGATACAATGAACTCAAGATATAATAACAACAACAAATGAAATAGTCGGAAATGAAATTAGATGTATGCCCCGGTACCTCAAATCTTGTAACACCATAAAGCCAATCTAAGTGTACAAAGGCCAGTCAGTCCACGCCCCGGAAACATGTCCATTCTCACAAACATAAGCTCGTACAACTGCCTCCCCATCATCATGAAACCCATAAGCTGGCCTCAAACAGAAAGCTGAATGCAAGTCCCAAATCTGCTTACTGGGGCAATAAGCACAATTCACATCAGTTTTGCTCCTATTCCCATCGTTAATCGTCCTCCAAACCCTAGATTTCTTGAAGTTGTTGAAAATCCCCCTAAATAGCATGTAATTTCTCTTCTCTTCAATGTGAACACATCCAGGCCAATCACAAATGTACAAGCAATCCCCTCGAAAACGGCTAGCTAACAGCTTGTTACCTTGCTCACGGCTCAGATTCCAAACCCCTGATGCCAAATGAGACCTCAAGGATCTGCAGATTTTTCTCCGTTTGGAGATGGCCACATCACGAGCTGGCTTGGTAACTACTTCTTCTTTATCATCGGGATCTTGTTGAATTTCAGGTTGGTCTTGAGATTCACAAGTGTTATAAACAGTATCAAAGAACAAATCATCGTACATAGACCAAGAGCAATCAGTAGCAGAAGCAGAAACGGCAACCTGTGATGATGTGCCGTCGCTACTGGTGGAAGTACAAGAGGACTCGGACTGACCTGATTGAAACAATTTTCCTTCATCACGCCCTAGCTCGTGCTCGAGGCCGAAATCGGAGTTTTCCAAGAGGACGCCGGAGAGAACAAGGCCAGGGCAGCAGACGGAAAGCTTGTGGAGGGAGGACCAGGCCTCGGGATGGTCGTCGGCGGAGGAAAGGAGATCGGAGAGGACGGATTGAGAACATTTCGTCTTCCAGCAAACGGTGCGAATTAAGGAAGAGAATTTTGGGGAAACGCAGGCAAGGCGAGACCAGTTGCGAGGGTCGTGTTGGAGCTTGAAGAAGATGTTGAGGACGACGTCGTCGGAGAGCTTGGAGAAGACGTCGCCGGAGTCCATTGTTGTTGGTTTAATCGGAAATGGAGAGAGATTTTGAGAGATCGGGGAGGGGGGATCCAAGTGAGTGTAAAGGCACTAGTAGAATTTGAATTATGGATGCATATGAAGGGGGATAAGGGTGGACTGTATTAATAGCAAGTTGATTGGATTAGTCTGTATTAACAGTAAGCAGATTATTAACTTAAGGATTAATAATACTATTATGTTTTTTTTTAGATAAATATGAAAGGGATAAGGGTGGACTGTTTTAATAGTAAGCAGATTATTAGCTTAAGGATTAATAATACTACCCTTTATTGGGATAAATATGAAGGAGATAAGGGTGGGAAAGAGGGGACAAGAGGTTTTATCTGGGTTTAAAATGGTAGCATTTAATCTATCAAACATCAAACTTATTAGATTAATAATCATATCTAACTTAAAAAGGACTACCAAACGACCCCTTAACGGTTTAATTTTTCTGCCTCAATTGAATGTACATACTTTAAGTTGAGCATGAAGAATAGTGTTGTGAGTACGAAAAGTGAGAAATGAAAAAAAAAAATTGGTAAGTGAAAAATTATTGTGAGTGTGAAGTAGATCACATGAAATAAAAAAGTGCTTATAATTTTTTTTAAAAATGTGTGTTTTGCAATGGGACGGGACATCCAAAATAAATAATATGTTTAGCTCATTGGCGAACCTATAATTTTTTATAAATCGGGGCAAAAACTGCACAAGGGACAAAATAAATATATGTATTTTTTTACTTTACATTTAAGGGGACAAAGTATACTAAATTGCACTTACACCCCAAATCTTTACAAAAAATTGCACTTAAAATTTACTTTTCCTAAAACGGGGGCCGCGGCCACCAAATGAGACCATGTAAGTCCGCCCCTGGTTTAGCTGTAATTGAAATGAAAATAAATGTTCGGATAACCTCATCATCACAATGGCAACCAATCCATAATAGTAATACCCTTTTCGGATAACCTCATCATAATACGACAATAATAGTAATGGTAATAGTAATAGTAATACAGGGTAAGGGTTTGATTAAAAAAAATCCAAGTGGAAAATTGACGGTCCCTACCCTATCATGGAAGGTGGAAAGCAAAGAAAAACACACCCTTAATTGTTCCAACTCACAAAATATGAAGTGCTGTGCTATTTGACGAATTGCCTAGAAAAATATTACTGTACACTAGTAGTATTAATCCAACTAAAGTTTTACTAACATAACATTCATATCAATTTAATTATTAAAATTTGTGATCAACAACTTCATTAAATATTTATTCTTAATAATATTTAAAATTTATTGTCCTAATTAAATGTTCAACCGAATAAAAAATCAGAAATTAATTAAACTCTTCATGGAAATCCTAATAACAAGCAAGGTTCTAAAAAATGCTAGGCGGTCGCTTAGCGCCTAGGCGGGCCGAGAATTCAGACATAACTATAATATCCTAGACGGGACCTAGGCGTTTCATGAACGCTTAGCGTCTAGGCGGCCTAGACGGGGGTCTTTTAGAACACTGATAACAACACTAGCTTTCCCTGTGGATAGGAAGATATGAGATACTAGTAATTATTTACCCCTTTGATATTGAGTCGAACAAATATTTATGCCTTTTCTGTCAACATGGAAGCTTTTGATAGAACCACCTACTATCGCATTTTTCTCCGTCCACCCCTCGCAACCCTTGAGCTCCTTCCTAATGTCGTCAATCCTCTGACGCCCGAGAACTCTGGGGATTTAAAACAAGGTTGGACCTGCTCTACGATTCTAATTTTCTCTCTATCTTACAAGTAAGCGTGGACGGAACGAGACGAGATCAATAGGATCTATTACAATCAATATGATGCTCCGCAAGAGAAGGATTCTCGCATAATAGGTTGCTTTTGAGATTCTCGCAATTTAGGTTTTTACCTATATATCCAGAGTAGTAGAATCTGAGATGCGAAAAAAAATCCCACATAATTATCACTCTTCAAGGAAAAATAGAATCAAATCTGCCCCGACAACCGGAAAAAACAGTTGCACCTCCTTTTAAAACCTGCCAAATTTTAGGCCTCCTTTTATTAGACAACCGAAAAAACAGTTGCACCTCCTCTTTAACACCTGCCAAATTTTAGGCCTCCTTTTGTTATACTCCCTCCGTATATGATGACTATCAAAATAGGAATGAATCTTAGGCAATAATTAGAGTTATTTTTAATTATCTTAACGTAAATTTAAAACTCGCTATTGATAATATTTGTAATAATGTATCAATAACAAACTTTAAATATTAAAGAGAATAACTAAAAGTAACGTTAACTAACTCGTTCATTCAAACTAACAATAAAAAAAGAGGAACTAATTTCAGGGCGGAAAGAGTAAAAACGAAACCACAAATGACACAGAAAACAAGTATGAGAAGGGGGAGGTGAAATCATCTGTACCACAATTTGTGTACCACGTGTACCACGAGTGATGTAACGGCTATGCATTACTTGTGATATTAAAATCATTTCAATCTTACTTATTTATAGCCATTAGATCACTTGTGGTACAAAGCGGTACACAAAGGATTTCATCTCGAGAAGGGGGTGTAGTGATAAACGCGGGAGAAAATAGCATAGCAATAGAAGCAGTGTCTTTTTTAGACTCGTTCTTTTTTAATAATAACCCTATGGAAACAACAGCAACCTAAAAAAAGAATTCAAATCACAAAGGTGCAGGGAAATCAAACATTAAACAATACTCCATATAATTCAAGCACAGCATAGTTTCAATTCAATATGATAAGACCGGTAATCCAAATTCCTTCTTAACCCCCCAAAACCAAACCTCTTCAACTGCATAACACGAGTGGCACTAATCACAACAGCATCAGCAGTCTTCAAATCAATCAATCAATCAATCTCACCTGCGTAACATAATTGACATCAGAACCAAGAAAATGGAACAAAAAAGTTCATAATTCTAGTGCTCTCGAGGATGCTGTTCAAATTAAGGAAATTGGGGCACCGTGATATACTCTTGCTCCGACTGCGGCTGCGGTCTCTGACTGGGCTCTTGCTCTTGCTGGGGCTGCGCCTCTTCGGGCTTTTACTCACGCGCTTCGGGCGCTGAACATAATACACAACAAAAATTCATCAACGATACACAACATAATTGTTACTACTTACTACCCTCCATCCCAAAACCAATGTCCAAGAAAAATATTGGGGCGGAGGTCTCACGTGATAATACTCACGAGTATAGATGATCAGTCCCTAAACAGGAAAAGGAAAAACAAAAACACTCCTTGTGCAATAAAAAAAGACTTCCCTTTACGGAAATATTCAGAATGAGAGCTTCGTGACTTTTCAGCAAGATAAAAAATTCTTGTGTAACAAACTAATTACTCATTACAACTCCCTACAGTTTAGATTGTTAAAACATGAAAAAGAATATTCTGTGATTATGATCGAAGCAACCACCAAGAAACTACACTCCAGTTTCCGATTTATTGGCAAGAGGTAATGAGATTTGACTTACAGATGCTACCGGAGATCTGGATCTTGATGGAGATCTGCAAAAGTTCCAGAAACAACCCAGTTTAATATCCACATGTTCCTCTTAACAACTTTGATCCAAGTGCCTTGATGCCACTCCCACGTCAAGAGTTACCATAATCATTATATAAGTGAAAAGCAAAACCCACAAACGTTTAGCAGAAATAAATACCAATATATGACCAACCTAACCAAAATAAGATGATAACAAATATGTAAAAAATGAAAAGGTGTTTCCATTTAAGGCACAAGGTGAATAGGATACCAAGAAATGTGACAAATACTCGGTTAATGCGCTTTATTAGCTACGCCGCATTTGGTGAGGCAATGATATAGTCCTAGTACACAGTCCAGCTTTACCATTGCATACCCATGAATCCATATCCATGATCTCCTTTGTTTCCAATATATATCTAGCACCAAGGGACATTGGCCATGCTTATCAAAAGGATACCACAAGGGATTCCAAAACTGGCATCTATGAAGGATCATACCTCCACAACCAAAAGAGTTGTAGACATTTTGTACCATTTCCCATCAAGATCCTAATTTCCAATCCCCAGATAGCTGTGCGCATATCCATATCTAGAAAAAGCAAAACAAGGTGATTTCATCTTTAATTTCAGCAAATCAATATTCGTTTGAATAGCGGGTGCCTTACTCAACATATTTGTGCCAACAAAATCATGAGCTGAACACAGGAAGGGACAAAGCTCAATGTGCCACATGAAAGGACCCTTAATATGAAAATTCATTTTTTTAAATGTGATTTTTGGGTTAACTGTTTTATTGTAAGATGTAATGACATAACTAAAAAAAAAATGGTATCCAAAAATTAAATACAACAACACAAAGCATATAATCCCTCCACGCTCAAGATTCAATTTCCTGATGGTGATTGGCTAATTTGTGACCCCAGAGTTGGACAATGTGATCTCCAGCCAATGACATGCACTATCATATACGTAGAAATGGTATCATTGCTCTTAAAGTCAATATTCAACATGCAATTATGATGTATGCGGTAAAAAGAAAAAAAAATCTATCACCAAGAACTACAATAAAATACTGTAAATTGCAACCTCAATAATTTTGTAATGGCGATAAATTCATATACGAGTATATTAGCATCAAAAAATAACACACCAAAATATTATATATTGCAATTCCAACCTCAAAAAATGAGCTTCTTGTACGAAGTGGATGGAGAATAATAGTTTCAAGAATTTCAACATTCCCTATAAATATACTTTAGCAATTATAGAGCCAATAATTAAATTTGATTAAATGGCTGGTCAAGAAGCAAAAATATGGCAACACAGGAGCTTAATTCAACATTCCTCGCTTTCTCTTTCTCTCTCTCGCTCTCTCTCTTTCTCTCTCTCGCTCTCCCTCCCTCCCTCTCTCTCTCTCTCTTCCTTTTATCACAATGACATATGAGGATTCATGTTAGCCGACCCCAAATTATTTTGGGACTAAGGCTTTGTTGTTGTTGTTGTCTAGAATAAATCTCAGACTCTTTGAAGTGAGAAAACAAAGCCTCCATTGATATATGGTCTTGGTTTCACGATACATATGAAAAACAAAAAAAGGAATACAAACAAGTGTAACTCTTAAAGCATTACAGAATTTTCACCCAGGAAGTCATGCATAGCTATATGGATACCAGCTTTGAATCCATAATGTGCCATGATGTGGAGGAAAAGAAAATTTACTATAATAGAAACATACAAGGTTAATGTATCTTTCCATTTCAAGTGAAGGAACTTTTGAGCATATTGAATGGCATGAACCGAGAACCCAAAGAGAACAATAAGAATGATTAAAGCCTCAAAACCCTGTTGAATCATTTGGAACAACAACAACAACAACAACAAAACCTTAGTCCTAAAATGATTTAGGGTCTTCTAAAATGAATCATCATATGGAATCGTCATTTGAAAAGAGGTGAGGGAAGAAAAAAAATAACAATAAAAAAATGAAAAAAATTGTGAAAGCAGAGATGTTTAAAAGAGGAAATAAATGGTAAGAAATTGGGAAAATAGGAAATGAATCATTCAGTAACGCAGAACCATGATAAAGATAGCAAAGATAGGTTGTCTGACGATTCCAAAATAAAAGATAATTGGGGTTGCAAATGGTTTAAAGAAGGTATCATCCCCAGAGGATCAGAGAGCCAGTACCGAGACCTGGAATGATATGGAAAACCTATCTGCAATATAAAATGCCTAAGGTTCCAATTTAATTGCATACACAACGAGAGACTAGAGATCTAGAAAAAACATTAATTTTGGCCACTTCAATATAATAACACATGTCTAATATTGATCGACAATATAAGAACTTGTTATACAGTGTCGCATAGCATACAATAGATTTTAATACAGCAAATATGTTTGTGTATATTATATACGAAGTATTTAACATTGATCCAGAGTACAAGAGCTTGTTAGTAGATAATGACACAAAGCAACCAATAGACTACAATACAGTATAGATGTGGGTGTATAGTTCAATGTAATTACCGTAAAAATGAGTGTGGTGTGTTTTAAGTTTAATGTATATGATATATGACTTGGGCAACTATGAACGAAAAAGATACCTAGACACGTGCGGTTTGGACCCGGAGCGAGATGGGGAGGAAACGGACTTCGATCGAGATCTTGAGCGACGTGGAGATTTGGCCTTTGGAGACTTGCTGCACAACAATTCACAAAGTTTATAAGACAGAAAAGGATATTTCAGGCGAGGGAAGAACAGAACTAGACAAGTTATAAAATAAACATGATCCTGCCTTCTGCTTCTGCTCCGGCTACGACTTCGGCTGTAGCTCCTGCTCCTGCTGCGACTACGGCTCCTTGAACGACTTGAGTCATATTCCTTCACCTAGATAGAGTTGAGAAGTATAAATAGTAAGCACCTATTACGCAAACGCGCACACATATTAATTATTTAAATATTAAAAAATACAAGATATCAGTTCATAATACCCTTATGAATCCTCGAGAAAAAGCATTTCGAAACTCAGAGTCATCCAGCTTCCTTATCTGCAAAAAGTACACGATCATCACTTTCAACTTCACAACCAAATAAAATATTGGAGGTCAGGCAACAGAAACAAACTTACAGCATATTTCATGTCATCATAATTAGTGTAGTCCACAACCCCTGTTGTGCCTGGATGTCAATTACAAAGAAACCTTATGAATCTTTTATCATGCATAGAAAGAATTCACAAAACAGTGCAGCTACTAGAGCCCATATTTGAGCATTAACTACACAAAATAAGGCAAAGCAAGAAACCTTAAAGCAAGCCATGTGAATTTTACAGGTTACATAATAGAATGAAAATTGTCAAACAAGATGTATAAAAACATGGTGATCAGACAATTGACAATTATTGACAATTACAAACGAGTTACTTGCAGGAAGATTTTTATCACTATTAGGAAGCCTCTTGGCAAATATAGCAAAGACAATATCCTCCCTCCGTCCCACCACAAGTGAGACCAAATTTTTTGGGCATGGAGATTAAACAAAGAAGTATAAAATTAATAGTGGGGGATTTGTGAGTATGAAAAGCAAAGTAGGAGAGAAAATGAGTGGTAGAAATAGTATATGGATTGTGGTTGTGAGCATGACAAGTGGGTTCCATTGAATAAATAAATAAATAAAAAGATGAACAAAAAATTATTAGAACTTTGCCATTTTGGGCAGTGTCAATTGTGGTGGACAGAGGGAGTATATAAAAGGTTGCAGTTTGCAAAAGCAAATAACTTTAAAAACAAAAGGTCAACAAAAACCACAAAACAACCAAAATAAGATTTAGGGTATCACGTTATATGATGACAAGTATTTCACTCCATATTTTATTCATCACATGTAAGTAGCATATCACTGAACTTTTGGGGTGATAAGGACAGAACAGAAAGGATGTTCGAGTATTGGTTTCACAAAAATCGCCTCATGGTCAATGGCTGCCTATTTCAAAATAGAATCCTCTATGGAGACATTTTGTTCCATTTCAGCTTGACAAAGCTTTAACCTGAGTACTAAATAGCAGTCCCTATGCCCCTAAATATGTGTCATTATTTAGTTTGCCCAAAAAAATAATCACTTCTTTTAATATATGAACCAACTTGCAACAAAAAAACTCGCTTAAATGAAAAATCATTCATGATTTGGAAGTACAAAAGGCTACATTAGTACTTCACACTTCAGCTATGTAAACTATACACGCGTGAGAAAATTACAATCATTTACAGACAATAAGAAAACTTTTAAACCATACTTATTTAAGAACGTAGAGAGCCCACAGTTATGTTTAACATATTTCTTAGCACGTTTTAATGAATTACAGCTAACAAAGTAAGTCAGTGCTACAATGATCTTGCTAATGAATGAAATATATCTAACTTCTTTAGTTGAAGTTGGATGATTAAAATCATCTCAAGTAAAAAATTAAGAAAAATGGAATTACTAAATAGGCATAACATGATTTGAACCAGATCTTATGCTATATGAAAAGGCAAAGCAGAAATTAAAATACATTTTAACTTACCACCACCCTCACGAAAAACCTGGGAGAAGCAAACGTCTCCGGCTCGCCGCATGTGGTCCTGGATTAAACATATAACAAGAATTCACAAGGTTTGAGTAAAACAGGCCACTGACTAAATAAGTTTAAGCAATTATGAACCGGAAATTTCAGAAACAGAGTGATCACAATAAAATAGTAAAAGAAATTACGAACAATTTGAAAAATTAATCTTCCACACGCCTAAGCAAAACATAGAAGAGGGCTGACGTTATCAATAGCAAAAGAAAAAAAGTATGAAGTAGATCCACTAAGTACGGAATAACCACGAACAGGAACAATGCTACACTTACCGATAGATCAAAAAAGAACTCAATAAATGTGTTTATGATTGAGATTGACCCAACAAAACACTAATCTCCAAAACTGTATAGTAAAGATAGCGGTAATAACACTAGACAGCAACACATAAAAGCAAAATGCAATAAACCTAAATGTTCAGGCCAAGATACCTGTAAATGTTGCTCCAGAAGACTATCAAGTGTCTTTATCTGATCAAATGTGTCGTTAAGTGTTAACTGACTTAGAGGGTAAATAAAGTGCCGCTGAATATTATCCAAATTGATGGTAATCAGAATTAACGTCTCACTCTGGAAAAAATGGATTGACAAGCCCTCATTTTCAGCCACAATGACGCGCAATCAAAGATAATACCAGTGGCCAAATATACCAATCATAAAAGATTTGAAAGTAGGTAACATTAACACAATGTTTGATGCATGTTGAAAGCAGACCAACTCACTATCAACAAAATAAAAACTGACATGACTGGTTTGCTCTGGTTTGGGAATATAAGTTTGTCCCAAATGGCTACAAATATATATTCCCTATATGTCCTTAAATAACGTTCTCTACTGACTTTCCATGGGTGAAAAAATAATTGACCGAGTATTCTATTTAAGACTCTCAAACTCGTAATGAAATTGAATCAAAATGACACATTTCTTTCTTCAATTTCACAAATTAGACAAGGTACAACAAATAATGGTTTCAAAAAAGACTGTCTAAAAAAGGAACCGGAACAATCTAAAGTGGCACAAGGAGCTATTAGTTTAAGAAGAGAGGGTACATGTTTTACTTGAAGGTGACTGTACCGCAGTCAAGAAAACATCCATAACTATTCGGTGAGCAAACAAGAAATTAGTGCAGAAATAATCATTCCTTTTACTAACCTTAAGATCTTGCCATGAGGCTGAGGAGGGTAACCCAGTAACCATCACTGCATAAACACAATAAAAATATATGATACCAATTAAGGAAGAAGTTGATCCAATAAACTATCATATTGGATGAAAGAGTGATCTGAACTGTATACCTCGATAGTCAGAGCGCCTGGAAACTCCTCCACCACGACTTCCCCGACCGCTGCTGTGGCTACTATGACGATCGGTTGATGATGGATGACCACGTCCACCATGAGCAAGTTCCACCTATGCAAGTATCAGATAGATTGGTTATGAACATCATTAATGCGTTTAGTAGGCCATATTTATGTGTGCCATGTATGTGTGACCAACCCTTAGTCTGTTCCCATCAAAATTGTAGCCGTCACGTCCACGAATAGCATCTTCAGCATCGCGAGCCTCTTCAAACTAAATGGAAAGAGTCCAAACCATATGAGAAAGGACGAGGGTAAACAAAATAAATGAGGCTTAAGCATCATAAAACTCACCTCTACGAAAGCATAACCAGGGGGTCTTGGTGGGACTTTCAAGTCAATGTGTACAATCGGTCCATACTGTGATGCCATATACGAGAAACATTAGAAATTACATTCACTTTACCTCTAGCAAAGTGAGGTCGAGAACTCTTTAGATTTTCTTATTTCTCTTGGAAGAAGATGTTGCATCAAAAGTAGCATCAGATGATTAAACTGAATGGTGAATTTCATTTTATATTCCAGTTCTCTCCTTGGTGGATATTAACATAGTGAGACATGCAATATGCATAAGATAATAACACAAATATATCAACAACAAAAAAAAAAAAAAAAAAAACCCGACCAAACCTTGTAAAACAGATCTTCCACTTCACGCTCACGAATATCACCAGGAAGATTTCCAACGTAGAGGGTTCTGCTAGAGCGACTCATCTTTCCTGCAAGCATTAAAAATTAACAAAAAAAAAAAAAAAACGAACAATGTGAAATGCGATTACCAAAACCTATAAGCCAAAAATTCATACAATTCTGGAGGAAGAAGAAGAAGAAGAAGAAGAAAATTACTACACAACAAACCCTAATCAACATTCATCGAGAACAAATTCCGGTTCAAAATTAGGGCTCGGAGCTATTAAATTAAGAGCAGATTTTACCTTGGGTGATTGAGAGGATTAGGGTTGGAATTCGGTTGGAATTCGGTTTGAGTTTGATGATATCAGACGGTGGTGGTGGCATATTTACAATTCGGCTTTATATTATTGGTTATGGGCTTCTTCTACGATTAATGGGCTTTAGAGTTCGTCTTTACCTTCCTATTCAAATATGGCCCGTCTAAACTTAGTTGCCCAATAGGAATAGGAATGAATGAAGTACATTTTTATCTCGAACAAGATGAGGTGTCGATATTTTATTGGTTATATCGATAATGGATCTGTCACACTCAAATTAAAAACACCAATAAAATCATTACAACTAGGATTTTGTGAGCAAGATTTTGTGACCTTTTTGCGCCCATAGTATTATTCTTTTTATCTGTTTGAAAATGAAAAAAGTTTTTGAAAGATGACACATTATGTGTATATACTTCCACGTCCAAAAAAAACTTCTCATTTTGTTATTTTGAGTAATTCATTGGAAACTCTCACTTACTCAAAAAAGAAAAAAATTACCTTCACTTTTCTCTCTCCTTCTCACTCTCCTCACGCACAATAATTATCCACTTATTATTCCCCCACCCCACTTTCTCTCTCCTTCCCACTCACACCACCTACTTTTTCAACGTCTTTCTTTAATTCTCGTTTCCTATAACTCAACCAACTTGTTATGAATGTAAATGAAACAAAATTCTACAAATTTTGGTAAATAATTCTAATATTTTTAAAATGAATGAAATGCGAGATATGTCAGGTTTCCATAATACAAAGGTATTGTTACATTCACCTGTAAAATTCCACATATCCTGCAATTTCCCTACACATCAACCTAGCCTGACCAGCCAAGTTCCTACTCTTAACTATCACAGACTCCGTCAGTTGATGTGTAGAAGATGGCTTGTACGATTTAGCTTCCTCCTCTTTCCCCATCGACAAAGCTTCCCGAGCAGGAACCACATTTTCCCACCAAAACTCTTTCAAGATCCCATGTATCGATTCCCAATACTCACGATCCCTGCACACCCGAAATATAGTGCTCCCGTTTGGTGTCCAACAATACAAATCTACCCAATCTCTGTCCATTACCTCCATTTGACCCTGTACCTGTCAGTGGCGAACCCAGAAAATTTTGAGAAGGGGTCAAGATTGTTGGGGAACTTTTTTTATATTTATGAAATAGAAATTTGGAATAAAGGGGTCAAAGTCAAATGTTGTAACAGTATAAAGTTTACCAAAATTAAAGGGGGTTGAAGTAGACAATAATATTACTTTTAGTGTATGTTCCAAAATTTAAAAGGTACCTGAGGCATGTAGTAAAATGGCATATTTGCCCATGGCAAACATAACTCAGGCTTTCCTTTATTGTATGGGCATTTCACTTCAAGAATCCCTCCCCCTGAGAAGCACTCGAGTAGACCATCTGGGGAGGCTCCTATCCATTTGAATCTTTCTTCTATATGGGTCGCGAATCCCAATGTGCTGACTTCACGACCGGTGATGATTTTGTACTGTTCTATGGCTACTGATTCATTGACCACACCCCATTGCATGGCGGGTATTTGAGAAACGTCGACAGATTTTGCATCTTGCTGAAATACTTTCTCGTGCCAGAGCTCGTATCTACGGCTTCCTTTCCAGAAACCTAGTGCGGTGCTGAAGGTGCTGGTTGTCAACTTGTCCCTTCGAAGAGTAAACCATTCTTCGGAGCGTTGGGGAGTATCTGATGGGGAGACCCGGGTAGTCAAAACTGAGGGTGGTGGGTGGTGAATAAGAGGGAATTTTTGAGTAATTATAGGAGATACGGAGTTATAAAAGTTTCTGTAAAACCTGAATTGATAAATTCTTCGTTTGACAAAGGTAATTGCTGTTTTGTGGCGAATAGTATGTAAGTGATTAATATTGGCGTTGTGCATTGCTGAAGCTCTTGTGTTGTATGATTCTGACAGTAGTTGGTGAAGGATCCTGCAATGGCCACAAACAGCTAGATGTATTGAAGCAAACTTCCATCGACTAGATTAAAGAGAAAAGGTTGTGTACAGCCAAAGAAGATTGTCAACGGTTATGAATAAATTTAACCAAGCAGTTGCCCTCGTTTTTGCAAAACACCAAGAAAAATTTAGGCAACAATTCGCGCAAAGAAAAAAAAAAGTATAATTGAAGTGGTGGATGGAAATCGAAATAAAAAAGGAGTAGAAACACAGAGCTTCCAAAAAACATGGGGTACAACCTTCAAGATTATTGTTATCATATTTGTTTTATTTATCATCTTTTATTATCTCTTTTTTTTTTTTAGGGGTTGAATGCCATAATTTATGCCAGGTTTTGTTAAATCTGTTCCCGCAAATGGAACGTACACTCATCTTTGATTAAGGGTACCTATTTCCATAATCAACTCAAGCAAAGAACTAATTTCTAAGGAGAACTGGATCATATTCCCAGCGTAATGACCTCGGATGATCCCAACTAGGTTGGATATTAATCCATTTCAACTTCCTTGTGATTCCTCTCGGGACAATCTTGAATTGGTTCCATATTTGACAAATTAGTGCAGATTCCTTCAATTTGTTTAATAATTTCACAATTTAAGCTTTACATCCTCTCTATTAGTAGATTCCGTTGAAGGCTTGAAGCCTATCTATTAGCAACTTTTAACTTTTATAACTTCGGAAAGGGACTATTATGAACCCAAAAAGACTTATAACAGTATTCTTGAACTAGATGCTCTAGCTAGTTATTACTCCGTACTATATATGAGTGTTAATTGTCAATAGCTTTTTATCTAACTTACGCCTCAAGTAGTTTGGGGTACCAACATATTAAGTCATCAATCAAGGAATTGACAAGATGATTTCATGTACAACACATGGGTTCAACATTTTTCATGAGACATTAACTCGAGGGAGGAACTTCTTAAAGATGAACTTACTCCATAGCATATACTATACTCTATCGGAAAAATATGGGATGTGAGACAAACCCAAAAACTTCTACAAACCTGTTAGCTGCTCTAGCAAGTTGACATGTTTCACATTTGATATTCATGGGGGATTGATTATACAACAAACACTTTAAACTGTGCTATTAGATTCAGCTTAATCGACAATGAAAAGAAAATCCTGAATTTAGTCTCGTAATAGGGCCCTCATACCTGGAAGAGTTTATGGTTAAGTCCAATACGAGTTGCCTGGTTGTCCTTTGAAGAGCATGAGCAACAAAGTTCAAGGAATTAAAATTTCACTGGTACTTTCAGACTTCACGTCTAACATGTTCACTTATGTGTACATTGTCATTGATAGTAGAAAACACTTGGGTCTTTAAGGTTGTCACATTCAAATTCAATAGGTCCAGAAGTCAGATTTCCTTATGGACCCCTGAAAAGAAAAATTCAGGGGGGTCTAAATCCGCCACTGCTTGCACAGAATATACAACCAGTTAAAATCATACTCCTATGTAAACCCAAGATCTTTCCTTTCACGCTGACGTATGAGGATTCATGTTAGCGGACCCGGAATTATTTTGGGACCAATGGTTTGTTGTTTTTGTTGTATGTAAACCCAAGCATGAATATCTTGTACGCTACTACATGTAAAGACATTGCCGCTTGCTTGAGCTGTTGAGCGCACCTTATCCACACATTTTGCTCTATATTCAATTAATTCTCTATTAAGGTGATCCCTTGACACCAATCAGAACTAGCTAGGTCTTCAAACCAACATATTAAGAATAGTGAATAATGATTTGCTATAATAGGGCAGAAACTCTACATAGCATATACTACAAAATAATGAACCACTGGTGATTATTTAGGGCAAGGCCACGTTAGAATTTATCCATTTCGAACACAAATTGACATGAATTTCCTAAAACAAAAAGGCCCCCATGGCTGCAGTAACGCTCTCAGTACCAAATTTTAACCTAAATGCATTTACAGGCTCGAACTCCAAACCTTTTGTTAAACTGACATGAATAAAAAGACGATTGAGCATGTGAAAGCGAGGAGGTACCGTGAGGGAAGGAAGCCGAGAGTAGAATTGGGGGTACGTGAGGAGATAATCGGGTTGATTTGCGTAACTGCGGAAGCGACGGCGCCGGCGAAAATAGGTATTAGAGGTTCAAGGTGTGGAAGACGTGACGAGATAGCGGGCGGTCATTTGATATTTGATAGATTCACTGCGGACCATCGCTCGCCATTAGAAAGGCAGTGAATCTACAAACGGATTATAGCCGGTACTGCTTACTCACTTAGTCCCAAAACACCTTTCACATATTTCTCTTTTTGGTGTCCCATTAATAAGTCTCACTTTTCCAAAATGGAAAAGATTCTCACTACTTATCTCTCCTCTCCACTTACAACAACTATCCACTTAATATTCTCTACCCTACTTTCTCTTTCCTTCTCACTCACACCACTCACTTTTCTTACACATTTTATTAATTCCCGTGTATTTCAAAAAAAATGCATGTTGTTGGAGTACATTCTATTGCTCTTCATCTACTTCTATTACTTAAAGAAATTCAAAATATGGGGAAGAATGCGGTTTTTGACATTTTGGTAATATAAGGGAAGTTGTTTTAAAATATGCGGGTGACATTTTTATAAATATATTGATACTTACTCCTTTTGGTCCAAAATAACTGTCAATTTTGGTTAAACAGATGTAAGTTTGATCTATAAATTTAAAATAAAAATAATGATCCTAATAAAAATCTAAAATTTGTTATTAAAAGTATTATTGATTATAATACATTGACAAATTTTAAATTTTTATTAGCATAATTGTTTTTTATTTAAATTATTGGTCAAAGTTATATCTGATTGACCAAAAGCGACAGTTATTTTGGACCAGGGGGAGTATTATAAAAGTGTGGTGACATTTTTGTAAATAATAGTAACTTATTGAACGCCCAAGGGATTGACACTCTTAAACACACAGATTGGCATTCTTTAACATATTCACTAACACTATTTAACACTGTTACTGGCACTTATTGAAAGCTAACAGCTTCATTGTTAATAAGTGTCAGTGCAAATGGTGTTAGTAGTGGTGCCCTAGGCACGTTTAATAAACGTTGTAATTGTTATCATTTATTTCATATCAATAAAGAGATATTTTGATTATTATTGTTGTTCATGTTTACTTATAATAATCCCCGTCCCTAGTACTTATTAAGCACTAGTATAAAGGCTAAATGATCATGAGATGATCATGTTAGATTTATGGGTACTTGTTTGGAACAAGGTACTGGACATGACCTGCCGTATGAGATTTATGTCATGGTCTATGTCGTACATATATCTCATATTAGTTATGTCATTTGAATCCTTAGACATGAAGTTATTATAGTCTTCCACTTGATGAACATTGTGTTTGACATATTCAAACGCTACCTTAACACGGTAGTTATAAAGGGTATGATTGGCATAATCGGATTCCCGTTGGGAAGAATAATAAGCTAAATGGATTTGTCCCTCCACAGAGAGATGTCAAGCTTGGGCCCCTCGAAGGAATGATGCTGATGAAATGTTCGGCCGGACTCAAATAGATTGATTGGATCAATAGCATTTGAATTATCAACGTATTCGGAATCGAGAAAGTATTGAACAAGACAAGTTGACTGTTTGACCATGACTTGTGTTCAATGACATCGTGGACAAAAGGATTGTGACATATTCTAAAGGAATGCGAACTTGTATCTAGTTATACTATTTGGGTAGGTATGACGGTTTGCTAGAACCTAATCATATCTTATGGGATCATGTTTGAGCCCATTGCCAACTTAGTATAATCCTAGAGGGTCACACACAATAGAACGAATCTTAAATAAGAGGACTATATTGGAATTTAGGGTCAAAGGACCTCAATGGAATTTCTGGAAAAAATCTGGGCTTCCTGGTCAACCAAGCGGGCGCTTAGGTTGGACCAGGCGGGCGCCTGAATGAGTCCGGAAAGGTCTGTACCTTCTGATCAAATAAGCGGGCGCCTGGGTTGGACCAGGCGGGCGCTCGGTCTGGCGGCAGAAAAATTCCTAATTCGATTAGGAAAGGTTTTTGGCACAAGTTACCTATTTGGAATAAGTCTTAATTGTGTATAAAAACCCCAATTCGGCCAGACCATCCTTACTAGTGCTTTTGTGAGTCTCAAAGAGTTTGAGAGAGATTTTATTTTGTTTTAAGACATCCTTGATTGAGGAACAAAATAATTCACAAATAAATTCCATATAGTTCTTTATTAAATTGTGAAAGTGTGTTTCATAATTATTGGTCTAGCAACCAAGATCAAGGAGCCTCTTGATATTCGTTCGAAGTGTGGACACCGCTAGAGGGTGAATTTTATCATCTACAAAGTTCGTGATTTTGTCCGTGATAAAGCTTCAAGTTTCTCCACCAAGACCAAGGAAAACTTTGATAGTCATCAAGGGTTAGTTTTTCCTTTAATCATTATGTTGTATTTGATTTAATCATATGAACGGATCCATGGCTTTGGGTTTCTTAAAATTTTGATTGCTATATTCCGCTGCGCATGTTACTTGGAAACCCAACAGTGGTATCAGAGCCCCGTTCATGTTGATTAATTCAATACTTGGATCATGTTATGTGTATATAAATTGTTTATGTGCCTAGCATGATATAAATATTTGATTATATGATGTTTATGTGTTATGTGATTTTATGTGGTTTATTGTTTCAACTTTAATCGCATAATTCAATCGCAATAAAATTATGGTGGATTCTGAATTATTTTGATTATTAATTTTTGATTGGATCAAAGTTTTAATAATCGGGGAAAAATAATTTTGAGACAAAATTTTCGAACTTTAAAATTTTGTACCATTCTGACCAAACAGGCGCCCGCTCGCTGGGGACCGGGCGGTCGCTTGCTTCAGGCTTGCTCAGGGTCGCGCTCGGTCAAGACCAGGCGGGCGCTCGGTCATCAGAATCTGTTCTGATTTTGGTTAAAATCTGAATATGGAATTTTCAATAAATTCAACAAAACCAGTAACAGAACCAGTCCAGACTTGTTGATCTGGAATGGGTTTTGGGTAGTTGGTTTGTGTATGGATTTTGGGGTTTTATTTTCCTATTTGTTTTAGTCTTGTGATTCCTAGATTGGTTCAAGTTTTGGATGGCTAATATGCGTTCATCGAGATTGTGTTTCCCAAAATTGATCGCAATCAAAGTTTCAAAGATAAAACGAAGTTAGAATTATGAAGAGTTCATAATTGCTAAAATTGAGAAACAAAGTTCTTGATTCAATGATTGAAGATCCATGTGGAATTGTGAATGCAATTGGCCTACGTTCATCGAGACCATCTATTGCTTAGTTTCGGCCACATGGACTACTTTCTTGGTTTCTTGAATTAGTGCGGGATTGTGATTGCCTAATGGCTTAGTTCGACCGCACTTCTTGTTGTCTTGATTTGGAGATAATAACCGAAGTTGAAATAGTCTCATCCTCATAATTATAGAGAAACTAATGACACATAAATATCATGCTTAAATTAATGGAGATTAATTTAATGGCTAAACTTGATGTGTAACATGTTTATATTATGTGCTCATAAATGTGTTATATGCTATTTGTGATGAACATTCAAAGAAAGTTTTAAGTCCTTCTTTGCCATGCCATGATTAAAACACTTGTTTATACATGGGTAATCTTGATGTGGGTTCGCCTCCGCGAAGTGCATTAATTTTATTCATGTATGAGCAAGATGAGGTTCATTAATTTAATGTGGGCTTGCCTCCGCAAGGTGCGTTAAATTGAATGGTTCCTATGCGTTTAAAATGGTTGGACTTAATTAGGCGTCAAAACAGTTTTGGGCCTAGGCAAAAGATGAGATTAAACATGTTTTTGAAATCGGATTTCTCAAACAATCTCATAAAAGGATCTAAGAATCATATGGGATATGATTGACATGATTGTCTACCTAATTAATTTATTTTTGAGCGGTCCGCCTCCGTTGACTCAAAAGATAAATTAAAGTTGGATCTTAGCCCAATTAAATTATATTATACATTGGATGTATATGAAGGTTATATAATTTAGTGGGAGTATTTTGTTTGAAAAATACATTATTTATCTCTTTAATGAAAATCGGTACTTATTAAATTTTGGAAATTTTGCATATTTGTAGATAATGACTAATAACACTCAATCAATGTCGTTGCGATCGATCCTTGAGAAGGATAAGCTCGAAGAGAATGGTACTGACTTTATGGATTGGATCCGTAGCATAAGAATCGTTCTCAGGCAAGAAGATAAGTTGTACATTCTCGATGGGCCTCTCCCTGCTGAACCACTGCCTACTGCCCCTAGGGCAAAAAGAAACGCTCATAAGAAACATCGTAATGATTCAAGAGAAGTAAGTTGTCTCATGCTTGATGCCATGTGCTCGAAACTCCAACAAAGTTTGGAACATTTGGAAGCCTATGAGATAGGCGTGGAGTTGAGAACCATGTTTCAAGAGCAAGCTAGGCAAGAGAGGTACAAGACCATTGTTGCATTTACTACTTGTAAAATGAATGAAGGGAAACAAGTGAGTCCTCACTTTCTTAAAATGAAAGGTTATGTAGAGCACCTTGAGAAACTTGGCTATCCAATCCCATTGGAGCTAGCCACAGATCTCATTCTTAATTCATTGCCTAAAAATTATAATCAGTTTGTGATGAATTATAACATGCATGGAATGGATAAGAATCTCTCTGAGTTGCATGGGATGCTCAAAACTGCAGAGATGAAAATTATAGAGAAATGTTCTCCCGTGAGCTTGGTTCATGATGGGAAGAAGGCTAGTGCCAAAGGAAAGGGTAATGCAAAAGTTGTCAAACCCAAAATAAGCAAGGCAAAGGTTGCCAAGGCTTCTGAGACAAAACCTGATTCACAAAAGGATGCAATCTGTTTCTATTGTCAAGAAATTGGTCATTGGAAACGTAATTGCAAGGCTTTCTTGGAAGAGCAAAAGAAGAAGAAGAGCAGCAAGGCTGCGTCGACTTCAGGTATCTATATGATAGATATTCTCCTTTCTACCACTGATTCTTGGGTATTGGATACCGGATGTGGTTCTCACATTTGTCTAAATGTGCAGGGACTAAAGAATAGGAGACTGCTTAAAGAAGGTGAAGTAGATCTACGGGTGGGGAATGGAGCAAGAGTTGCTGCATTAGCCGTAGGGACTTATGAAGTCACTTTACCTTCCGGATTAATTCTTGTTTTGAACAATTGTTATTATGTTCCGGATTTAAGCAGAAATATTATTTCAATTTCTTGTTTGGATAATGAAGGTTTTAAGTTTCTTATTGAGAATAAGAAATTTTCTATTTATTTAAATGATGTGCTTTATGGTATTGCTAATTCATTTAATGACCTTTATATCTTGGATGTCAAGAATGAAAATAATGACAATGTCTATCATGTAAATAAGAAATCTAAACCTAATGATGTAAATCATACTTATTTGTGGCATTACCGTCTTGGTCATATTAATGAGAAGCGTATCTCAAAACTCCATGGGGATGGACTTTTGGGTTCATGTGACTTAGAGTCATATGATACTTGTGAGTCGTGTCTTCTTGGAAAAATGACTAAGACACCTTTTACCAAGTTGGGTGAAAGGGCAAGCGACTTATTGGGGTTGATACATTCCGATGTATGCGGACCATTAAGTAGCAATGCTAGGGGAGGATTTCAATACTTCATAACCTTCACTGATGATTATAGTAGATTTGGGTATGTTTACCTAATGAAACATAAGAGTGAAGCGTTTGAGATATTTAGAATATTTCAAAATGAAGTAGAAAAACAACTTGGCAAAAGTATTAAAGCACTTCGATCAGATCGTGGTGGAGAATACTTAAGTCAAGAATTTGATGATCATCTAAAGAATTTTGGAATAGTTTCACAATTGACTCCACCCGGAACACCACAATGGAATGGTGTGTCCGAGAGGAGGAATCGGACTTTGTTAGACATGGTTCGATCAATGATGAGTCAAGTTGATCTTCCAATATCCTTTTGGGGTTACGCCCTAGAAACCGCTGCTTTCACACTAAATCGTGTTCCAACTAAATCGATTCAAAAGACTCCATATGAGATGTGGAGCGGAAAGAAGCGTTGTCTGTCTTTCATGAAGATTTGGGGTTGCGAAGCTTTTGTCAAAAGACTTGTCTCAGACAAACTTGCACACAAATATGATAAATGTATTTTCGTGGGATATCCTAAGGAAACTAGAGGATATTACTTTTACAACCGTGAGGACAACAAAGTGTTTGTTGCCCGAACTGGTGTCTTTCTAAAGAAAGAGTTTCTCTCCAAAAAAATCAGTGGGAGTAAAATAAATCTTGAAGAAATTCGAGACCCAGAAAATAACATTGAACCAATAGTGGAACAAGAACAAGAACCACAAGGAGTTGTGGAACCTGTTCAAAATACACAAGCAACTCGCATATCTAGTAGGTTACGATCCGAGCCCGAGAGATATGGATTTCTCGTAACGGATAGTAATGAGGTAGAAATCATTGAGAATGATGAACCGTCAACCTACCAAGAGGCGATGTCTTCTCCTGATTCGGACAAGTGGCTTGGAGCCATGGAATTCGAATTGCAATCCATGCAAGACAATCAAGTTTGGAATTTGATTGATGCGCCCGAAGGTGTAAAAACCAGAGGATGCAAATGGGTCTTCAAGAAGAATACTGACATGGATGAGAAGGTGCATACTTACAAAGCTAGGCTTGTAGCGAAGGGTTATAGGCAAGTTCATGGTATTGACTATGATGAGACCTTTTCACCCGTAGCAATGATCAAGTCTATAAGAATTTTGCTTGCCATTGCCGCATATCATGACTATGAAATATGGCAAATGAACGTCAAAACCGCTTTCCTAAATGGAAAACTTCAAGAGGATGTGTATATGACACAACCTGAAGGTTTTGAACAAGATTCTAAGGTATGCAAATTGCAAAGATCCATCTATGGATTGAAGCAAGCTTCAAGGAGTTGGAATCTCCGTTTTGATGAATCGGTCAAAGAGTTTGGTTTCATCAAGAACGAAGATGAGCCTTGTGTATACAAGAAGATTAGTGGGAGCATAGTGTTATTCCTTATTTTATACGTGGATGACATATTACTCATTGGAAACGACATTCCTACACTTCAGTCTGTGAAGACTTTGTTAGGAAAGTGCTTCGCAATGAAAGATATGGGTAAAGCCGCATATATACTTGGCATTAAGATCTATAGAGATAGATCAAGGAGGCTACTTGGTTTAAGCCAAAGTACATACATTGACAAGGTCATTAGAAGATTCCGTATGGAAAATTCTAAGAGAGGCACCTTGCCAGTGTTACATGGAGTTTCTCTAAGCAAGACTCAATGTCCCAAGACAAACGATGAGCGTGAGAAAATGAATGATGTTCCATATGCTTCGGCAATTGGGTCCATCATGTATGCCATGATTTGTACTAGGCCGGATGTATCTTATGCTTTGAGCATGACAAGTAGATACCAATCCGACCCTGGCAAAAATCACTGGATAGCTGTAAAAGCGATTCTAAAGTACTTGAGAAGAACTAAGGACTCGTTTTTGGTCTATGGAGGAATGGAAGATGATCTGGTTGTAAATGCTTACACGGATGCAAGCTTCCAAACCGACAAAGATGATAGCCGATCGCAATCGGGTTTTGTGTTTATGTTAAATGGTGGAGCTGTAAGCTGGAAGAGTTCCAAGCAAAGTACAACCGCTGATTCTACAACAGAAGCTGAGTATATCGCTGCATCGGATGCTGCAAAGGAAGTTGTTTGGATTAAGAAGTTCATAACTGAACTTGAAGTGGTTCCTAGTATTGCTAATCCAATAGACCTTTATTGCGATAATAATGCTGCTATTGCTCAAGCAAAGGAACCAAGAGCACATCAGAAATCCAAACACATACTTAGGCGTTTTCATATCATTCGAGAGATCGTTGATAGGGGAGACGTAAATATATGCAGAGTACCTACTGATGACAATGTTGCGGACTCGCTAACAAAGGGACTTCCACAAGCTAAACATGATGGTCATGTTAGGTCCATGGGTATTAGATACATAGGAGATTGGGCCTAGGGCAAGTGGGAGATTGTTGGTAGTGGTGCCCTAGGCACGTTTAATAAACGTTGTAATTGTTATCATTTATTTCATATCAATAAAGAGATATTTTGATTATTATTGTTGTTCATGTTTACTTATAATAATCCCCGTCCCTAGTACTTATTAAGCACTAGTATAAAGGCTAAATGATCATGAGATGATCATGTTAGATTTATGGGTACTTGTTTGGAACAAGGTACTGGACATGACCCGCCGTATGAGATTTATGTCATGGTCTATGTCGTACATATATCTCATATTAGTTATGTCATTTGAATCCTTAGACATGAAGTTATTATAGTCTTCCACTTGATGAACATTGTGTTTGACATATTCAAACGCTACCTTAACACGGTAGTTATAAAGGGTATGATTGGCATAATCGGATTCCCGTTGGGAAGAATAATAAGCTAAATGTATTTGTCCCTCCACGGAGAGATGTCAAGCTTGGGACCCTCGAAGGAATGATGTTGATGAAATGATCGGCCGGACTCAAATGGATTGATTGGATCAATAGCATTTGAATTATCAACGTATTCGGAATCGAGAAAGTATTGAACAAGACAAGTTGACTGTTTGACCATGACTTGTGTTTAATGACATCGTGGACAAAAGGATTGTGACATATTCTAAAGGAATGCGAACTTGTATCTAGTTATACTATTTGGGTAGGTATGACGGTTTGCTAGAACCTAATCATATCTTGTGGGATCATGTTTGAGCCCATTGCCAACTTAGTATAATCCTAGAGGGTCACACACAATAGAACGAATCTTAAATAAGAGGACTATATTGGAATTTAGGGTCAAAGGACCTCAATGGAATTTCTGGAAAAATTCTGGGCTTCCTGGTCAACCAAGCGGGCGCTTGGGTTGGACCAGGCGGGCGCCTGAATGAGTCCGGAAAGGTCTGTACCTTCTGATCAAATAAGCGGGCGCCTGGGTTGGACCAGGCGGGCGCTCGGTCTGGCGGCAGAAAAATTCCTAATTCGATTAGGAAAGGTTTTTGGCACAAGTTGCCTATTTGAAATAGGTCTTAATTGTGTATAAAAACCCCAATTCGGCCAGACCATCCTTACTAGTGCTTTTGTGAGTCTCAAAGAGTTTGAGAGAGATTTTATTTTGTTTTAAGACATCCTTGATTGAGGAACAAAATAATTCACAAATAAATTCCATATAGTTCTTTATTAAATTGTGAAATTGTGTTTCATAATTATTGGTCTAGCAACCAAGATCGAGGAGCCTCTTGATATTCGTTCGAAGTGTGGACACCTCTAGAGGGTGAATTTTATCATCTACAAAGTTCGTGATTTTGTCCGTGATAAAGCTTCAAGTTTCTCCACCAAGACCAAGGAAAACTTTGATAGTCATCAAGGGTTAGTTTTTCCTTTATTCATTATGTTGTATTTGATTTAATCATATGAACGGATCCATGGCTTTGGGTTTCTTAAAATTTTGATTGCTATATTCCGCTGCGCATGTTACTTGGAAACCCAACAAATGGCTCGCACTTTTAACACTACCACATGCACTATGAAAAGTGTCAGTTTTAATATTTATAAATGCAGTAAATGTAGCGACCCCAAAACCCGTTTATATTTATTTTATAATTTTGGGGATTTTTATTTGACTTATATGTGCATTTTATGTGTTGCATCATATTTTATGATTTGTATATCATACTTGATTATTTGTGTTATTTACTTAGTTAGTAAAAATCATGATTAAAAGAGTTAAATGATTAAGTTGAAACTTTAGGGTCCTAGTTGAAATTATAAGTTTAGGGGCTAAAGTGTTAACTTTAGAAGTTGGGTGACCAAAGTTAGAAATGGGTAGAAAACTTTAGTATAAATATCTTCTTTCTCTCCTTTCTCTGTGCATAAACATTCTGCAACATTCCTCGTATCAGTTAGGGTTAGGAGAAAAGGTAAGTTCAACCCATTTCGATTTAATTCTTTTTATTTACTTACCCGTTTTAAAAACTAATTATATAAAAATGATCAGGGCATCGAGTAGGTCATTTCTAGCCGAACAAAACTTATTTCAGCGATACTTTTTTCGGAACTAGGTAAGTTACTAATTCCCCTTTAAATGTTAAAATAGTCATATATGCTATATATGATACTCCTATTTGTTAATTTTGTGTTTTGGGTAATATTTGCTATACTTGTAAATTTGAGACAAATGGAGTATATGGAAATTGTTTTAGCTGAGTATGGGATTGGTTTGGAACTTAAATGGAACTCTAATGAAAGTTACTAATGTGGTGTAGTATAGTGTGTAGAATATATGCTATACTTGTGGGACGGAATGAGTAAAAATGAACTAATGAAGAATCTGGGATTTGGCCCAAATATAGGAGGAGGCGCGCGCACCATATATAATGAGGCGCACGCATCCATTGTCACCAACTTAGGCAAAAAAATTGACTGGAGTGGGAGGCGTGCGCATCCTCTTTGGATGAGGCGCGCGCACCCTTAGGTGAACCAAAATTAGTGAGGTTCTGGTCCTGGGAGGCGCGCGCACCCTATGGGGTGAGGCGTGCGCATCCCCCCTGTTTCCAAGGTTTGATAGTTTGTGTTATATGGGGTATAAGAGGACAAGTGTGTATGTGATCCTTGGGGTGGCTTATGACTTAAACATGAATGTGTATGACTTTCATGTCGTTGATGGAAAAGATTTGGTTGTGACTAAATGTCCTTATTATGGACTCTTCATGAGAAATCTTTCGTGTGCATCTTGTGATGTTTTGGCTTAATTCCTTCTTGGATTAAATGCCCCGGGTTGTGTTTAGCAAGTATTCATTACTGTGCTTCTTGTTAAAAGTCCAGCTGGTCTTGTTGTGGAGTCAGCCAATGGAAGAATTATAGTGGTACAGGTAAGTCCACTATAAGGTTTTCCATTGGAGCTTGTGAGTCAGGCGGTGGGAGAATTATAGTGGCACACAAGCCAAGTTCACTATAAGATGTCCACTGTGCCTTCTAGTTTCCCCAGTCCAGATTGGCCTTGGATGGGATGAATTGCTCCCTTTGGTGAGTATTTGGGTTATGACTTTGTGTCATATTTCCCTCTCTGGTTACTTGGTTCTATTGGTATGGTTTGGTTTTCGGGATCCCGACGGCTTCAGCTATTTATGCTGTTCAGATGGTTTTCTCTGATGGGTTTCTCAGTTGGTATTCTCATCAGTTATTGTTATTGGTTAAACCTTGGCTTTGGTATCCACCGGAGTGTGGGCAATGTGATATAAGTGATATATGAGTTGATGTTATATGCTATATGCTTACTTGTTGATATTGTTTCTTTATGATCATCATATCAGCATGTAACGTAGTTGCATTTTAGTAGCTTACTGAGATTTATTCTCACCCTTATTTGTTTACTGTTTTAGATAAAGGCGGGTCCAGGGGATAGGACACTCGGCACGGGAGGACGTTTGTTGGGTAAGAGTTGGGACTTGTTTTGTTGAAGGTTACATTATGTAAATGTAAACCCTTTGGGGTAGAGTACCCGTACTTTCTTATGGTCACATCTATTTTGGTAAATGTTGATGTATGTATATTGTTTAAAAGTTGTAAGCCTTTGGGCTAAGTACTTCCGCTGTGAAAGTATTTGTTTAAAAGTTTGTTTCAAGTTAAGTGAAGTCTTTGAACTTCAAGTGTGTTTTGTTTAACTTTCTAAAAGTATATTTCGAAAAATTTTCTAAAAAGGTTTTATAACGTCTTCCAATCGTGTCCCGAGCGTGGGGCCAAGTAGGACTACGGGTCTGGGGCACGACAGTAAAAATGTTTGGCGCTTTGTAACATTAGCACTAGCAGAATTTAAAAGTGTTGGTTTCAATATTTATAAACGTTAGTTTGATGACTGACAATTTGTGACATTGACACTGCCATTTGTTGTACGCGGCAAAAGCGATTCGAGTTTTTTTGCAAAAGTGACATGCGTACTTTGTGCAATTTATCAATTTGACTCGCGTACTTAATACACATCAAATGTGACATGCGTACTTATGATTGACAAAAAATTAAGACTAATTTTTAACCCACGTTAAAATTTTAACGGGACGGTCCATTTGGGGGGTAAACATGAAAATATATAACTTACAAGCCTAGATTTATAGTCAATAAAATAAGGACTTGAATGTAAATTAAAATCCTCATTGAACGTCGCATTCTTCTTCCTAACGTGTTAAATGGAACGGCATGAGCCCTTCCCCCTCTCTCTCCCTCTCCCGTCTGGCGCCGTCACCCTCCCCCACACCCGCCCAAGCGCCTCTCACCTTCGGCGCCATTATTACCTTCTTCTCCAAACCCATCTCCCACTCACTCCCTGCTCCTTTTCCGTTCGCCTTTCCCCCTCAAAACCACCGCCGGCCACTTTTTTTTTTTTTTTTTTTTTTGTTGTTGTTGTTGTTGTTGCTAGATCTAGTTATGAACTAAAATCCGCCGACACCCTCACCATTTTCTTCAAAAATCTAAGCCTCCCTCCATCCTGTTCGTTCTCTCCCACAGAGGCAGATTAGTCTTTTGAATTTGTACCATTTTTTTCAGATCTGAAGAGATTTGTGTTTGATTTCATGGTGTGTGTGAGTTTGATAGTGTGCGTGTGTTATTTTGAATCCGTTTAACATCATGTTTTGTTTCAAATATGGGTTTTTGCATCATGGTGTATGTTTGAGTTTGAATCTGAGTTTTTGAAAATTTGGGTGATGTCTGGGTTTGATTGAGTGTTGAGGATTTTGGAGATGGAGGTTTATGATAGCACTGAGACTATTATTGGTGGTGTTGAGACTGGTATAGTGGAGGTTATGGTGGAATGAGATATGTGTATAAGGAGATTGATGGTGATGGTGGTTGTTGGTTGTTGGTGGTGGTGGTCGGGTGGTGGTGACCTTGGGGAAGACGGTGGGGAATTGGGATAAGGAGATGAATTTGGATTTTAAATTTTACATTTTCACCTCTTTAATGTGTTATATAATACAACTCTGCAACAATTCAGCAAAGGGTGGGCCCTACTAGGAGCTTATATGGACCGTCCCGTTCAAATTTTAACGTGGGTTAAAAATTAGTCTACAATTTTTGTCAATCATAAGTACGCATGTCACATTTGATGTTTATTAAGTACGCGAGTCAAATTGATATATTGCACAAAGTACGCATGTCACTTTTGCAAAAAACTCAAAGCGATTCTCATGCACACCAACAATTATGTTATGCTACACCATTAATTTGGACATGAACGATAGGACAGAAACAATAAATAAGACAAGATTTAACACGGTTCACCCCAACATTAATGGTCTACATCCACGGACCAATCAATATATATCACTATCATAACTCAACAATACAATGTGTAACACTCAAAAAATCTGAGTCCCCCTACAAGAAATGATAACACTAGACTACTCTCACAATAGTGTACAACTCCATCATGAATGTACACATCTCTCTAACTCAATCTCCCTTAAACGGAGCCACTCTTGGCACCACAAAGCACGCTTGAACTCTTTTTATATGTTTCTATTTGATGTCTAAAATTTACCCTTATAAGTACACAAATTACCGGTGTAGTATATGCAAAGCATGGTGTCGAGCCACAAAGGACTATATTGCAGAAAATAGCAGTTTAAACATTAAAAATAAAAAGTGATTTTGGTTTCGGAACTATTAACTACTAAAACAATTAATTAAACATATTTAGATATGAGAGAAAACATACAAATTGGGTTCACAAGTATATCCTCTATGATCACTTTTACTAATGTGTCATTTAATTATGGGTGTTCTTCACTATTATATAGATTCACAAAGACTCTAAGTACTCCCTACCATTGTGATTTCAACAACATCTACACAACAGTTTCAGAATCCCTTAAGAACACAATAATTTATGAACTTGAATCTTATATCAAGTACAACCTCACAACAAGATTCAATTATCAAATGATATCTTAAATGTCATCAAACCACTCACATGCAATTGATAACACCCACTAAACATCAATCATGCTCAATATTTCAAACTATTGAACATAAAAGAATTAAGAAGAATAGAAAACACCTTTGATAAACACCACAATAAATTAATCTAATAAAAATTAAGCACTAATGATCATAAAGTTAATAATTGTTACCTCCAATCCGTAGAACAAGAAATTAGTTCATCAATAGTTGATGGACAATAGTCTTTGGAAGTATTATAAATGCGTGTAACTTATTGTTTGCTTTCGTTTCTTCTTCCTTGTCATGGTTGTAAAATGTTCCTCGCATTTTGCAGTGAATTATATTTGGGATGAGTCTCTAACTACTATAAGGCGTCATCTTATTAATATTTATTAATGCAAGTATCTGTCGTTTGCCTTTATAAATAAAAAAACTATCAAATTATTTTTTGAAAGAGTTGTCAGTTTAAATTCTTAGTTTTCTGATTTACAAAATACAGTTATTAAAATTGACACTATCAATACTGACGGTCAATATTATAAAAATACAACTACATACGAAAAACTATTTTTCATTTTTTTTTTTGTTTCTTTCCACTTTCAACTTTTGGTTTCATTTGTATACTTGTACTTCTATTTGTGTATTTATTTATCACTAGTATTGCTAAGATTTTCTTTCTTTTTTTTTTTTTAAAAAAAAACTAACATTTTCTATTTGTTAAAGGGGGAGGTTGCTATTTTATTATTATTTCAAGTTTTCCTTAGAAATTTCTTTATTTTTTAAAAACACTAATAACTCCAACATTTACCCTTTTTCTCATTTGTACTTTGGAGGCAAAGTGGCGCATTTAGGGTAGATTTCTCCCTAAATTAAAAAGAGTCATGTTATTCAAACTGTTATTAAATGTTTGCCAAATGCTTGCAAGTAGACAAAATAATGAACTTTCAGCAATTTAGGGAAAGGGGTATTTACCATATAATCCCTCAATATTATTTTATTTACCTCCTAGGACAAGGAATATTTTAGCTAACCATATAGTCCCTAGCTTACATCTTCCTTAACATTTTACTAACTACACCCTCTCAACATTTTACTTTCACCCCAACCACTATCCCCTTAGGCTGTCCCTCACCACCTTCTCCAGTCAACAACTCCGGCGACCACCAACTCCGGTGACCACTCCGGTGCAATATATTTTTTTTTTTTTTTTATAGCTTCAGTGACCTTCCAGCAACCAAACAGTTGAGAACTTACTGAGTAAGTTCTCAGTTGTCAACTAAACTACTAATAACACGAACAACTCCGGCGACCCAACAACTGAGAACTTTTCAGTAAGTTCTCAGTTATCAACTAAACTACCAAGAACATGAACAACTCCGGTGACCACCAACTCCGGCGACCAAACAGTTGAGAACTTTTCAGTAAGTTCTCAGTTGTCAACTAAACTACTAAGAATATGAATAACTCCGACGACCACCAACTCCGGCGACCAAACAGTTGAAAACTTATCAGTAAGTTCTCAGTTATCAATTAAACTACTAAGAACATGAACAACTTCGGCAACCAAAACAACTGAGAATTTATCAATAAGTTCTTAGTAGTCAACTTAACTACTAAGAATATGATCAATTCCGGCGACCAAACAGTTGAGAACCTATAAGTAAGTTCTCAGTTGTAAAGCAACAATTATTTTAAAATATAGAGCATTATACTAAACATTTTTAATGCAAAAATAAAAATAAAAATATTGCACAACTACCGATACAAACAATAATCAAAACAAACAAATACTCACTAGTCACTACAAATGAATCCCATGTCTTTGCATTCACTGGACTAAATCTATTATGAAACCTCAAGTGAACCATAAAAATAAAATAAAAAAATGATAGAATCCACAACAGCTTTTTCTTTGTTCAGTTTGTCTACTAATTCCATCTCACATTTATTTGGACAATAAACAATTTTTTCGCATCATTTTTCACACCCAAACATGTCGGGTAGTATGATATCGGGTTCGACTTCGTCGTCCTCGACTTCATCGGATTCTGAGCCGCCGGAGAGGAGGAAGAAGAGGAAGCAGAAGTGGAAGGACTTTTTTGGGAGGTTGATGAAGGAAGTGATTGATAAACAAGAGGAGTTGCAAATGAAGTTCTCAGATCTGGCCGGAAATAAATGGCGAAAATGATGGAGTTTTGAAGCAGACAATAGCATATCTGATCTATTTTCGTCCTTCAAAAAGTCATTGGAAATCAAAAAGTGACTAGATCTGTGAATATGTGAATACATGGAGTCAGAGATCTGGCATAGAAGGTGTGCAGCCGACGTCGCCGGAAAATATGGACAGATCTAGCCGCCGGAGAGGTTGTTGGAGGGAGAGAGGCGGGGTCGCCGGAGTTGGGAGGGGTCGCCGGAGTTGGAAGGGTCGCCGGAAAATATGGACAGATCTAGCCGCCGGAGAGGTTGTTGGAGGGAGAGGGGCGAGGTAGCCGAAGAAGGAGGGGTCGCCGGAGTTGGGAGGGGTCGCCGGAGAAGGAGGGGAGGGGTGGGGTCGCCGGTGAGTTAGAGAGAAAAAAGAGAGAGAGAGAGAGAAAAAAAAATCTGGTGTGTGAATAAGAGAGAGTAGGTGAGGGAGGGGTGTAGTTAATACACTAAAAGACTAAATGGTTACATAAAATATTTTTTAGGACTAGGACGTAAATTAAAAATGTGCTTGTCCTAATACGTAGATTCAATATTAATCAGGGATTAGGAGGTAATTTTCTCTAAGGGAAAATTATTTTCCCTCGAAACTTACTTTCCATGTTTATGTAATACATGATAGATGATTTATACGACATAATTGGCAACTGTTATTATTAGTCAAAGAAGGAAAACATTTTGAGTAATTTGTGGAATAAAAAATTTTCTTTAGTTGTCCAACAACAATAATAAAAAAAAATGTTTACAAAAGTGTAAATGAAAAGAAAAGTGGTTTCATGAAATATAAATTGATAGATCACTGTTATCTCTAAATGACATTTAAGTTGAAAGATATAGGTAAATGAGTGTTACTTTTTAGGGATGTTATTAAAATCTCCTCTCGCAAAAGTCATATCCCAATGTATATCTAAATTTGCATCTCAGTGTATAATTCAAAAACATTATCTCTAAATAGTTGCACTAATCATAAATCTCACGCTCCTTACTATAATTGCTTTCAATACATAATCACCGATTTAGTAATTGCAGAGGCAAAAAGAAATTGAAAGATTTCAAATGTTTTGTTTTTCAATAATGAGAAGTAGTCTTTTACAAAATGAAACGTTATAAACATGCTTAATATTAAGAAGTTGTATTTTTTAAAAATGAAACATTATAAACATGCTCTTAAAGAAAAATAAAGTTACTAAAGCAACAAATTTTACAAGGCTAAGCTACAACAACAACATTCTAAAGTTAGAGGAAGTGTTCTCATAAAGGATTTCATGTTTCAAACTTGTCAATTAAGGGTTCAGAGGTAACAAAAAATAGCAAACATGTACTTTCTGACGAAAATGTTGATTTTTTTTTAACTCCTCACGTGCCGAACACGTGCAAGTCAATTAAGCTCAAATTGAAATAAATATCAAATATCAAAGAGTCGAATGAAGTTCTACATGAGACTCTACCACATATAATCTATGAAAAACAAAATGAAGAATATGGAGGAGGAGAAACAAAATCATACAAGATCACAAACGATATTAATGGTATCAGATTTGTTCTCATACTATTTGCATTCATAAAAGACGAGACTATGCCATTTAAACTTTGTTTCGCTTTGAGGAAAACAAAGATACTAGTACTTTATATTAAGGAGGCTCTTTTTTTCACTTTGGTATCTATTCTGCAAGTGGTTTCAAATTAAGCTTAAGAATCTATGATAGTTCCAACACACTTGTCAAAGATCTTGAACGAATGATGAACAATTTATGGTGAGGCAACAAATATGATGGGCGTAGGAGTATAAATTGGTTGCGATGGGAAAAGTTAGGTATTCTAAAACATAAGCGAAACCAAGGGTTTCGCTGCTTGCAATTATTTCAACTTAGCAATGTTAGGGAAGTTTGGGTGGCGATGTATATCCTACCCAAATGCTCTTGCGTCCCGAGTTATCAAAGCTAAATATATTCCGTATGGGGATTTTGTGAATGCCTCTATTGGGCAGTCTCCAAGTTATGCTTGGAAGGGTATAGTCTCCTTGGCTTTCGTGGACAAAAAAACTCTATGTGGAACAACCTACCACCTTTTTTCTGGAGATACAACACGTATGCGATCTTATGTTCCATGATTCGAATTCTTGGAATCCAGATATTATACAATCATTATTTTCTCCCAATGATGTTGCACTTATTCTATCAATACCCATATGTCCTCTATCTAATTCTCTCAGTCAAAAAGTTTGGCACTTTACTACGAATGGTCTCTACTCCATTCATAGTGCTTATTGAATCGCTTGCTCTCTTACTCCCTTCGCTCACTATGACAATTCGTAGCTACGGGTTTAATCTGGAACATTGACACTCCACCTAAATTCAAGTTCTTTAGATGGCAAATGGCAAAGTTTTTTTTTTTTTTTTTCATAGAGATGTTCCTTCGTCTCGCTCTTGTACTAACCGGCATCCTCCGGCTTCACCAGGCTTTAAATGCAATCGTGATGCCTATTTCTTTAGGGCGGCACAATTTACAGGCGTAGGGTGCATTTTGCAAAATTTGCGAGGCCAATTTATGCGGGCTAGTAATGAGGTTCTCTAAGGAGTTTTGAACGTAGCTAAGGGTGAAGCTTCGAGTCTTTTGCTGGCAATGTAGTGAGTCGTCTCTCTTGACTCACAAGTATTGAGTTTGAGATTGACAATACTTGTGTTTTTCAACCAGCCCATACTACATCCACGAATAATTCCGAGTTTGGTGATGTTATCATAACTTGTAAATTTTTATTTACAAAGAGCGACACTTACACTCTCAACCTTCTTTCTTATCTGGCAAATGATGTTGCAGACTGTGGTTTTAGGGCATCATTAACAAATGCTATGCATATGACATGGAATGAGCTACCAAAATTTGTGGTCGACCATATCTAATGTTGTAACATTTATGGTTGCTAATAAATTTCTTATTCTTAAATAAAAAAACATTTTATGTTAATCCTAAGTGGTACCCAAATTAGAGTGTGTTTTGGGAGAAACTAGATTCTCCATAACTTATAGAAAATTATGTTTTTAACCCTTAAACCCTAAACATGAACCCTAAACTTGAAACCCTAAACCCTATAAAAACATGATTTTTTTATAACTTATGATGATGAAAGAACTAGTTTCTCCCCAAATTGACTCATCCTTGACCCGCTCTATATTTTCTGATTTAAAAAAAACAGGCTAAATCCGTCGCGAACATTCTGCGTGTATTTAGAAAAGACTTCGCCCCCAAACCACGCCCCCCACAAGTCAACGAAGTCAAACCCTGCGTCAATCTCACGCAACCCGGCGCGCGCTTGGGGAACACAACAACAACAGAGATGCGCTCCTCCAGCGGGGCTGTGACTGCTGCCGCAACCAAAACAGGCAGCATAGTAATAGCGACACTAGTATAAAAAGGCAAGGCGTAGTAGGCAGGCGATAGGAAAGAGGAAGAAGGGTTCCGGCAATGGCGTCGTCTCCGACATCTTCCAGCTACTCCAGTTACTCGTCTCCGTTCGCTTCCTCTTCGTCTCTGCCGGCGAATTCGTCGAATTTCAGCGGATTGTCAATTATGTCGTTGCGGAAGAAAATCGTCGAGAAGGTGATGGAGAATCGCGTCACTTTGATCGTCGGTGAAACCGGCTGCGGTAACTAAACTTACCCCCCCCCTCTCTCTCTCTCTCTCTCTTGTTGTTGGTTTGATTGTTTAATTTTGTTGCTTCGATCATATCGAAATAGTGATAAGTTGCTGTCTCATGCTTTTTATGTGCATGGGCGTTATCAGGCTTGGATCACAAATGATTTGGACTTTAGACTCTTAGATCGATTTTTTATTCATAGGGTTCAGAGTTAATGTGTGTGTGATGTTGGTGTAAAGATGTTTTTTTTTTTTTTTTTTTTTTTTTTTTGTGAAACAATGTAAGGATGGTTTTAAGTAAGCTTTAATTTCAATCAGGGCCTATACGTTCATTTAATTTTGTCTCTGAGTCTACTTGGGATAGAAGAAAATTTGGCTTTGAAGAGAATGGAGTTGATGGTGAATATTCATGTAGATTATGGAGTTTGATTTTATTTTATAACTTTCTTATTTTTTTTTCTCTTTATTTTTTCCTCCCCCCCCCCTTTTTTTTTAAATCTCTCTCTCTCTCTCTCTCTCTTTTTCTTCATATTATTTATTTATTATTTCTTTCTACATTTCCCCCAATTTTTCTTCCCGCCTTTTTTCTTCTTCTCACCTATATATTTTCATTGACCTTTGCATATGATGATTCATGTTAGCTGAGGCCAAATTATTTTTGGGACCAAGGCTTTGTTGTTGTTGCGGTGATGTTGGTGGTGTAGTCAGCCATCCCAACCATATCACATTTCTCCACATTTTTTAAGCGCTAAAGAGTAACCGTCCTTTGGCATTTACTTTCGTCTAGTGGGGGGTGTATGTTTGTGCAGTCTATATAGACTAGGATTTGGGAGGAAGGAAGTTTTGTAGCATTGTAGATGAAATCTGTGATGATGTAGCACTGACTTTATGATTACACTTCTGATAACCAGGAATTTATATGTGCGTGTATAGATTATGATTTGGATGCCACTTTACTGCCGCAATTGCCTTCTTAAATGGCGCCTCTCGTGTTATCTATAACTTAGTTCTTAAGAACCAATTGGACTAAGTATAGATGCTTCTGTAGTCTACATTTTACATATCGACTTATAGATTTTGTTACCTTTCTGAACATATATTCTTGATGTTATTATGCACTTCATTCTTTAGGGCCAAAGGAATCAAGTTTTTGTAGCGTAGTACTTGCAAAATGGGCCATGATTAAGAAGCTTTATTGTATGATTATACATTTTTCTTTATCTGTATTAATTTTTTATAAGCAGACATTTATGTGTTGTAGACTAAGACGGCTGGTCAATGGTTGACATCTGAGGGCCAGTGATAGACCAAACAAGTTTGATGTTTTCTCTAGTTCAGTTTTACATATTATTTGGTTAACCACATATGGAAATGTTATCATGGAAGCCACATTTTATTTTGTTTGATGATGATGATTAAGTAAAATACTCACCTCAGAACTTTAAAGACGTGATACTAAAATAATTCGGTACGGTGATAAATACAAAAGTGTTTCTATAAGATGGAGCATATGATTTTTCTTAGAGTCCATTTACAAGTAGTTGGTTTTTTTGTTTTACTACTGTCATAGTCATTGGGGCCTTTCTACAGTTGTGTCTACACTATGTCACTAGCGCTGGCTCGCAAGACTAAAATTTGATTGTTTGTATTGGTAACATATCTTCTTTTGATGATGAAGGGAAGAGTTCCCAGGTTCCACAATTCTTACTGGAGGAAAATATTGAACCTATACTGTGTACTCAACCCAGGAGATTTGCGGTGGTTGCTGTTGCCAAAATGGTTGCCAAGGCTCGTAATTGTGCAGTTGGAGACGAGGTTGGCTACCATATAGGTCATTCGAGGGTCATATCAGCAAGGTATTAAGTTAGTTGCTCCACAATTTAATACTTTATGCATATATTGATTGTGGGTTGGCGGTTTGTTGCACTTTTCTGTTTTGCATGTCTGTGTTTGTTGTTGAATGCGTGAAACATTTTAATTTGCATTTATGATTGTTGCTCATTTGTAGAAGTTTATTCATTTCTTATCTGTAACTTTTTACATGGTTACTTTGACTATCTTTACTTGTTTACTTTTTTCGTCCAAACTGTAAAATTCTAAACCACTTCTATAGAGAAACGGAAACTGCTGGAACGGAATTTTATGCGGGGTTAGGTGTATGAAATCCACAGATTACTTGCTATTCGTTTGTGTAGGTCTGCCTATTCAAGTACGTAAGGTACACAATTGACATACATCTCACATTACAAACTTAAAATGGTTGAAGCATTTGAAATAGGGTAGAGGTTGGATATCTAAGCAGAAAACCCTAATGAATGAGAAAGCTTTTGGGAAGAACTATTATTCATCATAAGATAGTTCTGACAAGAGAATGACAAAAGAGGGCCAAGTAGAATAACTTAAAACAAAGAAATCAATTGCCAAGCCTCTACGATCACCATGTTGCCTCTTCATTCGCCACTATGTCTCTCTCTGACGATCAACCATAGCTTCGCCGCAACCCCACTATTCCTACCTTAATCCCTCCATGAGTGACCCACGACCATTCGGACTCGAAACTGGTCTTTGTCTTTGTTACCTGGAGTTACCTATAAGGATTAGGTAAAGGTGCCGACCCGAGTGTTGGATCTGTAATCAGCATTCATTTGAATATGGGTGTGGGTGTGGGTGTGGGTGTGGCTCAATTATGACCTGTAATCAACATTCACGTTCATCGTAGGAATTATTTGGTATATATCATGTTATATATGGAAGTTTCCTATATTGAAATTGAGATTTACAGTGATTTTGTCAATTAGTTCTCAATCTCACTCTAGTTTTTTTTTACTCATCATTCTCTTTTTTCTTTGTTTACAGATCCAAAATTATCTTCAAAACTGCAGGAGTTTTGTTGGATGAAATGCGTGAAAAGGGAGTCGGTGCACTAAAGTACAAGGTCATCATTCTTGACGAAGTGCATGAAAGATCTGTAGAATCAGATCTTGTACTCGTTTGTGTGAAGCAGTTTCTGCTGAAAAATTCTGGCTTGAGGTTAAAAAATATTATCTCCATTCCTACTATTCATGTTACTGTTTTTTCACATTATATTTTCATTATGTATTTTTTTAATCAGAAATGTGCGTCGGCATTCATAACCATTGCCCTTCCTCATTTATGTTAGGCAATGGCTTGAGATTTTATTTACTTGTTTTGCATTCCAGGGTGGTGTTGATGTCAGCTACTGCTGATATATCAAGATACAGGGAGTACTTCAAGGACCTTGGTAGGGATGAACGAGTAGAAGTTCTAGGCATCCCCAGTTCCAGCCAGCACACCTTATATCAGCGGAAAGTTCTTTATCTTGAGCAGGTCACATATTACTATATAACAATAATAGTTTGTTTTATATATCTATAACATTACACTTGTAGAGATCTGATACACTATCTGATTCATCATTTTTTTTTCTTTTTTGTCCTTGATCTGCTGTTAGATTGCTTTAGAGCAAGTTTTAATCACACCCTTCAACTACAAATACTGTTGGGCCGTTCAGTTCTCATCATTATTTTGAACTCCAACTGGCTATAAATCTCTTTCTAAAAGTTACTTGGACCAACCCTAAAGTTTGACATGCAATTAATCTCTTCCTTAGTTACCATTAAACATCAGGGTTCCCCCCTCCCCCTCCCTCCCTCTTTGTTTTTTGAGTTGGCCTAAAACTTCATTCGATAAATGTATAGAGGAATATAGCTTAAGACTATATTTCCCCCCTTCATTTATCTTTTTTTTTTTTTTTTTTGATGCTTCGATCCCCCGGTATTATTAGGCTCCTGACCTCATATGGGAATATAGGCATGGAAAAGCTTAATCCTATATTTGGAGTATGTTTTCTATTTTAGGAAAAGGTTTTGGCATATTTATGTAATTCTCTTTGTCCATGTGATATCCCCTTCTTAATGCTACTATTTCCTTCTCTCCATATCCCCCCAGTTCACACGTGTGCCCCAAATTCTTGGCATTCCGTCCTTGGAGATTATTACACCCAAAGGTTTGTCTTCCATAATCATGCCATTAGTATAAAGACTGGAAGATGGTGCTGAACCTAGAATTATAGTTGACTTTCATGAATTAGTTTTCCCTTTATTCTTATTGGTTACGGAAATTTACTTCTTTTGACCTAGCTTTTAAGTTCCAGAGGGCTTATGCTTAGCAAGAGCGTCTAGAGCGTGGTGATCCTTTCCCTTTCTCTCTCGCTCTCTTTCTCACTCTTACTTTTGGGAACTGCAACTACTTCAATCAATAGCCTTGATGTCTTGCGGCTTATTCTTATCTCATGGTTCTTATGAATGGGTTCGCCTATAATTGTCTTTGATTTAAGAAGAAGATACCAAATCTATATAAACTGCAGGTTTTCGTTGTATGTTGGTGAACATCAGTGACAGTGTGGGTTTGTTCTATTGGCTTGCTTCTCTTGGTACTTATTCTGGTTAACAATGCTGTAACAGGTAACTGAACTTCTTGAAATGGACTCAGAAAACATGTCTGCAAAATACTGTTCGGGCTCAAGCCCATCTTCAGCGGTGGCTGATATAAAGAAGGAAGTACACACACTCATCCATAGTTTGGTCTTGCACATTCATAAACATGAGCCAGACATGGAAAAGAGCATCTTGATTTTTCTTCCTACTTACCGTTCACTGGAGCAACAATGGTTCTTATTGAAGCATTTCAGTTCTGATTTCAAAGTTCACATTTTGCACAGTAGTATTGACACCGAGCAAGCTCTCAATGCCATGAGAATATGGAAATCCCATCGAAAGGTAAGAGTTCCTTTCTCTGATTTCCTCCATCCTCCATTTTTTTTTTTTTTTTTTTTTTTTATCTCTTTTAGGTCCTCTGTCAAATGTTGAGTGTCATGAGATCCCCACAGATCATTATATAATGATTAGGAAGGAGGTATTTGATTGTCTTATTTTATTGCCCATTAAGAAGATTATTGAGTGTTATCCATTATATATGTGGACTATGGAGTTCGATCTTTTCCCATTATTTTGGTTATTATGATCCTCTGGGTTCTAGACGATACCAATCTAGCTTATTTGACTATTCTCTGAAAGTTTCTTGTTGATGCAGGTAATATTGGCTACAAATATTGCAGAATCATCAGTCACAATACCAAAGGTGGCATATGTTATAGATTCATGTCGATCATTGCAAGTTTATTGGGATGGTATTCGGAAAAAAGACTCCTCGGAGCTTACATGGGTTTCTGAATCTCAGGTAGGGAACAAATCTTAAGGGAAACTTTTACCTCTCTTATTATGATACATGTATATGATGTTATTATGTTATATGTTACGTAGGCTGAGCAGCGTAGAGGAAGAACAGGTCGGACTTGTGATGGCCAAGTATATCGACTTGTTACTGAATCATTTTTCGGTCAGCTAGAGAAGTATGAGCAACCAGCCATATTGAGATTATCACTGAGACAGCAAGTTCTACTCATTTGCTGTGCTGAATCGAAACTCATTAGTGACCCAAAAGGTATTAGCTCTAGTTCTGTATTTATCTGTTAAATTTATTACGGTCCATGATGTGAAAACAAGTCCTAATTTGAATACATCTGCTCTCAGTTTTGATGCAGAAGACCCTAGATCCTCCAAGTACTGAAGTTATTGAAGATGCACTGCGTGTGCTTGTTCAAGTACGTGCTTTGGAGAAAGCATCTTATAGAGGCCGCTATGAGCCCACATTCTACGGACGATTGCTGGCGAGTTTTCCTTTGTCATTTGATGCTTCGACACTTATACTTAAACTTGGAGAAAATGGTCTGCTCCGTGAAGGTATTCTGATTGGTGTTTTGATGGATACACAGCCTTTACCAATCCATCGTCCATTCGGTAAAGATCAACAGGTACGTTCTCTCTTTGAATTAAGAATCTGAAGAAATTGTGTTGTCATTGATTTCCAGACTTCTGATAACAATTATTTTTGGATTAAACTATTTTTGTAGTTTGCTGAGTACACTAGTAACTATTTCAATGGAGATAGTAAGACCACCGGCCTAACTGGCCGAAAGGAAATGATGTTGATGGGACATTTACGTGCCTATCAGTTTTGGCAACGCACTTTCAAGGTACAGAAGAAATTTCCTTGTTCTGGACATATTATATTTGTATGAATGCTTGGATTTGGTTCACATATTTTTTATCTTTCAACAGGATAAACACCGACTCGATCGGTTAAAACAGCGTCTCAAGTCTGATGAGACAAAAGATACAGAAACGATGATCCCCAATATAGAAGAAGAATGGTGCTCCTATCACAATCTCGTGCAGTCATCACTGCATCATGTCGCTGATATATGTATGAATCCTGATGTGTCTTTTTGTTGCGTACATAACCTTAGGGTAATTTCATGCTTAGTATTTTATATCTATTATTTATTTATTATTAATATTATTATTTTTTCCAGATGAAGATATCCTGAGCTCTTTGCATCGATACCGTCCTCAATTCCTTGCTAATTCTGATGGCGTACCATCATACTATGACCCCGGCGATTTTCAACATACATGCTGGCTCATGTTTGAGGAAAATGACGAATACTATGATAGGTTTGCTTCAGAAGAAGAGAATAAAGCTGCTTGTAAAATTGGGAAGTGTTGTGCTGTTCCTTTTGTTGGTTCTGATCATTTTCAAATGAACAAGGTGGCAAGAACGTTTGCGACTTCAATTAAAGAGGTATCTATTTCATTCGTTTTTGACTCACCTACTGAATTGGAAATATTGTGCTGACTAATTGTTTTGTCAAATAGACGCTGACTCAGCATGCAGAGGGCATACCCGCCCAGGATGGTTCTGTCAATGGTGGTTATTATGGTGATGCTCTTGAGCAATGTATTTATTTTGCCAGTGGCTCTTGCCTCAAGGGCAGTCGGTGCCCTTTCTCTCATTCACTTAACGCTAAACGACCGCCTTGCAAATTCTTTTTTTCCTTGAAGGTACTCTCTGATTCATTTACATTTACTTGCATTATCTCAGACAAAGCATCTTTTCTTCTGAAAAAAATCTAAACTGAATGTGAACTTGCAATACTGTACTGTGAATACTAAGGACATTCATGTAATGTGAAAATTAATAAGGGGCACCCAATTTGGGATGGAGGGAAAACTGTATAAATCATCCACCATCCCTTGTACTGTAAATCTTTATCCCCAAAAAATACAGTTTTCTTACAGGTTTGTGGATGATGAAGTTTTCATTTTAATGTTTCCACTACAAATTTTAATCTGTTATTTTTAACTGAGAACAAACTGTTCATCTGCAGGGATGTCGAAATGGAGCTTCGTGTATTTATTCTCATGATATATTACCAGCTGCTGCATCACATAATGCATCAAGCGTTTGTCCAGCAGAAGATGAACAAGTCAATGCATCGTTATTCCTGCGGTTGCTTCCCTCTACTTCAGATGGATGCGTCCTTTTGCTGGATGACATTGATTTGCGGTTTTCTTCTCATCTTGCACAACTATATGATGCATCTTTGATAATCACAACTACCACATCAGTCATTGACAGTTCCTCTCTTAGTCCGTCGCTGAGTGGTGTAAGAGTTAGATGGGGCCTTTCGAACCCATACCAGATGATCATATCGAAAGCAGGGGAAAGTACAGTACCATGGAATAAGATTAAGTGTGTTTTATGGTTCCCCAAGTTCGATGGCGACAGTGATAACTGGGAGTCACAGAAAGACCTACTTCGAACATTCTTTGATTATCTTGCCATCAGAATGATGGCGGACGGCTTGTACGAGGTTCGAGTCATCTTAGCCATGAACAACCTCAGATTCGCTCAGTTACAGGTAACAATAATTCTTCCCAAGTATGTTTATCTTTATCTCAACTTGCGCTTACTTCAAAATAAAAGAATGCATCCACCACCGCCCCCCTCAAAAAATAATGATAGTAAATTCTGCTTGGATTTATTTATTTATTATTTTATTTTTTGGGGGTGTGGGGTGGGGGTGTGGTTATTGAGTTTGGCAATTTAGGAGTGCTAAGATTGCTTTCTATATCTACCCACACCCTCTCACCACTGGACCAAACCGAAAAAAGAAACAAAATGTGTCCTGTTTTGACTTATCCAAGTAAATTGATTTTTAACATAACATGTAGTCTCAGGAAATATAATTATAATCTGTGATGCTATGTAAAACAGTAAAAAGAAACTTCAAGGAACGTGAATTAGCCCTTTTTTTTGTGTGCGAGAAGAAATTAAACGACCCATTAGGCCATCAGTGGCCAAACTCTTGCTACTTGTACCATACTCCCTCCGTTCCACCCAAATTAAGATTTTTGGGTTGGACACGGGGATTAAGGAAAAACTGTTAGTGGAGTAGGTGTTGTGAGTATGAAAAGTGAAATAGGAGAGAGAAAGTGGGGTAGAGAATAATGAGTGGAAAGTTGTTGTGAGTGTGAATATGGGTCCCATTAAATAAAACACTTCCATTTTTGGGTTGTCCTAATTCGAATGGGACACCCAAAATGGAAATTTGTCCTAATTCGGGTGGGGTGGAGGGAGTATGTGGGTAGTTTGTAGAAAAAAGTAGCTTAAGAACTGGATGGGGGCAAGCATATGGATATTAGTAGTAGCTTGGTATAAATACAGATATATTCAGATAAGCAGGCTAATTTGCTGAAGTTTGGGATTTTCACCCTACAATTGTTTCTTCGGCAACTGATTTTATTTTCTTGTGTGCATGATGTTTTCAGGTCGAAAAGTTGGCTAGGGATAGTTTATTTTTTCTCAAACAGTCGTTTCCATTCGATGGATCAACGTTTGGGGAGTTGTTTGATTCTGTCACAACCAAGAAGCCACTGTTGGTGTCGAAGTCGGTCACCTATGTTTTCGTTCTGCAGCCTCCGCTTCTGTCCAAAACTCATCGTGGTGATTTTTATGATAGTTTGCATTCATAGGGATGACTGTTTGTTTTGTTTTGTTTTGTTGTGTTTTAACTTGTGGTTTTGACAGTAATTTATTTCATGGGTTAATCAGCTCTTTTTGGAAATTAAATATTATTTCTGTCCCAAATTTGGTGTTGATCAATAGCAAATTAGGACATGATTATAGCTTATTTTGTGCTCTAGTGTGGGGTAATACTAAAGAAACAAGAACAGAGAGATGATTCCAAATTGAACTACAACAAAGGGTTCGGCCTGGAATCATTGTTACAAAACTACTCTAGGTTAGTCTTTGGAAAATATTCCAACTATATACCTCTTCAATCGGCCGGCCTCATGTCTTCGTTGTGAGAATTGATGTAAAATTATTGGAGCAAACTAAATTATAAAAAGTCTTTGTTTTTCAAATTGTTCGCCAAATGCTTGCAAGTAAGTAGAAAAAAAGTCCTCAAAACCTACTCATTTCAAAGCAATACAAGTGAGAATTGATGCTAATTCTTGGAGCTCAATGCAATGCTTTATATGGAACTTTTTCCGACATCAAGGGCAAAAATCTCCTTACATTCACAAGTGCAACTGCCAAAATTTATAATGACTGCCAGTTCCCACTCACAGCCGTGTATGGCGCTAACAAACTTTAAAAGAAAAGACAAGTAAAACCTAGATCAAACATGGTCTATTCCCAACTTGTACGAAAACGCTTAAACATGTTCAGATATGAAGGTAGCTAATCACTCGATTAAACTGTTCGTATTGGGAGTCTCCTCTCCTTATAGCCGCTGAGTGTCTCCTCATATTTTTTTCACAAGTTCTTCAGAAGGAACTTCAAGTGTTGCTCCTGCATGTTCTTTGCTTGGCTTCACCTCTGTAATTTGGGGTGTGTCAAAACTCAGTCATCACCTTTAATGGCTCATACAATAATTGAAATAAAGCACTTGCAAGAATAAATTTATATATCATCCTCGTACCAAATGGAAAAGTCAAAACATTTAACACTAAATGCCACGGTAGAAAGTTGATTAAATTGCTATCTGGAACACAGTTTGTATTAAACTATAAGCAGCAAGTAAATTTGGTCAATGAGACTGATGTGTTGGGAACAAACACAAAAGTTATCATTATGTCGAGGTACCAAAATTTTCTCGCCTTTCATATTGTTTGTAGGTTATAGAAAATGAGTGTTGTGTTTGATACTCCCTCCGTTTCAAAATGATCTTCCCACTTTTTTTTATTGTTACTACGAATGAACTTCGAGCAATAATTTTAAGTTGATTTAACTATCCTAATGAAAATCTAAAACTTGTAATTCACACACCATCATCGATATTATTAATAGCAAGTTTTAGATTTTCATTAGGATAGTTAAATCAACTTAAAATTATTGCTCGAAGTTCATTCGTAGTAACAGTAAAAAAAGTGGGAAGATCATTTTGAAATGGAGGGAGTATCAAACACAACACTCATTTTCTATAACCTACAACTCCTACAAATCAAGATTTTCGCATTCCTTAAATTTATACTTAATCTTTAGGGCTCAAGTGTAAATTTGAACATGGCCCCTAAATTAATTGGACCGGCCCTGGTTCCCAGTAAACAAGACGCCAGGCAAGGACATAAGACGACCAGTTGGAGTGATAATGCCGAAAAATCAAATCAAACAATACGTCGAACAGTTGGAGTGCATAACTTAAATAGCACAAAACGTGGAGTGCACGGTTATTAACAGTGTCGAAGTAAACAGAAAGGCAAATTTATACCATATCCGCCGCGAGAATTGAGCTTGGCCTGGACGATCATGGTGGAAATGAATTCAGACGCTTCGCTAGCTTCTCAGAGGAGTCTCTGTATCTCGGTAACGGAGGTCACGTGACGGTTCTCCTCAAATTTCTTCCGAACTTCCGCCGCCGACCCTTCCAGCATCGCCGGCGAACGATTTCCTGGTAGCTCTGAGTAGCGATCTGTAGGCGGTCAGCGCTGCCCCCTTGCTTGCCATCTCTCAGTTCTTACTTCTCAGACCATCTACAATGGTTAACTTTTTGGGTGTCGAATGAGTATTAAACAAAGAGGAAGGTGTTGAATGAGTGCAATGCAATGGTTTGTTTAACGGGGCTGAATGGAACTTGTGTCGAATGGATTCAACACAAGTTGAATGAGAAAGTGGTCAGCCGAGTGGGACACGTGGCGCGCTCCAATTGGGTCAACCGGGCGCGTGTGGCGCTGGTCCTCAGTTTTTTTTTTTTTTTTTCTGGTTGTGACACTTGGCAACTCTCCATTGGTTTATAGAATTTCCGATTTAATTTCTTATCCTAATTATTTGAGCTCAATTATTTTTCAGTAAATGATCATTTTTTTACACCAAAATTCATAATTTTTTTCTCTCTATAAATAGATACAAGTTTCATTTGATTTGGATAAAAAAAAAACCCTTTTTAGTGAAATGGATTTCAATAATAACAATTTCAACAATCAAAAAACCCTCATATTTATTTAATTACAATTACAAAAAATAATAATTAAATGTGATGTATTTTTTTTAAATTATAATAATAATTATATATAATTATTATTATTATTATTATTATTATTATTATTATTATTTTACTAATCATAAAAATAAAGAATATAAAATAAATTTTAAGTAGTGGGGTATAGGATGATGAGTGAGAAATGCGTTGAATGGGGGGATTAAACGGATTTCGAACCGCTGCACCCATTAGTTAGCTCCACTCAATGGTTCAGATTGTAGCCACCTCATTTTAACTACACCCAACGGTTGAGATGTGGCCGAGCTCGGTGGGACCCACAAAAAATTGAAATCATTCTAGCCGCACAGATGATGAGTGTGCGTATGTGGCCTTGATCGGAGCAGTTGGGTGGAGGGGTGGAGCTAACTCGGTGGAGCGGTTCCGGATTAAACAAACCATTGTACGGTTAAAAATTGAATGAGTGTTGAATGGATGAGTTGGAAGAGAGATAAAATAATGTGGAGTGATAAAGTGCGTGTTGAATGGAAAATGATGTTGAATCCACTGTACATGGTCTTAGACAATCGTTGTAAATTTATGGAAAATAGTAAGTCTAGTTTTACATTTTGTGGCATTTTAATTTTATTTCTTTTTTCGAACAATAGTATACTGTATCAGTATATTTTTTTCTTGGATAAATGGAATATATGAGTTGGGGTCTTAGTTTTTTCAAACAATTTGAAAAAAAAAATGTTTTAAAACGTGTGTTGGCATTTTATTAAAAAATCAAGACTATTTTGTTTAAGCGCAATTTTTGTACATAAATTGAGTTTATTCTAAATGCGCGTAAATAATTAATACTGACACTCGGACTCAAAAACAATATCACTGGTATCTAAGCACTACCACTGACACTAAAAATCACCAACGCAATAAACACTTACTCTATCATTGGAAAACACTATCTATCTATATAATATTTAAAAGCACAATCATTTTGAGGCCTCTCATAGCGCCATGTGGAATTCTTACGTGGAATGCCACGTGTAAAGCCACGTGTCTTTATGCTATTCGTTGGCTTGATTTTGATTCTTAAAAAAAAAAAAACGTAAATATCCTACTTTTGAAAATTTTGAGCTGATGTTAATGTGAGAGGGATACTGATCATATCCTAATACTATTAAATTTCAAAGGACAATCAATTATCCAATAATTAAGCAAACGAGTATAAAGATATTCCAAACAGATTATCTAATACTATCAAATTTCAAATCACAATCAATTATCCTCTTTTAATTGGGAAAATTACATAGGGAATTAAGCCTATTTTTGAGAGCTGGAAGGGTAGAATGCGGATTTCATGGTCGTAATGGGATAATTTTGGGGAACCTGTTTTTTTTTTTTTTCGGGTTGAAGGGTGATGCTACTAGAATCAAGGAGGTGATCGCTCTAAATAAAATAAAATAATAATAATAAAATAAAAAATAAAATAAAATCAAGAGATATCGAGAATCAAGGCTATAAAAATGGTTAGTGGTTGTGATACAAAGGGTTTGAAGAAAAGAAAGGAAAATAAAATGTAATAAAGGAGGAACCAAAATATATGAAGAAACTGAATGAATTTTATGATTTCTCATATTGGCTCAGATCAACATATGAAAAATAATAAAAATCTAAGTGAGGCTTTGGTTTTGTAATTGCTCCGATTAAAGGGTTTAGTATTTTTTTTTCTTTTTTATCTAGATCGAATAGTACTCTTTAACATTTTGGTTATACTCACTCCGTCTCAAAGATTTTCAGATTTTCGCATTTGACTATTCAATTTTTTTAAGAATGTAAACACTTGCTTCACTAGCCACATGTTGCTTATGCACTTTTAAGCCTCAGTTGTAGAAATAGGAAGAACTTTTTGGGATAATGAGAAATGGGAAATGAGAAAATCATTTTGAGACGGAAAAGAAAAAAAATTTCATTGTGCTAAGGACGATAATCAATTTTTTTTTAAATCTATTTGTAATAACTATTTAATATCTAATTTCTAAAAGAAAAATATCTCAAAATGTATGTCGATTTTCAAAAAGCTTTGTCCCTAAATTTAACATTTTCTTATCATGGTTCATTATGAACTTGCAAACTAATAGTTCAGAAAGTGAAGCTTTCGAAGAAAAAAAAATAAAAAAAATAAAGTGAATAGCAAAAATCTCAAATTTTAAATGCATATTTGTTAATAATCTTTATAAAACTAAACATATTTAGAGTGATATTTAAAAATAATATATAGAACGCTTTAAGTAAAAATGGATATTTATTAAGAAACGGAGAGTGAGATCTTGAATTAATATTTTGAACATATCGTTTAGAAAGTCATACTAGCAGAATCTCAAAATTTTATTAAATTTTGTTCACTATATTTTTAGGAGAAAATCAATTTCAAAGGACAATCAATTATCCAATAATTAAGCAAACGTGTATAAAGATATTCCAAACAGATTATCTAATACTATCAAATTTCAAAGCACAATCAATTATCCTCTTTTAATTGTAGAAATATTATCAAAATGGACTATAAAGATATTCCAAATCTCATTAATCAAGCAAACCAACTGAGTAAATTTGGGATGATATTTATCAAACAGATTATCTAATACTATCATATTTCAAAGCACAATCAATTATCCAATAATTAAGCAAACGGATATAACAATTCTGTTTTAGAAAAAAATTCAAATAGCAATAAAACCTTGACTGCCTCATTTTATTTCTCACGCAGCCTTCTTCTTTTCCAACCGAGGTATTTTCTGAGTTCTTTATGCTTTGTGTTCTTGGCTTTTTTTTTTTCTTTTTTTTTTTTAATTTCCTACAATCTCGAAGCTTCTCTCTCATGTAGGAATTGGTTCTTTTTTCTCAGCCTCTCTGATTTTTAATTCAAACTTCTATACGAGTCTTCAAAGTGCTTCTACATTAATCCCAGAAACAGTGTCTTAGTTTTCACTTTTGTCTTCCCCAATCTTAAAAATAAAGTTTTTTTTTTTTTATGGGTCAGCATGTTTGCATCGCAATTCTTAACTGATCTAATAGTATACTCCCTCCGTCCAAAATTATAGGGTGTCGTTTTATATTTTTGATTGTTCCAAAAACTTAGTCGCATTTTATAAAACAAACCTAAATAATTTGAAAAAAGTGTTCTAACATAACCCAGAAATAAGAACCACAGCAACTTGAAAAAACTAACCCAAATCCTAAAAGATTTTTTTTAGCAGGAAAATTACAAGATTAAGTTGTTTAAAAAGAAAAATGAAAGCTTTCATCCATATTTCATTCAGTGGCCAGCCTCAAAACAATCAAGAGAAGGAAGAGTGATGTGCCATTGTAGAAAAACAAATATGCCAGGAAAAGGCAAAACAAGAGGACATTTTTTACCTTATTCTTACAAGTTTATAAACTGATTAATCTATGTATGTGTGTGTTAAATGATATGCTTTTTCAATGATCTTACCTTAGCAATAAAACTGAAACTACGTTCCTGTTTTTCCCCACAGCCATTTACGTTCTTATTTTGTGCTATTTTGCCAAGCTATTCTACCATATGAGGTAAGTTCCCTTTCTTCTATTTCAATTTTTTTTTTCCAGTTCTGTGTGTGTTCTATTTTTTTTCTCTCACTACAATGCTAACTTAATACCATGAAAATGAAGAACTATTTTTATTATTGTAATTTCTCTCTTGTTCTTTTTTTCCTTGCTATGCTTACTTAATACCATGATTAATCATATACTGAAACGGTAGATGCCATTATCGTGTGCAATGTTCTGACATGTTTATGCAATCTTAAGGCACCCCTAAACTCCATGAGAAACTGTAGTCAAACCCCCTCCCTGTGAAAAATATAATATATCAATAATTTTTATATATACCTGCAACACCAGAAACAACTACCTCTACTTCACTACAAATCCTTATCTTGACTACGGCTGTCAAAATTTCTTTCAAGGTTCTATCCCTATTCTAATTTTTTTTGCCTGTGATTTCAACGGCAAAAGACATAGCCTGGGATTTTTTTTCTTTCGAGTTTGTAGTTGTGTTCCCATATTCATGTATGTTCACAATACTTGAAAGTACATAGCTAATTATTATTAATTCTTTGTGCTCAGCTTTTCCAACATGTTAATTTGTTCAAGAAATTAGTAGTAATTGTGATTCACTTTTTTTTCACCAACTGTGTTTCCAGTTTGGTTTTGTTGTTTTTGATTTCTACAATAGAATCTTTTTCAAGCTTTTTAAAATATCCCCCACCGTACATTCTCTATATAAAATGAGTACTCAAGCAGTTCAAACAGAACATAGTAATATTTAGAAGTATATAGCTTAGTTCAAGAAACACATCAAAAGCACTAAGTACATCTTCTGATTTATTTATATCAAACAAGAGGAATGACCTTAAAAAGCATGCTAAGTCTTTTTGTGTTATAAAAAGCATAAATGAAGAAGAAAGCCAATAAAACATACATAATAATATGAACTTACCTTTAGCACTGGGGAAAAGTTCAACTCGCCTGCATTAAGAATGCGTATTCTTTGACGCATAAGATCCAATAACTAACAATAAGAAAACAAAATTCCATAGTGAGTAGATCGAATTATATTGAGAGAAAATTTACAATCAAAAACTATTTTAGTTTCGAGCAGATTGTGGTCAAGTTAAATATTTGAGATAAACATGAATATCCAAATCACCATTTAAATTGATTCTATTACATAACAGGTAATGGCAACAAGTAAGTTAATTGCTTTTAAGGCTATTGATAAGAAGAGCAGATTTTGTAGCATAAATGTTCGGATATTACGTCAATGGGAGCGGGAAGATAAATACAAAAAAGTTAATGTTGAGATGATACTAATGGATGATGAGGTTAGTCAACTAATTACTCTATTTATATACTTTTTTATCATTTAATATAAATTTCGCAATTTAATCATTTTAGTTCTCAATTTCTTTTTATTAATGTTTTATAATTAATTTATTAGGGATCTAAAGTCCAGGCTATTATTCCAAGTAGCATGTCATCCAAGTTGAAAGACATGTTTAAAGAGGGACAGATGAATAAAATCTCTAATTTTGGAGTTGAACAGAATGTCATTACTATTATCCAAAAAGCAATTGTAAATCATGAATGGAAATTATCATTTGGTTTAGCTACCACTGTATCTGAAGCGGATACATCAGTACACATTTCGGATAATGGTTTTGTGTTCACTCCCTTTAGCCTTTTTGGGAATGATCCTCAAAATACTGTCAATGGTGATTATGTGATTGGTGAGTATTTTAACACACATCTTAATTTTTTTTTGTAAAACAGTTAGGATATTCACTAACATTTTATTTTTGTCTTTATTGTAGATATAATTGGTGAGGTTGCATTACCTTTAAATGATTTTGACACTATTATCAACTAAGAGCGGTACTTTTTAGGGTTTTCTTTTCAGTTCGGCCGTCGGCCATATCTCCGGCAACGGACATTTTTTGAAAGATCCCAACGGTGAAAAGTAGTGATTAGGTGTTTCAAACTCCCTACAGAATTTTGAAGACGATCCAACGGTTCAATCATCGGGAATCTTCATTTTTCTGGACTGTCCTGGATTTTAGAATTTGATTCGGCCGCCGGCCATATATCCGGAGTCAGGAATTATTTTGACAATCCCAACGGTGAAAAAGTGATCATTCGTGATTCGCATGTTCTACAAAAATTTGAAGACGATCCAACGGTTCAATCATCGGGAATCGCGTTTTTACAGTCCGAATTCTGGAGGTGCAGTTTTTTTGTTTTTGATTCGGATTTTGGCCTTTTGGCCGGAATTTTTCGACGGTTGTTGCTCGTGGTTGTCGCCTAGAACTCCTCTAGGTTCATCCATGGCTAAGGAGGGCGCTGGTACTGGTTTGTTTGGTGGGGGAGGCATCAATGGCGTTTCTAGGGTTTTGAATTCCAAAAACCCTAATTTGTATGGTGGAGGTTCTAATGTTGTTGGGGATGGTGCAAACTCGGGTGTAATTATTGGGGCTATTGATCAAGGGACCAAGGATGCCATCTCTCAAGGTTTGATTGCCAACAACGCAGGAAAGTCAGCAATAGCGGCTGCAGAGGCCAATCTGGTTAAGGGTGAGGTAGGTCATGCACCTAGGGCTCCTATTTCGTACTCGGCTGCATTGAGCAGGGATAAGGGTGTTGAAGGTACGTTTGTCAACCCATTTGAGGGATTTCAGGCTCCTCCTCGCCGTGGATCTTTTATTGATGGGGAACCAATGTTGATGTTGACTGAACGGGAGATTCAAGCGGCTGCAGACTGTTTGAAATTTATGGTCGTATTAAAATTCACTACTGGAAGGCCTCAATTGAAGGTAATTCACGATCACATAACTTAACACTGGGGGCTAAAGGGGTTTTTTTAATGTGGGTTTGCTTGACCCACGCCATGTTTCAGTGTATCTCTCTACACAAGAGGACCTAACTTTGGCTTTAGCTCGGGAATCCAATGTTATTATGAATTCTATGTTTCGATGTTTTCGGTGGACACCGGATTTTGATTATGGTTGTGACAATCCTCGTATTTCTGTATGGGTACGCTTGCCTAACCTGCCTTTACATTATTATGCTTTTATGGCTAACATTGGAAATACGTTGGGTACATTTTTACGGGCTGATGATAGGTCTGCTGGTTTCACTCATCATGGTTTTGCTCGTTTTTGTGTGGAAATGGATGTTTCACAGCATAAGCCTAGTAGGATTTATCTTGGGTCTTCTCGAGAAAATGGTTTTTGGCAGGACATTGAGTATGAGGGGAATGTGCTCTACTGTTCTAAGTGTGGAATGTTGGGACATGATGAATACTCGTGTCGGCGTAATGCTAGGCGAATGGGTCGAAACACTGGGTATCAGAAACCTCCGGTCCAGATTCAACAGCAGAAGCAACCCCCATCGCAGCAACAACAGCAGAAACCAACCTACCAGCAGGTACCACCCAGGGATCCGGCACAGAGACAGGGTAAAGCCAACTCTGAGTGGCAGGTTGTGGGTGGGAAAGGAAATCAGAAAGCAACTGAGGCCGAGAAGGGTAAAGCGGTGGATGCAAATGCAGGTACTAGTAAGCAGGGACAGACAAAGGGATCGGTTTTTTCTAGGTTGGAGTATGGGGCAGTACAAATTTTGGGTAATCATGATGTTTGGATGAATAAGGTGGATGACAAGGGTACTGGTAAGGAAGATGGGGAGACTACAGCTCCCAAGTCAGGTGGTAAAACCAGTTCTGCGATATTGGTTGAGGAGATTTCTCCAGAACAGGATAAAGTAGAAAGAGAAGAGCTTGAAAGGGTTCAGAAGCAGCAGCAGCACACAGCAGCAGCAGCAACAACCAAAAGTTAATGAAAACTCTTTTGCGGTTTTAGATGGTTTGGAGGATGAGGAGGTTGATGAGGAGATTGAGATCAAGGATACAGAGGAGGATGGGGCAGCAGTAAAGGAGTCCAATATGAATGCTTTTGCGGTGCTTCAGGATTTAGATGGTGAGGAGGATGTTGATAAGGGAACAAAGGAACAGCTACCACCTTGCATGGTGAACACAGTGGTAGTCATGAGCTCTAGTACGGAAGTCTCTTCGACTAATGCGTCGATTGATCATGTTTCTGAGACACAGGTGCCGGTGGTAGCAGCTGAGGATACTAATCAGGGACAGGGACAGAAAGGCATGGATACAGATATAGGGACTATTCAGGGATCTGAGGACTCAGAATTTTCTGAGGGTGATACTGAGGTCGAGACAACTACTGAGACAAGTTCTACAGGGGACACTACAGCGAAACAAGATCCTTCTTTTAAAGACGTTTCTAGTGGTAAGAAGTCGAGACGTAGGAAGAAAAAGGGTAATAAGCCGTTGCCGATGGGTTCGCCTCCGCAGACCCGAAGCAAGACTGTTGGGGTAACCTCTATCTCTAATAGTTTTTAATGTCGTTCATCATATGGAATGCTAGAGGCGTCGGTAATGTTAAGACTATGGATGCGTTGAAAGTTTTAGTGCAGCAGCATAAACCTTGGTGTTTAGCAATTCTGGAACCTAAAATCTATGGTATTAGGCTCCCGAATATCGCTAAACAACTTGGTTTTCCTCATTTCATGCATGGAGATCCTGTTAATAAGCATATTTGGGTGTTATGGAAAAATGGTATTGATATGGATGTTGCTCTAGTCTCTAAGCAACATATCTCTGTTCGGGTTACGGTTTTTGGTGAACAGTATGGGGTATTTTCGTTTGTTTATGCCAGTTGTGATCGGTTGGAGAGACAATCTTTATGGGGAGAGCTCGTTAATTTATCTTCGCAGTCTGATGATCCGTGGTTGATTGGTGGTGATTTCAACATCATTGCAGCGCCGGCGGAGAAACTAGGAGGTAATGAGTGGGATTTTCCTAGTATTGATGACTTCTGCAATTTCATGGTTACTGCCGGTGTTTCGGATGCGGGTTATGAAGGGAGTATCTATACCTGGTGTAATGGGCATCCTGGGAATCGTCGGATTTGGGAGAGATTGGATAGGGTGTTGGTGAACGGGTCTTTCGCTGCTAAACACGGCAGTATCACTGTTGTTCATTTACCGCGGGATGTATCTGATCACTCTCCGCTGCAGATTAATATCGCTGCTATCACCAAACCGAAGTGCCCCTTTAAGTTTTATAAAATGTGGTTGGAGCATCCAAGATTTGATGACTTTGTACGGGAGGTGTGGAGTAGAGGTTGCTGGGGAACACCGTTGTTCAGACTGCACCGGAAGCTTCATGTGTTGCGCGGAGAACTCAGAAAGTGGAATTGGGAGGTTTTCGGTAATATTTACCGTAAGATCGATCAGTTGCAGGATGATCTTACCCGTTTGGACTTCTCGCTGCAGCAAAATTGGGATGATTTAGTTGCTGCAGAACAGAGGCAGAAAAATGAGGAACTAGTTCAGGTTCGCAGATGGGAGGTGGACATGAAACAGCAGCAGTCACGGCAATTATGGGTTCAGGACGGAGACAGAAACTCGGCCTTTTTTCACGCTTCCATCAAAGAGCGGAGAAGGCAGAATTCCTTGAAGCTGCAGCTGCCGGATGGTTCTTGGTGTGATAATGAGAACTTATTGGGAGAGCTTGGAGCTACACATTTTGAGGAGATTTTTTCTTCTGGTCCTCATGAGGTTGATGACAGGTTATTTCAGGGTATTGTGGCAGAAGTAACAACTGCAGATAATGCGATGCTTACTGTAGTCCCTGATAAGACAGAGGTTTGGGAGTCTATTAAATCTCTGAATGCAGACAGTGCTCCGGGATCAGACGGTTTTACTGGTCAATTCTTTAGGGGATGTTGGTCAATTATTAAAACTGATGTTGTTGCTGCGGTTCAGTCGTTCTATAGAGGTGAGGAACTTCCCAAAGGTTTGTCGTCTAATGTGTTGGTGCTCTTACCCAAGGTTGATAAGCCGACTGGGTTTAAGGATTTGAGGCCTATTAGCCTATCCACCTTTATGAACAAGGTGATCTCTAAAATTTTAACTTTACGACTGGCTTGTGTGTTGCCTAAGTTAATTTCTCCGGAACAGACGGGTTTCATGAGGGGTCGTGGTATTCAGGAAAATATTGCCTTGGCTCATGAGATGGTGCATCGGATCGATCAGAAGGTTGTGGGTGGGAATGTTCTCTTCAAGCTGGATATGTCTAAGGCGTATGATCGACCAGAGTGGGATTTCTTATTTAGAGCTTTAGAAACGTTTGGGTTTGATGCCAACTGCTGCAGCCTGATTTCGAGGTTAGTGCGGGGTAATTGGTATTCTGTTCGTATGGGGGGTGTTTCTCATGGTTACTTTCCCTCAACTCGTGGGGTGAAACAAGGAGATCCGCTCTCTCCATTGTTATTCATTATTGCTCAGGAAATACTATCCCGGGCATTGTACAGAGCTGTTCAGGAAGAGGTGTTTAGGCCGTTTGAACATGGTAGGGGGAATTTTCCATTGACCCATTTGCTTTATGCGGATGACATGCTTTTGTTTTGTAACGGGCGTCAGAGATCCATTGAGGGTCTTCGTGAGGTTTTGAGTATGTATGAGAGGTCTTCGGGTCAATTGATTAATTTGGAGAAGAGCGGTTTTTATGTGGGTGCTAAAAGGCGACAGTTCGAGATAGAAAATATTCGAAGATGGTCGGGTTGCACGCACCAGCAGTTTCCGCTCAAATATCTGGGGATCCCGTTGTTCAAAGGTAGAGTCAAGAGGGTACACTTTGCGGAGCTAGAAGCAAAGATGATGAAAAGGGTGGATGGTTGGAAAGCACGGATTCTGTCATTTGGTGGGAAGGTAACTCTCATCAAATCTGTGCTTTCTAGCATTCCTATTTATTCTTTGGGTGTGCTCAAGGTTCCTAAGGTTGTAACTCGTAAGTTGGAAAGCATTATGTCCAACTTCTTATGGAGCAGTGGAGGTGAAAAAAGGGCTCATTGGGTTTCTTGGGATGTGGTTTGTAGACCTATCCAGGAAGGTGGTTTGGGAATTCGGAGGGTGGGGGATATGAATCAGGCTATGTTAGCCAAGTTGGCGTGGGTGGCCACCAGAGGAAATTCCCTATGGTCACAATGGGTCCGTGTCAAGTATAAATGTCAACCTGCAGCCTCTAGTTCGCATGTGTGGAAAGCTGCATCGTCATATTTACATCAGTTGGATGATTGCAGTCGTTGGGTTGTTGGCAGAGGAGATATCAGATTTTGGACTGATAATTGGTGTGGGGTTCGACTTGGGGGCCCGCTTCCTGAAGATCAACTTTTGACAGTGAGAGATGGTATTCAGGTTTTGGAGGACATGCTTCAGTTTATCCCGCAGGATCTACATGCCAATGTTCGTAGGGTGCATATTGATGAGCATAGTGAGGATCGTCCGGTCTTCACTCTTACAAAAATGGGAACTTTTGAGACAGCTGCATGGTGGGATTATATTCGGGTCCGTAGCCCTTTGGTGGAATGGGGTGCTAAGGTTTGGCATCCCAACATCCCTACAAAGGTCAGTGGTTTCTGGTGGAGGGCTATGCACAATGGTCTTCCGGTGGATGCAAAATTGGAGCCTCGGGGCTTCAATATCCCATCTCGATGTGTGTGCTGTCCTGGAGGTGGTCATAGGGAGACTCTTAATCATTTACTTCTGCAGTCGGCGATTGCGCAGTCTGTTTGGAGGCATTGGGTTAGTCTTTTCCCTTTGACTCATAATTATATTGATTTACATCATTTGTGGACTGTTTGGTGTGGTGGACAGTCAAAGCGCCGACAGGTTGGTTTAGTTCGTATGGGTATTATGCTTTTTTACTTGTTGGGAGATTTGGAAAGCAAGGTGTAAATCGATTTTCGAAGGAACTGTTATGAATAGTGCCAAAATTGTGGATGGGGTTAAAAATTCTCTTATTGAGATGTGCTCATTCCTAGTCCCGAAAGGGGCTCCTAGTGGGAATGACCGTGACTTGTTGGAGAGCTTAGGCCTCAAAGTGGCAGAGCATAAGTTTAGGCGGCAAAGGCTGTTGAGATGGGAGCCTTCGCGCTCTCATGTTTTTACTTTGAATACGGATGGTTCCGCGATAAACGGCCAGTGCACGGGTGGTGGTATTATAAGGGATGGTATGGGGGCTTTTGTTTGTGCCTTTTCACACTACGACGGAGATGGAACCAACATGAAGGCGGAGATCTTTGCTTTACGTGATGGCCTGCGCTTATGTCATTCTTAGGGTTTACTTTCTGTTCAGGTAAACTCAGATTCCTTAGTAGCTGTGAATATTTTAAAAGGGCGAAATAATTGTCCGTGGCAATACACGTATGAATTGCGGGAATGTGAAAGTTTAATTGGAGGGTATGAGTTACGTCATGTTCTTCGTCAAGCAAATGGGGTTGCGGATAGATTGGCTTTTGAAGCTCATATTCATAAAACGGTTTGGACATATGGATCGTCAAGGGAGCTTCCACGGAGTGTCTTGGACGCGTTACGTTTTGATGAAAGTGGATACTATGTTGAGCGTCGATAATTATTTGATGTTGTTGGTGTTTGCTGCGGCTTGGTTATGGTGTTTGGTTCTGTGGAATAGTTTCTTGAGTGCAAGGAAGGCATACGGACTCGTTTCGATTGTAAAAGACCCGTGTCTTGGACTTTTGATGGATCATTGGGCTCATTTGAATTTATTAGGATTGTTCTTTGGTTTAATTTTTTCAGGCTTTTATTTTTTAGATGGTTTTACCTTTTGAGGAGTTGGTTTATTTTTTGGATTTCAAGGTCCGGCTCCATATCCGGCAATGAGTCGGGTGGTTGTCCCCCTCTTGTACTTATATTTTATAATTAATAAAATCTTCCCAGGTGCCGCCCTGGTTTCTAAAAAAAAAAAAAAAAATGATTTTGAAATGATTTTGAGTATGTGTCTGCAGTCAAGGCAAGGAAGTTGGATGTTAAACTGGTAGATAATGAGTGTTATAAATGATGATTATTTCATTAATGATTCACACATTTTATAACTATTTAATTATATTTATTTTTCGCCTTCTAATATTTGACAGGGGAATTGAACTGTGTGCTATTTTATGGGAGTCCTACGGAGATCAACTGAAAAAATTTATTCAAAATAGAGGTTAAGATTCAGAGGAACCCATTGTAGTAATTTTGCAGTTCGTGATGTGTTCGAGATATCAAGGTAATATTTTTTAAGTATTTAAATAGATTACTATCTCTATATTTGATTTATTTTTTTGTGTTAATAATGCTAAAATTAAAAATTGTGAAATTATAGGTAAGAGTCGTGTTTCTACCATGAAGCACGCAACAAAATTTCTTATAAACCCATCTGTTCTTGAAGTAAAAGAATTCCTTAACAAGTAAGTACCTTTAAATCTAATGAGACTTTATACATTGGTACATAGTTATGATTATTTTTTTTTGTTCATTTGATTATTTACTATTTATTTAACCAACAGTCGCAGTGTCACTACTATCACCGATGATAGCAATATCGGTGGTGACGAGTGGTTCAAAATTGGAGATGTCAAGACTATAGCTGATTTCCTAAAATGTAGAGAGGTATATAATAAAATATGAAGAATATTTTATTCATTAATAGTATGTTGGTAATTATTTAACTAGATATTGATTTTTACAGGTTGGCGTCTACACATCATTCGCTCAAATAATTGATGTTGACGCACATGCTAACTGGTACTACCAAGCCTGCAGCAACATGAGATGTAATAAAGGAATTGACAAGAGCTCAACTAAATGTCCCTGATGTAGTACCCCATACGACAACATCATTCCTAGGTATTGGTCGTTACAGAATTTTTAATACACTAAATTCATTTATAAATTTAAAGTGTTTTCATAGCCTTTACTAATTTGATTGATAACCGCCTTTTCTTCTAGGTTCAAAATTAGGATTCTTGTCATTGACGCAAATGATGATAATGGACTTGAGTCTTACTTTATGCTCTTTGATGCCTGTGCATCAAATTTGCTTAATATGTCTGCTGCTGAAGTTCTTGCAAAAATATCAGAGGTAGGTATTCTATTTTTACTATTTTCCAAATACTATATTGTCTTCGTCCAGCACGACGTATGGAGTATGTAACGTTTAATTTCATAATGTAAAATATTCTTCCTATAGGATGGTCACACAGATCAATTACCTGAAACATTTTGCACAATGTTTGGTAAAAAATATCTATTTCGGGTGGAGATTGATCAAAGAACAAAAGATACCGTTGATGAAAAACGTACTTTCACTGTGAGAAAAGTTACATGGGATGCCAACTTGATTGCTAAGTATTTGTCAGTCACCAATTCTTTGATGTAAGTACAAACCACATTACGCCATGTATTTATAGATTTACATGCTATAAATATTGAAATTTATTTCTTTTAAGCTGCAGGAAGTGGCTTCTAAGTTGGTTTCAGAAGAAAAAAATGTGTCCGACTTGGTGAGTAAAGATCAGGTAAAACATCCCTACTTAATTTTTTAGAATTTTCCTTTTCATTTTGTTACATTAGATAAATTTTTATTTTATTTATTTATTTTTTTTTTTATGTAGGATGATGCAGTGGAATTCATTGGAGATAATTGTTCAGCATCATGTGAGCAGATCACTCCTATGAAGCGTACGTTGGATAATGTTTTTAATAGCCAAGATGAACAACTATCTGCTACCAAGATGATACAAGAGATCAAGAAAGAGAAATTAGATACGTAGGCAAAAAAGAGAAGATTAGCATCGTATTTCATACATTTATTTCTACATTTTTACCTGAGCAGGATGTATTTACTTAATGCTCCTAGCAATGTTTGGTATTTTTTTTCCAATTGATATTATTGAGGTTAGTGTGAGGTGGAGGGTCAAATATTTTATTTGGTAGACTTTTGGTTATATTTGGTACTTTGTGATTTCATTTAGTACTTTGTTTTTTCTATTACTTTTTATTAATTGGTAGTTATTGGTTTTATTTGGTTCATGTATCCCCTTTATATATTTTGTCTGCTGAAAATGTTAACTTCCATTTTGTTGGAGAAAGTTGAAAATTAGGATTATTTGATTTCATAGTTTATTTCTGCATCTGTAAGTATATGATGATATCTTGAAGTCATTACAATAATAAAGTCAAAAAGTGAAAAAGAACAAGCTAATTCATCTATAGCCTTAAAAAAAAATAAACCAAATTTCAACTTGCATACATCTTCAACAACATGCTGAAATAAGGGGCGAACAAGCTAAAATAAGGGGCGAACAATATAGAAAAGCTTGCCATTTAGTACGCAATTTACCACACTGTGTAAAGATTTGAAACCCTAGAGCAGATTCAAGCTGTCATGAAAGCGACTATAAATGTGCACTCTCGCATCTATAACATTCACACTAAAACAAAAAGGAATTCCCACTAATTTGTTAACACAATTCAATTTAAACTATTCCAGAGATCACATAATTTAGTTTGCAATCATTACAACATTGAAGACTTACTTTTCCATCCAGCGAGGGAGTCGAGGTCCGCGAAAAGTTGGCTTGAGCTCCTAGCCTTGAATACCTTCAAGAATATTAGTCTTTCCTGGCAATATAGCCAACAGTAGTGCTGACACTCCATTTATCAACCTCAGAGTATTATTCAACGACTCATAAGTGACTGTTTTCACTGACCTGATGGAATCAAAACCAAAAAGAGATACATAAATTCTCAAGGATCCAATTATAAAGAAGTAATGACAGATTACAAGTAAGAGAACAAACATGAATATATAAGTTTGCACAATAACAAAAAATCTGCACTTCACATGGACCAAAACAAGGTTATAAAAAAAGAGATTAAACGAACAAGCTTTCCGTCAAACTAAGAGAGTTATTTCGAACATTATCAACCAAAAGCATCATAGCATTGCTTGCCAACCCAAACTCTTACAACCAATGACAACTACTAAACTCGGGTCATCTTTTGTTGATAACAAAGCAAATTTAAACATGTTGAATTTCATATTACATCCAGATTGAATATGTCTTACAAAGCTCCCTTAAAAAATGAAAGATCTTTCAAAAATAGTAGGAAATCTAAACTGAATCAATCCAAGTATATCCAGTGGAGATGAGGTTTTGTGAGTGTTTCCAGATGCGAAAAAATATCGCATTCTTTCATAAAAGATGCTCATTACATCAAACACTTGGTGAGCAAGAACTTCCTCCATCCAAAAACAAGGTCTTTCCAAGATCCAATTCCTTTTTTTTCTAATTTACTAGGGACACCCAAAGTTCGAACTGATTACAAATTATACAAAACCTGATTTCTCCTCTCTCTTTTTCAACCTTAGTCTTAAGTTTCTTATTCTATTCACACTCTTGAACACAGTTTTAAATTCGATTAACACAAACCAAAATGTTTATTTGGGTAACTTAAGAATTTTTTGGGTAACTTAGGAATTTCAGATTAAAAAATGCAGACAATGAGGGAGCGTAACTTATGCTATTGATGAAGAGAAAATTAGAATTTTTTTGGATATTCATGACAGAGGGAGCGTAAATTTATTAAAAAATGCAGACAATGAGACAAATGATTACCTGTTGAAAATTGGATTTGCTCCAGCGTCACTGTTGCTCCCATTCGAAGTTCGAACAGACTTCGTCTCTCGTCTGTGTTTTGCAATCCGTTCATCTGACTCCGAAGTACGGCGAACTAAAGAGTTTAGTTATGTTTTGTAAAAATTGAATACAGTATATATGTAGGGGTTTGAGGGGTCAACTGAAAATTTTTAGGTGGGTTAAAGCTATAATTTGGAAAATTTTAAAGGGCCTAAGTATGAACGCAAAATTTTCAATTAACCCCCTCAATTTTTACTCTAACAATACTTATATACACTGTATTTTCAAATTATTACCTTCACCTATCCTTGGATTTTAACAGCAAAAGACATAGCCTTGGATTTCAATGGCAGCGTATTTGGTTTATTGAGGGTAGCAGAGACGGAGTTCGATCAACTCAGCGCCAAACCATGAGCAGCCATATTCTCCGCTTCTAACAGGTATCTCCTTTCTCAGTTCCTTTCAATTGTCTCTACTCTCAAATAAAATCCCTAAATATTTAAGGGATTTAGATGTCTGGCTAATTTACCTCCAAAATAAATATGGGTATTGTTCTCTTTCGTGCATTCTTTTTCTTTTGCCTTTGTTTCTATGCTATTACAGTCTGTTTTGATGCTTTTTACATTCTACTAATTTAAAGTAATATTTGATTGCTTTTTCATCCCAATTGATTTTTTTGGTTAGATATTTAGTTATTTTTCTACTCCACATGGGTAATTCCCTTATACAATCTTTTTAGGCACTTTTATAGAGATTTTATTACTTTAAATCAGTAGAATGATTTTTTTTAGGGGTAGGAGGGGGGTTATGAGGGATAAATTTACAACATATAAGGTGTACATGACCTACCAGGAAACCCGTTCGCTCACGAATCACTTCAGCTTGTTGCATATTGAGCAAGAGCAATAGTTTATAATTCAGTTAGCTCTTTAAAACCACTGAAAGTTAAACTTTCCAGGAGAATTCTCTATCGATATGAATGTTCTACACTGATTTCTGCAGTTAAACTTCCTTTTAATTTCATTTAGTCAATCACCTGAATGTGGTCCTGATCACCGATTTTATATCTAAGTAGCAGATGTTAATGATTGTATGGTGTTGGTTATCCCTGTTGAATGCTTAAGCTGTCAACAAGGTTTGTAGAACTTATCATAAATTCGCCTATAAAATGCCAAATGTATTCAAGCTCTCAACTTTGTGTTAAAAAAAAGATCTTCTGTGTAATGCTTCTCATCACTATTTCTTTACATCACAAGGAATTTTCTCTCGACAGTGGAGGACGTTGCTAACTCAATTTGGGAAGAAAGAGTTTGAATTATAATTTAGCACTGTGTCCATGAAGTCTTAATGGGTGTTTCACTTTCATTGTAAGTCTGAGGGATTCAAATATCTTCCTTTTTCCCTTTCTTTTCTTCTTTTTGTATGTGGCTGTGGCCTGTGGGTGTGAATAGAATGGGATGATATGCACATATATCATATTTACATTGTTTAAGTGAATGCTTCATGTATGTATAGTGTTTATCATGGAGTTCTTGGGTTACATGAAAAGATAGTGGGCAGTGTGTATTGGAATAAGTTGTGTTATAAGAAAACAACGTTCATTGTCAAGCTCATCCTCATCTTGATGTTAACACCATCGTTGGAATTTATATAGAAATTTAGATCATGGGGGGTTTATTAATGAAAAATGTCAAATTTGAAGATCATTTAGGGACGAAGGTAGTATTTTTTTTGTTCATAGCATTACTATGCTCCCGTCGAATCTCGACAGGTTACTCACTAGTTATAGACACTAAACAATACTTACACACTAGTGCAATTAGTGCATGTTTAAAAGAGACAAAACACTATTACAGACACTAAACAACGGGAAATAAAATGATGTCATGATTATGTTGGTTCTTTTAATTAGAGTGTGACAGATCCACAATCGATGCAACAATAAAATATTATCACTTCATTTTGTATCCATCATTTTATAATGTGGCCCTAGCATTACCCCTAAACAATACTTACACTAGTGCTATCAGTGCATGTTTTAAAGAGTACCATGAATCTCTTTACAGTCGAAAAAACAAAACAGATTGAGAAGTGTCCAATTTTACCATTTGAAAAATCGAAAAAGCAACCATGATGATGATGAATTATTCATAATTATTTCCTTTAATCCGGAATCTAATCGATTCTAATGCGTGAAATCAGCTGATCCTTGACACATTTCCCTTCTATTTCAACCTCCACTCCACGTGATCATTCCCAGCATCACCGGCAACACCACCACCGCAAAAACCCTAGAATTGACTGAAGTTGACGAACAGATAAAATTGAAGCGTAGTCGGTGAAAGTGAATCGCTAGCCACCCCTTGAGAACGACGCCGGTTATAAATGGAGGTTTGCTGGAATAAATGAATAAGGGGTTTTGAATGAATCCCAAATAGGAAAACAACAAGCGAAGATGACAATGTGGACAAGGGGTAGAAGAAGGGACGAGATTTTTCTTTCGTTCTTTTTTTTTTATTGTAAATTAGACCTCAGTCTTTGTTTTTATTTGACGTGGAGGTATACGTGGAAAGTCCATGTCTTTCGCCTGCTGTTTTCGGGATTGAAATTCCCCTTGTCTAGTGAAACATTGAACCCCATAATAACAAAACTAACACTTACATGAGGTACAATGTGTCAAAATCGTGAAACATATTGAACAAACGCGTCCTTATCTTTTTATTTTCGTTTTTGCTGAAATGAAAAAAAAATTGCTTGAAAGATGCAAAAGTATAAAGAAAATGAATAGGAGAAATTATTGGATGTTTGGCTTTGGGTGACTTTGAGTGAGTCTCATTTTGTGGGTGCCATTGAGTTTGACCAAAGTCAATGTTTATAAACATTTTTTGTTATACACAAATGATGTTTTGGTGGAATCCATAGTAATAAGACCTCAAAATTAGGCATTTAAGAGACTTTAGTGCCAATAATGAAATGAGTTTGGTTGCCATCCCACATGAGAAAGAGAATGTAAACCTCCCCTTTTGTTGGTAATACAAAAGCCTCTTTGTGTGCCATCCCACATGGAAATGAGAAGGGCAGTTGAGGTGCCATAAATTACAAGGCACTTCATAAAGAAACATTATATCAACTATGATCAAGAAACAATCTAATCAATGTTTCTAAGTATAGGGGGTGAGTTTGAGCGGGAAACTGATTTAGAAAGGGGCTCGGGTAAATAGTAGGTTGGTTGAATAAAATGAGTGGTGGAAAATGAAGAGAGAGAATGAGTAGTGGGGTAAAGTGAATATAAAATTGTAAAAAGTAAGCTATTTTGGGAAGTGTCAATTGAGCTGGGACGGACCAAAATGGAAATAAGTGTCAAGTGAGCTGGGACGGAGGGAGTATAGATTACTGATTTACCAACATTACTTTTTGCAATAAAAATAATTAATTAATTGCAACAACTACAAATAAGAGTATAACAATTATTTTGAGCCCAAATTAATTATGCACTCAATCCCATTTTGCATCCCGTGTGTGAAGTAGACTGATATAATTATTAAATTAAACTTCAATCAAATTAATTAATACTATCTTTTCAAGAATGGGTAAATTTTATAATTTAAACATGCAAAGAATACAAAACATCAATAGTAAAAATTAATCAACAATTCTCAAGCGCGGTATAGAGATGCTCCGGCAACCGTGGCTTAGCCACCGCAACCAGCGGGTTAGCCAAAAACAGGTCCTCATGTGACTCACTCAAATCAATCTTCCCCATCTCCGGCTGAATCTCCCAAGTAAATGCTTGTAGCAGCCTAGCAATCAGCATTTCAGTTACGCTGGACCCCAACGTAATCCCGGGGCATCCCCTCCGTCCGGTGCTAAACGATATCATCCGGAGCTCATGATCCGTTAACACCACCTCTCCTTCCTTCAAATGCCGCTCCGGGTCAAACCGGAGCGGGTCTTCCCACGCCTCTGGGCTCCGCCCGAGCCCAGGGCGGCTTAGTAGCACGTGACTACCCTTTGGTATGAAGTACCCGTTTACTTCAGTGTCTTCGATGGAGACATGAGGTAAGTTGAAGGGTGCGATTGGGTGTAGGCGGAATCCTTCCTTGGCGCAAGCCTTGATGTAGTTCAGTTTTGGAAGATCGGATTCTTCAACCAACCGGTCTCTCCCCACCACCCGATCGAGTTCTTCCCATGCTTTCAAAAGCATGTGTGGTTGGTTAAGCATTTCGGCCATTGCCCATTCTACTGCATTAGATGGATTATCAACTGTCGCCAGTACAAGTTCCTACAACAACAATAACAAAGCCTTAGTCCCTAAATAACTTGAGGTTAGCAAGTATAAGTCCATTTGTTACAAATATTGAAACTTTATAATTAAGTGAAATAGACTTATCCCAACTATATTCATATCATCAAATTTTGCGGTTTTTCCAAATCCTGGCCATGATTAGTGTGTGTGTGCGAGCGCAATAAAGAGTCTTACCGCGACCAATGACTTAGTTTCTTGAGTTGTTAACACTGCATTACCGCCATCATCCTTGAGACCGATATGAACATCAAGCAAGTCTTCTTCCTGCTTCCTTGTACCACTAGCCCATTGTTGAATTCTTTCTTCAACCTCAGGATCATGATACTTTTGTATTCCCGCGTTAGCTGCATAGACGATTTTCTCATGCCCGTCAAAATCAAGAATCCCTCTCAACATAGGGAATTGCTCGTTAACAAAGAACGAAGCTTTTCTTAACCACGGCAAGTAATCGCTTACACAAAACGCGTAAATATAAGTTAGGGCTGTAAAAAGAGCATCCAAATGCTCTACTTCCTCAACTCCCGGTCCGCCATCTTTAGTCCCCGTCCCGAAAAACCTCTTCCCAAAAACCAATTTTCGAATCACATTTCCGCAATAATGTTGGGCAGCAATCCTGACATTAACCAGCCCCCCACTGGATCGCCTCCCACATTTGTTAAAAACATACCAAACCAAGTTATCTGCTTCTTCAACACGCTTGTCATGAAGCCATTTATGTTTGGCGGGGGAAAGAATTTCTGACGCCGCGATTTTTCTCATTTTCTTCCATTGGTTTCCAAATGGAGTGAGAACCGCACCTAAGTATCCACCGCTAGTAACACGAGACGACATCATGTCAGGCCTAGACACGAAAATGGCATCTTGCTTTTTTAAAAACTCTCGGGCTAACTTTGGGGAGGTGACGGGAATGACATGAACATTACCAATACGGACACATAATATATCAGTATTCATGTCACACATTAGCTTATTAATCCATTTGTATGAAGGCTTATTTCGTAGCATGGTAATTAAGGAACCAACGACCGGATATGGTTTTGGCCCCGGAGGGAGAGGCGGTCTATGAATACGATCATTGTCGCGGAAGGTCTTTGCAATGAAATAAGAAATCAAAGCTAGGAATGAAAGAATGAAAACACCATGGAAGAGAATGAAGCATGGAATCAAAGCTAGGAAGGGAAGAATGAAAGCTCCATGAAAGAAAGGTGGTGTAGAGAAAATGTCCAACATTTTCAAAGACATCTTAGTACTATTGTTTTTGCAAGAGCTCTCTTAAATTTTTTGTTGTGGTGTCGTATTTAAGAAAAATGGTTTGTTTATTAATGGAAACAAAATAAATTTTTTTGTTCCTTATCCTAAGACTATATGCTTTGCCTATATATGGAAATAAAATAACATTGTTTGTTCCGTTCCTATCATAAGATTAATTAGTGACTTACTTACTTTGACAGATTTTAATGATAGGATGGTCATTTGAATAGGTTTTCTCTTAATCATAGTAGATAAGGATATGATTACATTTATTATGATAATTAGTGGGTTCATATCCAAAAAATAAAAGTAGAAAAATTATCCACCACTGTTAACATATTTTAATATGTTTTGATTTAATTTTACTATTTTGTTATATATATATATATATTAATTTTTTTCTATCTTAATTTTCATGTTGTATATTATGACTAAATTATATAGGTTTATTCATCTGTTTTTCATATGAAATGCAGGGAAAAGAAATGAGAAGATGATTAAACGTGATTTAAAGATTGAAATTTTTTGCACTGTGTTTGGCAACAAAAAATATAGAAGCAGCAAAAGGATATAGAGATTTTAACATTTTTTTTTTTATTATTATTATAATATGAACTTTATAATAGTTTCATATGTGAAGAATTGATACAAAGAGAGAGCCATAGAAGGAAACTATTTAAATTTAAATATTATGTCATCATTTCCCTTTATCCGAAATTCTATAACAATTGAATTCAAAATATAAAATTTAATTAGAAAATTATCTGAAATATTATGTCATCAGTGTTGCCTTTTATGCGAAATTCTATATAAAATTTATAAGTTAAAATTTTAAATATGGACTATATATAAAGCATATGGAATATATTTTTTTTATAAAAAAAAAACAAAAAAAAAAAACAAAGTTCAATGCCCAACTCCTTCATACTCCTTTTCTTAAAAAAAAAAAAACTAAAAATCAACTCTTTCATACTCCATATTCACTTTAAAACATATATGTCTCATGTCCCACTAAAACTTACACTTTTGGTAAACTTGATTGCACTTTGATCCATATTTTATAGAAAAAACAATAATTCTAATGAAAATTAAAAAAAATATTATTATATCATGATTAAAAATATTCTCGCTAACAATTATTAGAATTTTATTAATGTAATTATTTTTATTTAAATTATTAATCTAAGTATAATTAAGTTGCCAAAAATGTAAATTTTAGTGGGACGGAGGGTGTATATTCTATAATTAAGCTTTTAATAATCTAATGTTAAAAGTAAATTATTTTTGTTTTGCTAGATGTAGTTTTCAAGGTGATCACTATTATGTTTATCTAAATTCTATTATACTGATAATTTGAAATGTACATGATTATATTTACAAAAATCACATGTGAGAAAATGACATTAAACGCCATTTAAAAAGAGCCCATTCATTTCTAATGAAAATAATATTTTTAATTAGAGAGTAAGTCTCTTGTAAAACGCGTTTTACACTAGGCTTAGTGTAAAACGTGTTTTATTAATAACGGCAAGTAGGGTTTAAGAGACGCGGTGGCATAAGTGTAAATATTTGAAACTTATGAAATCTCAGGAGGCATATTTTAAAACTGCATGAGGCATATTATGAAACTGAATGAGGCATATTTTTGAAACTCCACATCAGGCACTTTGTAAAACCATAACAGGCATTTTTTTTTTCAAAGAGGCACTTCTAAATTTTAAAACTGGAGGAGGCATATTTTTACACTGCAGGAGGCACATTTTTAAAGTAGAGCAAGCATTTTTTTTCTTTAAAAAAGACAATGTTAAAAGTTCAAAAAAATCTCAGGAGGCATGTTTTGAAACTGCAGGAGGCACATTTTTTAACTAGAGCATGCACTTATTTTTTCTCAAAAAAGGCACTGTTAAAAGTTCAAAAAAGTGCCTCCTCTAGAGTTAAAACATGCATGCTCTAAAAAAGTGTCTCCTCTAGAGTTAAAATATGCCTGCTGTGAAGTATTGAAAAATGCCTCCTCTTATTTTAAAATGTGCCTGCTGAGATTTTCATGAGTTCCACTTATTTACAAAATTGCCACCGCGTCTTTTAATCATTCTTAAGCTGTTATTTGAAAAACACGTTTTACACCTAGTTAGTGTAAAACACGTTTTTTACAAGATTTTGTGTTAATTAGAGGTGTTACATTTTAAACCAAATCATGTGATATCAACTATATAACTTTAAAAACTAGAAGACTTAATATGATAATATTTATTAGACCGTGGGTTATCATATATTTTCAATTTCAAGCCTTTGTATTATTTAATATCGACCATTTCACACTTCATTAATCTATTTAATATAATAGATAATTCATAATTGATACTTTACATACTCTCATTAAATGTTCTATGGCAATACCAAAAGTTGCAATTATATTTTCGTTTATATTTAGTAGAATGAATGTAACTGATAATTGAATAGTCATCACTTTATGTTTACATACATTAATCTATCTAATCTAATTATATAATTAATGACCATTCATTGAAACAACTCACTTCATCATATTTATCTATTGGAAGGTTTTTCCGTTTTTATTAAAAAAAAATTCTAAACTTCAACAAAAAAGTAAAAAAAAAAATGGTATTCTTTGTGAAATGTAAAAATCATTAATGGTGTTTCAATAAATCACATTAATACTTATGTCATTTGAACTTACACATATGAATAACACAACCTAAAGATCCAATTAATGAGAATTTTTAATCTTCCTTAACCTTAACCTTCATTAATGATTATAAAAAATGTGATGCTCCTAATAACTAACAAGGATAAAAGAAAAAAATAAATAAAAATTAAATACTCATATTCGTTTTACTTTATATCAGTCTCGCATTTAAACATAAAAAGTATTTAATGCCAACAAGTGTTTTCCGGAAATATTAAAAAGTGTAAATTACTTTTTCGTTCAATATCTACCGTCAATGAATGCAAGCGATAGTTGAATAGTCACTCTTTATCCTAATACATCCATTAATTAATCTAATTAGTTAATTAATAAATATTTGGCTAATCCAAAAAAATAATAATAAATATTTAATCTAAAAATATTCGTTCATATGAATTAGTAAAATAATAGATGATGGAATATGAAGTGTCAGGTGTGTTAAAGGTTATATTTGAAGGTTCACTCATTTAATAAACTTAAGAATATAAATACTTGCACTTTAGAAACCGTGATACTCATTGATTTTTTTATTTCACTAATTATGGTTAGATTTGAAAAGGTTAAACGTTTTAAGAGATGGAAAGTAAAATTTAATGTTTGGATGAAATCCATAAATTGTTGCTAGGAATGGATATTGTTATCTTCATCCATACGAACTTGACAAAAAATGGCTTAATATATAAGAACAAAGATAAAAGATAAAAAAGCTTAAATATTGAGTTAAAAAAAGAATCGAGTCTCTAGACACAATTTATTTTTTCAACCCTCTTTTCCACATTAACGTTTTGTTGCAGTCCTAGGAAACATTGAGAATAATTTGTGCTTAGTCTTGTTGTTGTAATATTGAATAAAATAAGATTTCAGTTATTACGAACAAAAAAAAGACGAACACCTACAGCAAGTTTATATAATCAGATACACCATAAATTAGAAATTGATTTTATTAAAATGTCTAAAAAAACTTATAATGATTCAAATTTACTAAAAAGTCATTCAGAGCAAAAGATCCCTTCCTGCTAGTAACACTAAAGTATCAAATTTAGCGTCTCTTAAGCGAGCACGATACAAAACTTCAAATTATAATATCTTGTGCGGGACTAAAATATAGAACTTTAAACAATTTTCTTGTATTTAAATATAATTTTTCAATGTGTCAATAAATGAATAACAAAGAAAGTGAAACAAAAAGATAGCTAGCTATGATGTACTCCCTCCGTCCCACCTCACTTGAGACTTATTTCTATTTTGGTCCATCCCACTTCACTTGAGACTCCCCAAAATGATAATATTTTTATAATTTTATATCAATATACCCCACCCACTCATTCACTCTCTTCATTTTCCACCACACAATTCATTCAACCAACCTACTATTAACCTCACTCATTATCACTCTTCATTTTCTACCACATTTTATTTATTTTATTTTTTTCCTTAGTTATTGTGCCCACCTCTAAGGTCTCAAGTGAGGTGGGACGGAGGTAGTATATTTTACTACTCACTATGATATTTCGAAAAGAGAAAAGGTGTCACTGTAAACCACACTATTTACATAGACAAATAACTACTTGCCACATCAGCTTAGTAACTATAAACCCCCACCATTTAGTTAGGCTTGAGTGCGCTGGATCAAAACTCATGATTTCCCCCAAATTTCTCAAATCTCGTCAAATCTTCTTATAATTTCAGTTAACTGTCGGTGGTGATCGGAAATTTACTCCTCCGGTGAGCCCAATACTGTTTTTGACATCCAATTGACTGTAACACCGGCGTTCACCCCTCTCAAAATCAAGAAATCCCTCTAACCTCTGTTTCTATCGCCACCACTTCCTCTTCCTAATTCCATCTCTATTCTCTACCCAGCACAAACCCTCTCAAAATCAAAATCAAGATGTAGGAAGAAATTGGGAATTAAATGGGTTTTGTTATTGTGATGCAAGCCTAGCATAACCATTTGTGTTTAGTGGTGTGTTGGCTGATGTGGCACACCATGGTTGGTCTCTGCAAATAATGCAGTTTACGGTGACACCGTATAATATTTTTTCCCCGTTTGGGAATATATAGAGTGATTAATTTGTTTTACGGGAGGGTCTACATTGTTTAGTGTAAGAACATCCGCATTTTCGCAGTTACTTTCAATTTTATCTGTAGAAGTGATGGTTATCCCATCCAATACAATGTCGTGACAGTGTTTGACTGCGCTGCAATCCATATCTATTGCTTCTTTAGCCGAGGTTGTCCCACATCCTTAAAACTAACAAAGCTCACCTCAATCGCATTTGGCTGCGTTAGTAATTAACAAGTTAATTAACATTAATGCATATGTAAATGTATAATAATTCTTACTTACATTTTTAGGTGGCTGTGGACAGTGTCCATGTGGACAATAATGCTGGTCAATAAGAATGGGATTGCATGCGTTAATCAGTGTAATATCCTCAAATGTAATACGTTTTGCAAATCCTGACGCTCCCTGCATGCATGCGAGACAAACAACATTGATCATGATTAATTAGATTAGTTAGCGATTAACTCAGACGTAAGAACAAACAATTACATAACTAAGTATAAGTACATACATCAAACGTCTTAATCCTGGCTCCATTTGTGGTACCATTAAAGGTACAGTTCTTGACATGAATGTCTGTCGCAAAACTGAAGTTAAGATCTTTGCCTAGACTTCCAACACTGCATGCATATATAATTAAGCCAAAGCAATTAATTTAGTTTTTTTTTTTTTTTTTTTTTTTTTTTTACCAATACTGGGAAAATCTATATATGAACTCAAGAACAAGTAATGATGAACATACCTAATGCCATGACCAGGTCCACAATTCAAGCTGGTGATGTTGATGAAAGCGGAGCCATTATTTATCGCAATGCAATCGTCACCTATATATAAATAATTATTTGAATGAAGATCAATATTGTACATTGCTAATTAAAGGAACATGAACATATATACGAGGACGTACTAGTGGTAATTAATGAAAATAAATAGTGTAATTAACCTGTTGCTATGAGGCTATTAAAGATGTTGACATTTTGGATGTGGAGATGTAGATTCCATCAGTGTTGGGGCTGTCTGGGGGTGCTTGGAAATTGACATTGTCCACACTGAAGCCATCACAGTTATTGATGGTGACGTGATTCATCCACGAATTTAATCCTCTTACTTTGCAGTTGTTACAGCTGTGAAACCCCATATTTAGGTGTAATTAATAGCTGTATGTCAGATTCCAAAAAAAAAAAAAAAAAAAAAAAAATGAACTTTTGGGCCAAATTGAGAAATTGGATGAACTGTAGGGAGTCTGCTGCACAATTGCGTGTGTAACGTAGGACTTGCAGTTGTAGAGATTGAACCAAGACTTGGTAAGTAGAGAGGGCTTTATGATGGGGAATGAGCTTTAAGCAGAAAAGGGTTTGGGTACTGGGAAGGAGGATTGCTGTTTCATCATTTTCTTCGTCTTCAGGAGTCATTTTCGTTAGCAACACCCTAAGCAGAACTGTTACTATCATGACTAATATTACACTAACAGAAATATGAAGTGTTGTATGCATAACCAGTTGTACAGTATACTTCAATGCACGAAAAAAAAAATTAAAAAAAATCAGTTAATGTATTATGTACTTGTATCATTTCCTGGGAATCCCTTTGTAAACTTAATGAAATCAAGTACCGTATGTAACTGCAGATGCATTCCATCCCAACCTTTATCACAAACGGAGCAAGGAGATGAAGCCAAGAAATGTGAGTTTTGCACACACCCTACTCCACAATCGACTTGTGGCCTTAGAACAAATGAAGTCTATTGAAAACTAGGTCTGTCACCAGAATGACATTAACGAGGGAGTTAGGTTAGTTGCAGTGATTTAATTTTCGCTTCTCAAAAAAGAATTGTGAAAAAAAATAAAAAAAATGTCAGAAGTCAGGTATTCATATAGGCCAGATCAGGTAGAATAATCCTCTTATGTATTGCCCTGTTTTCAGAGAGCAGTTGTGTATTATGTCGGATTTGAAAAATGATCAGCTGTCAGAACGGGCTTTTTTTTCTCCATTGCTAAGGTTATTGTCAGTTTGTTGAATAGTACTACCTTCATCCCAAAATGAATGTCTGAAATTTTGGACGTTCATTTTGAGATTTGAGACGAAGGGAGTAGTACATTTTATTTTATTTTTAGTATGGAGCAGTATTGTTAGTAAGTTTTGATGAAAGTTTGTCCTATATAATATAGGAAACCCAATGAAGTCATTTATAGAACGAGAAATCAAATCTTCTTGAAAATCCCTTTTCCTTCTAAGATACAGTATTATTTTATTTATAGAAAATGATTAATGCAGTTGATCTTTTAAATCTACTAAGTCGATCTTTTGAATCAACAGCAAACCTAATGACATTGGAATTAATCTTTTCTTATTTCCAACAGATTATCAATTTAGGAAAGTCTCAATGGCTTGCTGTGTTAATCCTGTTCTATTACCGGATTCTTGTTCTATAAAATAGGATCAAAAGTACAACGTTAGACATAAACTAGAATAACATCCACCCAATCAACCATGCAAGAAAAAAGCAACTCCTACGAAATCCTCCAAGATCTCATACTGTTGAAGATGTATTGGGTCCGGTCCCACCTCCTACCACTCCAACTCTCACAGACACCAACCATGTCATCATTGACTGTCAATTCGCTCCCGCCTCGGTCAATGATAATATTGATCAATGCAGGGTTGGTTTTGACTGTAGCCAATATCTCGTGTTCGATGTTCCCGCCTCGGTCAATGATAATATTGATCAATGCGGGGGTGATTTTGACGGTGACCAATATCTCGTGTTCGATGTTCCCGCCTTGGTCAATAATAATATTGATCAAGACGGTGACCAATATCTCGTATTGGATACAGATATACCTCCTTCCTCACCATGTTTCGGTGATGATGCTGCTGCCATCATCGACCCTCCTCCACCTACGAATCCGGCGGGAATTCGGCCACCTATGAATCAGAATCGGGCGGAAATTTGGGCTCTCTTTGAAGTGGCATGTGCAAAAGCTGCTGCCAACGGAGGAAGGGCATTGCCGTCATCTAGTACTAACATTGAACATAACACTCATCAAATCCCTTCTCTCTTCCCTTCCGTCACCCACAACTACAATTACAATTACAATTATGCCCCACAGACAACTGACAAGGAAGTGATTATTATTGATGACCAGAGCGAGGGAGGGAACGAGACAGCACTAATGTCTGCTGCTGATGATGAATTGAAGGAGAGGAGAAGGGCAAGTAATAAAGAGTCTGCGAGAAGATCTAGGAAAAGGAAAGAGCGGTTGATGGAGACGCTCACGGAAACCGTTGAAATATTGAAGGTTGAGATGGGTCTAAAAGATGAAGAGATTATAAAACTCAAAGCCAATTTTGAAAACTCGCAACGAATGTGTGCACAGCTCAAAGCAATGTTGGTAAGGAATCTCCAACAACAAAAGCAGCAGCAGCAGCAGCAGCGCTGATTTATTCACTGCTAGGCTGTTTTTTTGAGTAGTAATTATTTTTAACTTTTACTATATCTTTAAAGTTGGGATGCTAACTAGCTAAGCGATTATACTAATTGTTCTATTTTATTTTTATAAGAAATGTTTTTAGTATTTTAACGTTAACGTGCGATTGTAATTTATGTTAATTGGTACTCTTTTTAGCATTATACTACTCCACAGTGCAATGCCTCACCAAAAGCAGCACACACGCAGTCCTTCCGACAAGGATCTTAATTGTTTCCGTACGTAGTAGCTATTCAAGTTAACTGAAGCATGGTCAAAGTTGACCCAATATAACCAAAACATCAAGAGAAAATTTTGGGGGAAACTAGTTTCTTCATAAGTTATAAAAAATCATGTTTTTATAATAGGGTTAAAGTTTAGGGTTTAGGGTTTAAGGTTTAGGCCCTTTAGGGTTTAAAGCTTAGGATTAAAGGGTTAAAAAGTGGACTTTTTATAACTTAGGGAGGAACTAGTTTCCCCCAAAACCAACTCAAACATCAATCCTCAATGCATGCAGCTACCACAAAAACACAAACAAGAAAATAAAATCTGAGATCGAAAAACTTATTGTATAATTTATCCTAATCTTTTACGCTTGGAGGATAAGTTCTGAGATAAAACCAAATGATGGGAAGGCTTAAACGGTAATTCACAAGAGTCAATCAAGCCATTAGAGCTTTGAGCCCAGTATAGCTTCCAACACCATCTTAAAAAAATGAAATATTTTTTTGTTCCCTTTAATATATTTCATTCACCATTATATCCGTTTTGAGTAATGAGAAAGAAAAAAATGGTAGTCCGGAAGTAGAACCTGCAGACGGTTGAGCCAGTTGTCAGCAGCTTGCAGAAGAGCATTCTCCTGCTTGCATTCATGGGGTCCACGTGGGGTCATGATGATCGAGCCTTTAAGCTTGTATGAAGCTAGCCCGAAAGCAGGTAAAGTGACATTCAGAACATTCACAAGGGAGCCGGAAGCAGATGGTTGACCACCAGTTGTAACTGCCAGAAGATTCATAAGTTGTTATCCAATACGGATTATAAGGCATTATCAACCCTTTGGGTTGTGTCTGTGTGTTTGTGAGCGGAAGAGAGGCAGGAGGGAGGGAGGGAGGGAGAGAGAGAGTTTTACTTCTTAAGTTAGCAGAAAAGGAATGGAAGGTTAAAAAGGATGCCTCCAAATCCTTCAATGTAGGGCCCACCAGTATTCTATACTCCCTCCGTCCCATTTGAAGCTTCACTTATTACCCAAATGGATGTCCCATTGATTGCTTCACCTTTCCTAAAATGGCTATAAATTTAAGCCCCACTTGTCATCCCCACTCACTTTTTCCTCTCACATACATAAATTGTGGTCCCCACTTGTCATACCCACTAACTATTCTCCCTTACACATTTAAACTATGGGTCCCACTTGTCATACCTACTCACTTTTTCCCTCTCACAACCCATTTCCCACTCATCACTTTTCTTAATTCTTGTGCACTCTCAAAATGGTGAAACTTCTACCGGGACGGAGGGAGTATATAGGATACCTGCAATCAAGATCGGTTCATCAAAAAACAAAATAGAAAATGCGGTAAAAACAGCTCAAAATTCACTGCAAGTAAATTTGCAAGACAAAAAACCTACCAGGCTACACATAACCAACTTGATGGCAACAGATCGCTGCTCTTGTAATTTTAAGTTGATTTAGCTATGCTAATGAAAATCTAAAACTTGTAATTCACATCCCATCATCGATACTATCAATAGCAAGTTTTAGATTTTCATTAGGATAGTTAAATTCGTAGTAACAATAAAAAAAGTGGGAAGATCATTTTGAAATGGAGGGAGTATCAAACACAATACTCATTTTCTATAACCTACAACTCCTACAAATCAAGATTTTCGCATTCCTTAAATTAATTATTGAAAACTTCTCACCGAGATCAAATTCTCTACCCTACAATACACACATTTTCCTTCACTAATGTTCCCAGTAAACAAGAAGCCAGGCAAGGACATAAGACGACCAGTTGGAGTGATAATACCGAAAAATCAAATCAAACAATACGTCGAACAGTTGGAGTGCATAACTTAAATAGCACAAAACTTGGACCGGACGGTTACTAACAGTGTCGAAGTAAAACAGAAAGGCAAATTTATACCATATCCGCCGCGAGAATTGAGCTTGGCCTGGACGATCATGGTGGAAATGAATTCAGACGCTTCGCTAGCTTCTCCGAGGAGTCTCTGAATCTCGGTAACGGAGGTCACGTGACGGTTCTCCTCAAATTTCTTCCGAACTTCCGCCGCCGACCCTTCCAGCATCGCCGTATCGCCGGCGAACGATTTCCGGGTAGCTCTGAGTAGCGATCTGTAGGCGGTCAGCGCTGCCCCCTTGCTTGCCATCTCTCAGTTCTTAGACAATCGTTGTAAATTTATGGAAAATATAGTAAGTCTAGTTTTACATTATGTGGCATTTTAATTTGGAGAGTTGGGGTCTTAGTTTTTTCAAACAATTTGAAAAAAAAAAAATGTTTAAAAACATGTGGTGGCATTTTATTAAAAAAGGTGAATTCTAAATACAAGGCACCATTGTGTACAAGACACAATAATGCCAAAAATGTCCTTCCCTTCTCTGCCACCATTCCCAACCCCCTTTCACAAATCAACCATCCAACACCACCGGCACCACCCTCCTCTGCCGCCGCCAGCCACCAACCATGCACCAGCTGCCACTCTCCTCTACCTACCCCACCCCCAATGAACAATAATCTGGGAATAGTAAACTGAGATGTATAAGCTGTGAATAGTAGATTTACGCATGAATAGTAATCTGGAAATTATGCTGGGAATAGTAATATCGCACGGTGAATAGTAATCTGAATTATATAATATGTGAATAGTAATACAACGCTGTGAATAGTAATCTGGGGTACATAATCTGTGAACAGTAAATGTACGATGTGAATAGTAATTGACGCAGTGAATAGTAATCTGGAATTTAGTAGGCTGGAAATAGTGTTTTGGGTTGAAATAATGGGACCCTAAAGTGTATTAATGAAGAATAGAAACCATGTAACCTTAAGGGTATTTTAGTAATCCGAAAGGGGTATTTTGGGAACACAAATAATGGGTAGAACGAACCCTAACAAAGAGATTAGGATGATGAACTCGAAAAGTTAAGAAAGTAAAATAAAGTATATTGGGGACGGAGAATTAAAGTAGTTTATGTTCCTAAGAAAGCCGTATTTGCGTGTTTGTAGATTTTGCACGTGAAATTGCTAAGTGAAGACTGCAAGGCTAAGGTAAGGGATTACGTTCCTTAAAGTTTTTAAATATCATCCTTTTGAAATAGGATCCCTTTTATTCTTTCAAGTGTAGCTACTTATGGCCGTAGCATTTGAACTCTTATGACTCGAACGTCTTTTGAACTATCTTACCCATGATATGTGTTGTTCATAGGGTATCAAAGAGAATTGAATTTGCTTTAAGTATTCTTGTACCTAGAATGCTTTGTGGAACATTGCTATATCTAAAAGAAACGGGTATAGTTAGCTTAGTCTGGTAGAAAAGGGCTTAGCTAGAATTAGTCTGACTGAAAAGGGTTAATTTAGATAGTCTAATTTGAGAGAAAAGAATTAGACGCAACGCTACTTGATGAAGTGGCTTAATGATCATGATCAAACTTAAGAGGGAGCACCGTGAGAAGGTGTAAGGTCCCTCGACACCCTGAAAAGGTGATGAATGTAACTATGGAATTGACGGACCTGTATTAGGGCCATAACTTCTTGAACTTGATAACTGTGCTTTCGTATATATGTACAGTTAAGATTATTGATTTTAGCCTTTCATTGAAGATATTATGTTGGCTCCGTTCTTTCGGTCATCTCTCCTTAGTACCCGGAGAGATCCCGTATGAACTTACTGAGCATTGTTCGCTCACCCCTTCTTATATTATTTTTCCCAGGTAAGGATTAAGGACCAAGAGGGATTGCAAGGAACGGCAGTCGATGGTCAAGTGAAGGGTTTTTAGATACTTTTATGTTTTTATGTTGAGCTAGTGGGATGTACTAGCCGTTAGAATTTAAAAGTTAGTTACGCTTCCGCACTATTTTGAATTGTGGTTAGATTTTACTAGCCGTTACTTTTGAACGTTGGATTTGAATTATATTTGACGTTTGGGATTTCTTAGTTTATGAAAATTATTATTACTGGAAAGTTTGAATTGTGGCATTTTAATTTGGAGAGTTGGGGTCTTAGTTTTTTCAAACAATTTGAAAAAAAAAAAATGTTTAAAAACATGTGGTAGCATTTTATTAAAAAAGGTGAATTCTAAATACAAGGCACCATTGTGTACAAAACACAATAATGCAAAAAATGCCCTTCCCTTCTCTGCCACCATTCCCAACCCCCTTTCACAAATCAACCATCCAACACCACCGGCACCACCCTCCTCTGCCGCCGCCAGCCACCAACCATGCACCAGCTGCCACTCTCCTCTACCTACCCCACCCCCAAGTCGCCATTCATTCTTCAAAACCCAAGCTTCGCCGTTATTACCTCCAACCCCAACCAAAACAGTTCCAATCCCCTCCTTTGCCATGATCGAACCTAGGGATGATCTAGGCGCCGCCCACAAACAAAGAATCAACCAAGAAATCCGGCCAAAAGGCCCTCAAACGAAAAAACTTACAAAAAACTGCAATGCAAAATCGGACCAGAAAAAGTGTAATTCCCGCTTCGTTAACCGTTGGATCGTCTTCAAACTTCTCGAGCCAGTTCGCATCACCACTGCGCACATTTTCACCGTTGGGATCTTCCAAATAATCACCGGAGCGGGAGATATGTCCGCCGGAAAAATCTGGCGAAAATTCTCCCAAGAATCGCCCACCAAAAAATTGGCTTTTTAAAATGAAAAAAATGAGGGTTTGGAGTATATATATGAGGGTAGTTTAGTAATTTACTTATGCCTTGTATATAGTATGCCTTGTAAATATATACTCCCATTAAAAAATCAAGACTATTTTGTTTAAGCACATATTTTGTTTAAGCACAGTATTTGTACATAAATTGAGTTTACTCTAAATACGCGTAAATAATTAATACTGACACTCGGACTCAAAAACAATATCACTGGTATCTAAAAGCACTACCACTGACACTAAAAAAACACCAGCGCTCAATAAACACTTACTCTATCATTCAAAAACACTATTACAACAGACACTAAACAATACTTACACACTAGTGCAATTAGTGCATGTTTTAAAGAGACAAAACACTATTACAGACACTAAACAACGGGAAATAAAATGATGTGTCATGATTATGTTGGTTCTTTTAATTAGAGTGTGACAGGTCCACAATCGATGCAACAATAAAATATTGTCACCTCATTTTGTATCAATCATTTTGTAAATTTATTTTCTGGCCCTAGCATTACCCCTAAACAATACTTACACTAGTGCTATCAGTGCATGTTTTAAAGAGTACCAGTGCACATGTCGTTGAGTACCTGATGCAGTTTTTAAATAGCGCCATTGCATGTGTTATCAAATCGAAAAGAATATCGATATCTACAATAGTAATTGAGTTTTGACTCTTGATAAAAGAATTTGAAAGCCCAAAAGACGATGTTTAGTGTCTCAAACTGGCTCTTGAAAATTACTAAGAGTGTAAAAAGAGCGTCAGTGTATTTGTTTTGTTACTGCTAGTGAATGGTGTGTTAAAGAGTCTGGCGTAGAGCTAAAGAATGAAAGTGATATTGTTAAATAATGTCAGTGATAAAGTGTGCGAGTGTGTTAATAATTTCAAGTTATCTACAAAAATATCATTGAACGTTTGAATAAAAGTTTTCGTTATTCACAAAAATGCAATGTTAAATAAATTTTAATAACAAAAATACCTTTACAAATTTAAAAATACATTGTTCCTAATCATTTGAAATTTTAGATTTTTTATAAGATTTTGACCATTTAAAATAACATAATAATTCTTTTTTTAAAATTGACATTGGTTTTTGGGAGCAAACCACGTGTGCATATCTCACTATCTTTCTCGTATCCAACATGGGATCTAATTTTGCCTCCTATTTATCCACCTGTAAATCTCTCTCCCCTAGATGGCCAAAACCGGTTTCGGCTCGGCAAAAAAAGGGTGACCCTGAACCGGGCCGTGCTTACCCCGGTTCCGGTTTCGGTTTGGCACAATCCGGTTCTGGTTCGGTCCGGTTCCGGTCTCCCATATATGTGACCCAGAACCGGCCCGGATGCCTTGCGGTTCCGGTTTCCTCCCCCGTTTGCTCCGGTTCCGGGTTTTTCGGTCCGGTTCGGTTTGGCCATCCCTATCTTCTCCGACCGGCTGGCCGTCTGCAACGGCCACCGGAACCCTAATCGTGTCACCAAGAAATCTAGATTCAAGGTACGCCATTGACTCCTGTACTTTTCAGCTGGTTCAATTATAATTCCCCTAAATCTTACCCGACCAGTAATGATGGGGCTCAGAGCAAGCGTATGTGCCTCAACGATCGTGCCACAGCCACCACTTCCTCCTCATTCCCGATCGACGCTTCTGCTATCGACAAACTGAGCTTATTCGACGACGATCATCGCTCGGCGTACAATAAGCGGGAGAGTCTCGGTTGGATGGCTCGGAAGAGGCGTCGCAAGGGTTCCAGGTCCGTTTCAGGTCGTAGCAGTGATCGGAGTGGGACCCGACGGAGGTGTTGCTCAATTGGTGCGTCAGCTGCTTATGCTACTTGTTCAGATTTTCCGGTGGCTGCTGGGACTGATTCGAGCGGTGAATGTTTTGTTAGCGGGGATGCTAATTGGGCTTCAGATGCGAGCGAGGCCGCTGCTGCAGCTAGGAATTTTAGGAGAGAAAGAGATGCTGGGAATGGCGGAGGCGGAGATAAAGAAAACTCAGGAGCAGGGTTAGGTCAAGCTGGCGTATTGGATAGTCAAGGCAATGAATCTGGGTATGGGAGTGAGCCTGGATACAGAGGGGATGCCGAGTTGGGGTACGGCGATGACATTGATGAAGAAGAAGATGATCCAAGGCTGTTGTTTTGGGGCAAGCATTTTGGAGGTATATTTTTCCAATGAACTTTCATTTGCTAAGCTTAGCGTTCGCTATTCAATTGTTTGGGGCTTAGTCGGTACTGACAATTACTGGTCACAAGGATCTTTGCTGCTGCTGTGTTAGTGACTTAATGGTATTTATATAGACTGGATAGCAAATCCAATCTTTTGTTACTTTTTTGTGCGAATTATTACAATGTGATTGCAGCAAAGTTATGAGGCTTCTGCAGCGACTTTTACTAATTGAAAAAAAGGCTCTTTTTTTCATCCTACTCGCTAAATGAATCATCTTTTTATTTTTGGGGCTACCAATTAGCGTTTGCATATCATCTTGGGGCAACATTATAGTGTTTTGATTTCATCACTCCTTTAGCAAAAAAATTTAACACAAGATAGTAAGATGGAGTATTTCGTCATCACTAACCTAAAGTTTTAGCTTGTTGTACTCACATAGTCAAATGTAGATTTCATTTGTATATCCAATATGGATTGAGGTTTTTTGAAGGTTGTGTTTGGAGCTGAGGTGTGGTAAGCGGTAGATTTTGTTAACTGGTTATATGTGTTTGTTTCTATGGTCATATGTGTGTTTTTGGCTTATGGTTGCATTGTAGTGGTGGCGGAGTGTGAAGTACATAGGCTCTATGTCATTACTTACAACTATTTGTATGGCATTTTTAAAATTTTCCTTAATACCAAGGGGGCGATTTTGTCTACATTTTACATAAATACTTTTCAAGGTACTGTATTGCAGTACTCTTTTCCTTGAGAGGAAAAATCTCAACAAGTGCATTTTATTTCATTAAGGTGGGGGGGGGGGGGGGACTTGCTTGCAAAATCTTTAAATCAATACCGTGACTTTTTTGATTGTTTACTACTATCTTCACAAGTGGCAGAGGGATGATACATCGATGATTGCCCTGATTTTTTTTTTTTCATGGTTGACTGAAGTTTCTCTTTCTAAAAAAATAGTTCCCACAAAGTCCGTTGACTGCTATGGTCTACATAGTGTCGTACCTGTTCACATAACCCAACCCCGAGTCTTTTGTATTGAGAGTTAGAAAAATTTGCACAGGTTATTAAGACATCCATAGTTGTAAAACCACGATTCCAGTCCATAAATGTTCCTTATAGCGAACACATTTCTGTCTGTTATTAGCTGTCAGTATATGCTTGGGCTTTCACTTGATTTATATAGTGAAAAGACAGCATATCTTATATGTATGTTCTTATTTCTTAGTTGCAGCGTTTTTTGCTGCATCCGTCTCCTGAAATGTTATTTCATTTGTTTGACCAGATAGAGAGGCTAATACGGAGATGGTTGGAGAGAACACAAACACACTTCAGAAAGCCCATCATAGGTGTCGGCGAAAAAAGCACGATCTTAGAATGGTTGTCGACCCATTGAGCTAACAGCAGGCTTTGGTTAAAGATATGTCAGTGTTATATTCTTGTATCAAAGTAATGAAGGTGGTCTCTCTCTCATTGCTCTTCAAATTATGGTCAAAGTTCAATTGAGTTGATTATAAAAAGTCAAAGTGGGCTATCTTTCCCGGACAGATGAACTATCTTATTTGTATTTATTTGTATTGTAGAAGACAGCTAAAAAGAAATTTATCCATGTAAACTTGTATTGTAGAAGACAGCTGAAAAGAAATCTTATGTACATTCTTAGTTCTGTTTTCAGGTCTGTCCGGTTTGTGGTGCATCCGTGCATATGCAGGAATAGACATGGTTTCACACTTGATTATTCAACACGAGAGCATACTGAAGATATCCTTTTTACATCCGTTTTCTCGAGTCTATATCAACATTTTTTTTTTGTCTTGCGTTATTCTTGAATCTTTGTTAGAGTCTCTTGTACGCATATCCTCCATCTTCCCAAATAATTTTGTGCTCTTAAAGTTGTGATTGAATTCCTTGACAAAAATTTAACGGTCTCCATAAACAAGAACGCGTTGATCAGTCAGGCTCAATCGTGTGTTTCATAAGGAAGAAGCTGTACCTCATAAACCTTCTATTTGACCAAGCTTATCAGCCAAGATCTCAGATGCCATAACATTGGAAAGGTATTAGTAACTTTATTTACTTTCCAGTTTTTTTGGTTTTTTTTTCCCCCTGGATTTTTACATCATTCAGCTGTTGTCACACAACTCAAGCCTTATATAAGTCCATAACACGTTTGGTTATGATATGTGGTAATCCTTTGGGTTTTGGTATTTACGAAACAAATAATTGCTGGGTTTGACAATCAAGTGTTTTCACATAGAGAGCTCTGCTATGTTTTGCAATGTATATATTGTTCAATGATTCAAAGCATCGTAAAATTTCGAATGGATAACCCTAGTAGGTAGTTAGGTACTGTGTGTTTCTGCAATAGTTTACAAGAAAAAAAGTGCTGCTTTTGTTTTGATTAGTAGCTATTCAAGAAGTTCTGCAAGCAAGTATCAATGAACAAAACAGTCATCAAATCCCTTCTATCTTGCCCTCCGTGGTGTCTGGCCTAGACACGAAAATGGTGTCTTACTTTTTTTGAAACTCTCGCGCTAACTTGGGGGAGGTGACTGGAATGACATGAAGACTACCAATACGGACACATAGTATATCAGTATTCATGTTACGCATTATCTTATTAATCCATTTGTATGCGGGCTTATTTCGTAGCATTGAAACCAAGGAACCAACGACTGGATATGGTTTTGGCCCCAGAGGGAGAGGTGGTCGATAAATTCGATCATCATAGTACCAAAAGGTGCTTGAAATGAAATAAGGAATCAAAGCTAGGAGGGAAAGAAAGAAAATACCATGAAGGAGAATGAAGCATGAATGTAGAGCTAGTAATTGGGGGAGAATGAAAACTCCATGAAAGAAAGGTGGTGCAGAGAAAATGTCCATCATTTTTAAAAATCTCTGACAATTTTTTTGTGGTGGAGTTACGAAAGATGGTCTGCCTTAATACTCTCTATGTCCCGGAATGATAGTCTCAGTTTAACTTTTTATGGTAACTTAAATGAATTTTGACCAAGCATTGGTGTCAATCTAATAATCACTATGAAATTTTAAAAATTGTTATTGATAGATCACTTAATGATTGGTGTCAAAATTCATTTATGTTGACTATAAAAGTCAAAATGAGACTATCTTTATAGGACAAAAGGAGTATATGGAAAGAAAATGACATTGTTTGTTCCTGTCCTAGATTATATGCTTTGCGTTTCATAAGATTAAGTTACTCTAATTATTTGTGGGCTGGGTTCTCTTCAGTCAGTCAGATTGCTTGGCAGTTCATGGTAACGAACCTTTTAGATCAGATTTTAATGATATGCTTGCCCTTTTAAAACACAAATAGAGTTACTGGGAGATGAAGATCACACCCGTCTCAACAATTATTCTCAATAATTATTATTGGGGAGCTGTGCCAAAACATTCGAGCCCTAAAAATTTTAAAATATTTACAAAAAAAACACATAATACTCCCTTTGTCCCGCCCGAGTTAGGACGTTTTGCCATTTTGGTGTCTCATTCGACTAAGGACGGCCCAATATGGAAATATTACATTTATTTTATATTCAATAGGACTCACTTGTCATACTCACAACAACAATCTCCTTTCTATTCCTCCCACTCATTCTCTCTCATATTTTTATTTTTATACTCACAACACATCCTCCACGCATTCTATTTCTTCTTAAAATAATAGTTTTCCTTAATCTACGTGTCGGGACCAAAAATTTAAGTCGGGCAAGACGGAGGGAGTATAAAATATACGCAACTTTATACTATAAACATAAACAAAACAAAATCCGAGATTGAATCTCTAAATTTGAAAATTCAAAATCGAATCCCTAAATTTGAAGTGAGAACATTCGAGAGGTGGGAGTTTAAGTCTTTACCTTCACCGCTTCATGAGTCGTGAATCATGACCTCGTCAACGGGCAAAGGGCAAGACCGTCTTGCAAAAAGGAAAATGATTGGTATAGGGAAAATTTATCCCGAAAATGGAAGTCGACTGACTCATCACGCCATGTCAAACAAACCACGTCACTTGACTCCCACAAGTCCATTTAAAAATTGTCACCCCAAATCTTTTTCTGTTCCCTCCACAATCAAACAACACTTTCGCTATTTCTTTTTGTTCATGTGATATATGGGTCGTTAAGCGGGAAGAAGATGAAAATGTTAGGAACAACTAAGTGAAAAAAACAAAACTGAGGTCAAATTTAAAAATTGAATCAATTGAATGAAAACCCTGAGAATTAGCACCCCACTCGTCTCCCTTCATCTCCATGTTCCTAAATCCACATTAATAGTTCTGATTAATATATTTCCACAAATCTCTTTACAGTCGAAAAAACAAAACAGATTGAGAAGTGCCCAATTTTAACATTTGAAAAATCGAAAAAGCAACCATGGTGATGATGAATTATTCATAATTATTTCCTTTAATCCGGAATCTAATCGATTCTAATGCGTGAAATCAGCCGATCCTTGAAACATTTCCCTTCTATTTCAACCTCCACTCCACGTGATCATCCCCAGCATCACCACCACCACCACCGCAAAAACCCTAGAATTGACTGAAGTTGACGAACGGATAAAATTCAAGCGTAGTCGGTGAAAGTGAATCGCTAGCCACCCCTTGAGAACGGCGCCGGTTACGAATGGAGGTTTGCCGGAACAACTGAATAAGGGGTTTTGAATGAATCCCAAATAGGAAAACAGCAGGCGAAGATGACAATGGGGACGAGGGGTAGAAGAAGGGACAAAATTTTCTTTCGTTCTTTTTTTTTTATTGTAAATTAGACTTCAGTCTTTGTTTTTATTTGACGTGGAGGTATACGTGGAAAGTTCACGTCTTTCGCCTGCTGTTTTTGGGATTGAAATTCCCCTTGTCTAGTGAAACATTGAACCCCATAATAACAAAACTAAAACTTACATGAGGTACAATGCGCCAAAATCGCGAAACATATTGAACAAACGCGTCCTTATCTTTTTATTTTCGTTTTTGCTTAAATGAAAAAAAAAATTGCTTGAAAGATGCAAAAGTATAAAGAAAATGAATAGGAGAAATTATTGGAAGTTTGGCTTTGGGTGACTTTGAGTGGGTCTCATTTTGTGGGTGCCATTGAGTTTGACCAAAGTCAATGTTTATAAACATTTTTTGTTATACAAAGAAGCAAAATGATGTTTTGGTGGAACCCAAATTATGGGTGGAATCCATAGTAATAAGACCTCAAAGTTAGGCATTTAAGAGACTTTAGTGCCAATAATGAAATGAGTTTGGTTGTCATCCCACGTGAGAAAGAGAAGGCAAACCTCCCCTTTTGTTGGTAATACAAAAGCCTCTTTGTGTGCCATCCCACATGGAAATGAGAAGGGTAGTTGCGGTGCCATAAATTACAAGGCACTTCATAAAGTGGGCAATTGACCACAATTTCACAAACCTAACAATCCTCACAACCACCTCAATAGCATGTTCATACTTTAAAAAGGAACAAAAGCCATGTTTCGAACAAGACGCTGTCCTACTCGACATCAAAACTTTAATCTGTATTTGTAGTTTTTTAATATATATGTAAGGTAAGTAGATCCATAATTAAATTTGCGCATGATAATGCTAACTACGCTAGGAAAATGTACCTCAACTTCATTGGCCCTAAGCCAATTCTTGAACCCCTTCCCACACGCGTGAGCTCCTTTTTGGACAAAATTCATTTGAGGTTTCAGTATTTGCAATTTGGCCCCTAACAGGTTTCAGTTAAGTTCGTCAGATTTTTAACCGGACTAAAACTGTGCAGTTTCTTTCCTTACAAGACAGAAACTCTCTGAGTCGATCAGAATTAGGAGTCTGTCTCCTGATTGAATTATGAATTCAAAACTTGTATAAATAAACGATCTCTCTCCTCAGAATAAATATACGAAAATACAATCTCGTATTTTTGCTCTCTATATTATGTTCTAAAGTTCCAGATTGTGTGCTAAGGGAGTGAGATTCCGGCGACTGAGATAGGACCGAAGTTGAATCTTACATGCTGTGCAATCGTTCCTAGTCATGTTCTGTGATCGTTTTATCTTCAGAGGAATTTGTCTGTACCCAAAGTTTCGTCAGTAGGGGGAAATAATTCTTCTTAGGACAGCCTTTTCAAAGGCGACTCGATCTGATCTAATAAGTTGTTCTAACTGGCTTTCTGTTTCTGTTTGTTCACTGTTGCTACATGTTTTTGCCGGATCTATTTGTTTTTGGCTTAATAATATTACTACTGGTGTTACGTGATTGCCTCCTAATTAAATCATATTAATTTGTCGGTTGCATGCTTTAAATACCAACAAAAAATAAATTAACCAGGAGAGGAGATAGAACTCAACCACAGATAAAGAATCATCACAAACTTGGTTGTTGCATTTGCCACCTTTTAAACACTTATTCTATTAACAAGTGCCAATCTCAAGCAAGAGAGGTCCAAGTCCAAGAATGAATCCATCACCAAAACCGAGTAGGCCTCCGGCAGTCACTCCCAAGATCCCACCTAGTACATAGAATGCCGGGTGGGGTACCGTCCATTCAATTCCCGCCTCACGAATATATTCTGGGACCCGGAACCACTCCACCCAATTTGCTACACCTTTCCACCCAATGGCTAAGATGAAGGCCACATACACACACAAATCGGGGCGGTCAAGATAGCTCCCACTTTTGTGGGTCCCACCGAATTTAGCTCTATCTGAACCGTTTGGTGTAGGAAAAATGAGGTGGCATTGATCTCCACTATTGGGTGAAGCTAACTCTTTGGTGGAGCAGCTCGAAATCCCACATTCTGTCTTCCCAACACAGGAAACACGTGAAAAATGGATACTGATACACAAAGCAAAAAAGCCGCAGCGAATTTTCATTCCGGCCTTATATGGCGTGCAATTTTGAACCTCTTCTTGACTTGACCCACCATTTGCTGACTAGACGGGCTTTGAATGATTATTTCCATCTCTTTTAGTATTTCTAGACCATACCACCTGTCCACCTTATATCTTCTCTCGTTTTAAAACAAAGAAAGTTTCTTTGTTTTAAAAAACTATTTATATTTTTCATTAATATTAATATAAACAGTCATTTTAATTTACTTTCGTTATTTTAATAAAAATGTAATATTTATTTGATTTAACATTATAAATTTTATGTTTATTAAAATAATTAAATAAATCTAACATTATTGTTCAAAATTCTATTTTACTAATATAAAAAAAGTGAGCATCATTTTGACACATACTCCATCTGTCCCAGCTCACTTGACACTTATTTCCATTTTGGTCTGTCCCACCTCACTTGATACTTCCCAAAATATCCTACTCATTCTTTATCTTCATTTTCCACCACTCATTTATTCAACCAACATTACTATTTACCTCACTCATTTTCTCTTTTCATTTTCTACCACATTTTCCTTATTTTATTATTTTTCCTTAGTTATTGTACCCACCTCTTAGGTGTCAAGTGAGGTGTGACGGAGGAAGTATAGAATACTCACTCCGTCCCATTCGAATTAAGATAAATTTTCATTTTGGGGTGTCCCATTCGAATTAGGACAACCCAAAAATGGAAGTGCTTTATTTAATGGGACTCACATTCACACTCACAACAACTTTCCACTCATTATTCTCTACACACTCTCTCTCTCTCTTACTTCACTTTTCATACTCACAACACCTACTCTACTAACACTTTTTTCTTAATCCCCGTATTCAACTAAAAAAATCTTAATTCGAGTGGGACCGAGAGGGTATAGTTTTTTAGGGTTGTCTAAACTTTTAGATTCGAAATTGTTATTTCCAGATATAAGTCACTTGCAAATTATAAATTGACGTTTTGATATATCTCTGGAATCTGGAAGTGAAAGAAATAGAGCAATTTTATCTGATTATATCGTACTCTTTCCGTTCCACATTAATTTTTTATATTTCTTATATTTTGAAAAGTTTATCATATTTTAATTTTTTATGGTCAATATAAATGGACTTTGATTAAATATTCAGGTGTGGAGATGTTTTGGGGGGAGGGGAATAGATTGGTTAACAACACTATTCAACAAGACATGGAGAAGTAACACAATACCATTGGAGTGGAGAAAAAGTACCCTAATCCCTTTGTATAAGAACAAAGGTGATGTCCAAGATTGTGCCAACTATCGAGGGATCAAACTAATGAGCCATACTATGAAAATTTGGGAAAGAGTGATTGCACAACGGCTAAGAAAAATTGTGAATATTTCTGATAACCAATTTGGATTTATGCCCGGCAGATCGACTATGGACGCAATCTATCTTATGAGACAATCATGGAGAAATATCGAGATAAAAAGAAAGATTTGCGCATGGTTTTCATTGATTTGAAGAAGACGTATGATAAAGTGCCAAGAGAGGTACTTTGGTGGGCTTTAGTAAAGAAAGGCGTTTCAAAAAAATATATTGATATTATCAAGGACATGTATAATGGAGTTAGTACTAGTGTATGGACAAGCGTTGGGAAGACAGAAGAGTTCCCTATCACGATTGGAGTGCATCAAGGCTCTGCACTTAGTCCCTTTCTCTTTGCCCTGATAATGGATGAAGTGACAAGGTCAATCCAAGATGATATTCCATGGTGTATGTTGTTCGCAGATGATATTGTGCTGATTGATGAGACAAAAGAAGGTGTTGAAAGTAAATTGGAGTTGTGGAGATGCACTTTGGAATCTCGAGGTTTTAGGTTAAGCAGAAGCAAAACTGAATATATGGAGTGTAAATTTAGCAAAGTTGGAAGCAGAGAGGCAGGAGTGATCACATTCGATGGAAAGATTGTCCAAGCTTCCGAGTTCTTTCGCTATCTTGGATCTATTATCCAAAAAGATGGAGAATTGGATGGAGATGCGGCTCATATGATTAAAGTAGGTTGGTTGAAGTGGAAGAGTGCCATAGGGTTTCTTTGTGATCGTGGCATGCCAAATAGATTAAAGGGAAAATTCTATCGTACGGCAATTAGGCCTGCAATGCTTTATGGCACTGAATGTTGGGCCGTGAAACAGTGTCATATCCATAAGATGAATGTAGCGGAGATGCGTATACTACGATGGATGTGTGGGCATACAAGAAAAGATCGATTGAGAAATGAGGTGATCAGGGGGTAAAGTAGGAGTTGCGCCCATTGAGGATAAAATGAGGGAGCATCGTCTAAGGTGGTTTGGTCATGTGAGACGGAGACCGAGTGATGCACCGGTTAGGAGGCCTGAAGAGTGGAGAAGTGATAAAATGGCGAGGGGTAGGGGAAGACCCAAGCAAACTTGGATTAAGGTGATTGAAAATGATATGAGTTTACTCGGAGTGGATGAAGATGTGGCGTTGAAGAGGCCGGAGTGGAGGGAGAAAATTCATGTGAATGATGGGGGTTGATCGTACTTTTTATTAGTAATATTTATTTATTTATTTATTTATTTTATTTTCTCCATCTTTTTCCTCTCTTTCTCTCTCTCTCTCTCTCTCTCTCTCTCTCTTCCTTTTATCACGATGACATATGAGGATTCATGTTAGCCGGCCCCAAATTATTTTGAAGGCTTTGTTGTTGTTGTTCACGGGTAATGTTAAGAAACCCTAATGATCTGATACAACCGAATATGAAATCTACCGGAGTTGGTGCTCGAAATTGATGGCTGCCTAACTCCTGGGAATTTGCACCAGATTGATGGCTGCCTATCTCAATTTAAGGTTCTTATTTTATTTTACTTTTTTTTGGGACTAAGGCTTTGTTGTTGTTGTTGTTGATTAAATATTAATGTCAATTATTTAAAATTTTACTAGAATATTAGATTGACACTAATGTTTGGTTTAAGTTCATTTGTATTGATCATAGAAAATCAAAATGAAACAAAATTTCCGAGACATGGAGTATGAAAAGTTGGTAAGACACATAAATGATGTATTGTGAGCGTCAATAGTTGGGTAGTGAATGAGTAGTTATTTTGAGTATGATATGTAAGTTTCATTATTCAAAATATATTTAAAAGTATTATTTGAAATTTTATTGACTATTAACGTGATACAAATAAATGATAAATTAAAGTGAGAAAGAGAATATATGAAGCAAAAAGAGTTGAATAGTAAGAAAATTGTAGTGAGAGAGAGAGAGAGAGAGAGAACGAATTGGGGAAGAAATCAAGTGTGGACTTGGGCTTCCAAGCTTAAGTGGTCCATTGGGCCAACCATGCAAGCTAGTGGGTAAATAAGTTGATTCTGCCGATGAGCTATAGCTCAGTTGGCACGGGCTCCTGTCTTCCAACTGGGAGGTCAGGAGTTCGATTCCCCTCCCCATCGTGTTTTTGACTTTTAAACCCTAAACCTTACAGTTCGGCCGTCGGCCATATCTCCGGCACCGGACATTTTTTGAAAGATCCCAATGGTGAAAAGTATTGATTAGGTGTTTTGAACTCCCTCCAGAATTTTGAAGACGATCCAACGGTTCAATCATCGGGAATCTTCATTTTTCTGGACTGTCCTGGATTTTAGAATTTGATTCGGCCGCCGGCCATATCTCCGGCGTCAGAATTATTTTGACAATCTCAACGGTGAAAAAGTGAGTATTCGTGATTCGCATGTGCTACAAAAATTTGAAGACGATCCAACGGTTCAATCATCGGGAATCGCGTTTTTACAGTCCGAATTCTGGAGGTGCAGTTTTTTGTTTTTGATTCGGATTTTGGCCTTTTGGCCGGAATTTTTCGACGGTTGTTGGCTCGTGGTTGTCGCCTAGAACTCCTCTAGGTTCAGCCATGGCTAAGGAGGGCGCTGGTACTGGTTTGTTTGGTGGGGGAGGCATCAATGGCGTTTCTAGGGTTTTGAATTCCAAAAACCCTAATTTGTATGGTGGAGGTTCTAATGTTGTTGGGGATGGTGCAAACTCGGGTGTAATTATTGGGGCTATTGCTCAAGGGACCAAGGATGCCATCTCTCAAGGTTTGATTGCCAACAACGCAGGAAAGTCAGCAATAGCGGCTGCAGAGGCCAATCTGGTTAAGGGTGAGGTAGGTCATGCACCTAGGGCTCCTATTTCGTACTCGGCTGATTTGAGCGGGGATAAGGGTGTTGAAGGTACGTTTGTCAACCCATTTGAGGGATTTCAGGCTCCTCCTCGCCGTGGATCTTTATTGATGGGGAACCAATGTTGATGTTGACTGAACGGGAGATTCAAGCGGCTGCGGACTGTTTGAAATTTATGGTCGTATTAAAATTCACTACTGGAAGGCCTCAATTGAAGGTAATTCACGATCACATAACTCAACACTGGGGGCTAAAGGGGGTTTTTAATGTGGGTTTACTTGACCCACGGCATGTTTCAGTGTATCTCTCTACACAAGAGGACCTAACTTTGGCTTTAGCTCGGGAATCCAATGTTATTATGAATTCTATGTTTCGATGTTTTCGGTGGACACCAGATTTTGATTATGGTTGTGACAATCCTCGTATTTCTGTATGGGTACGCTTGCCTAACCTGCCTTTACATTATTATGCTTTTATGGCTAACATTGGAAATACGTTGGGTACATTTTTACGGGCTGATGATAGGTCTGCTGGTTTCACTCATCATGGTTTTGCTCGTTTTTGTGTGGAAATGGATGTTTCACAGCATAAGCCTAGTAGGATTTATCTTGGGTCTTCTCGAGAAAATGGTTTTTGGCAGGACATTGAGTATGAGGGGAATGTGCTCTACTGTTCTAAGTGTGGAATGTTGGGACATGATGAATACTCGTGTCGGCGTAATGCTAGGCGAATGGGTCGAAACACTGGGTATCAGAAACCTCCGGTCCAGATTCAACAGCAGAAGCAACCCCCATCGCAGCAACAACAGCAGAAACCAACCCACCAGCAGGTACCACCCAGGGATCCGGCACAGAGACAGGGTAAAGCCAACTCTGAGTGGCAGGTTGTGGGTGGGAAAGGAAATCGGAAAGCAACTGAGGCCGAGAAGGGTAAAGCGGTGGATGCAAATGCAGGTACTAGTAAGCAGGGACAGACAAAGGGATCGGTTTTTTCTAGGTTGGAGTATGGGGCAGTACAAATTTTGGGTAATCATGATGTTTGGATGAATAAGGTGGATGACAAGGGTACTGGTAAGGAAGATGGGGAGATTACAGCTCCCAAGTCAGGTGGTAAAACCAGTTCTGCGATATTGGTTGAGGAGATTTCTCCAGAACAGGATAAAGTAGAAAGAGAAGAGATTGAAAGGGTTCAGAAGCAGCAGCAGCAGCAACAACCAAAAGTTAATGAAAACTCTTTGCGGTTTTAGATGGTTTGGAGGATGAGGAGGTTCATGAGGAGATTGAGATCAAAGATACAGAGGAGGATGGGGCAGCAGTAAAGGAGTCCAATATGAATGCTTTTGCGGTGCTTCAGGATTTAGATGGTGAGGAGGATGTTGATAAGGGAACAAAGGAACAACTACCACCTTGCATGGTGAACACATTGGTAGTCATGAGCTCTAGTACGGAAGTCTCTTCGACTAATGCGTCGATTGATCATGTTTCTGAGACACAGGTGCCGGTGGTAGTAGCTGAGGATACTAATCAGGGACAGGGACAGAAAGGCATGGAGACAGATATAGGGACTATTCAGGGATCTGAGGACTCAGAATTTTCTGAGGGTGATACTGAGGTCGAGACAACTATTGAGACAAGTTCTACAGGGGACACTACAGCGAAACAAGATCCTTCTTTTAAAGACGTTTCCAGTGGTAAGAAGTCGAGACGTAGGAAGAAAAAGGGTAATAAGCCGTTGCCGATGGGTTCGCCTCCACAGACCCGAAGCAAGACTGTTGGGGTAACCTCTATCTCTAATAGTTTTTAATGTCGTTCATCATATGGAATGCTAGAGGCGTCGGTAATGTTAAGACTATGGATGCGTTGAAAGTTTTAGTGCAGCAGCATAAACCTTGGTGTTTAGCAATTCTGGAACCTAAAATCTATGGTATTAGGCTCCCGAATATCGCTAAACAACTTGGTTTTCCTCATTTCATGCATGGAGATCCTGTTAATAAGCATATTTGGGTGTTATGGAAAAATGGTATTGATATGGATGTTGCTCTAGTCTCTAAGCAACATATCTCTGTTCGGGTTACGGTTTTTGGTGAACAGTATGGGGTATTTTCGTTTGTTTATGCCAGTTGTGATCGGTTGGAGAGACAATCTTTATGGGGAGAGCTCCTTAATTTATCTTCGCAGTCTGATGATCCGTGGTTGATTGGTGGTGATTTCAACATCATTGCAGCGCCGGCGGAGAAACTGGGAGGTAATGGGTGGGATTTTCCTAGTATTGATGACTTCTGCAATTTCATGGTTACTGCCGGTGTTTCGGATGCGGGTTATGAAGGGAGTATCTATACCTGGTGTAATGGGCATCCTGGGAATCGTCGGATTTGGGAGAGATTGGATAGGGTGTTGGTGAACGGGTCTTTCGCTGCTAAACACGGCAGTATCACTGTTGTTCATTTACCGCGGGATGTATCTGATCACTCTCCGCTGCAGATTAATATCGCTGCTATCACTAAACCAAAGTGCCCCTTTAAGTTTTATAAAATGTGGTTTGAGCATCCAAGATTTGATGACTTTGTACGGGAGGTGTGGAGTAGAGGTTGCTGGGGAACACCGTTGTTCAGACTGCACCGGAAGCTTCATGTGTTGCGCGGAGAACTCAGAAAGTGGAATTGGGAGGTTTTCGGTAATATTTACCGTAAGATCGATCAGTTGCAGGATGATCTTACCGTTTGGACTTCTCACTGCAGCAAAATTGGGATGATTTAGTTGCTGCAGAACAGAGGCAGAAAAATGCGGAACTAGTTCAGGTTCGCAGATGGGAGGTGGACATGAAACAGCAGCAGTCACGGCAATTATGGGTTCAGGACGGAGACAGAAACTCGGCCTTTTTTCACGCTTCCATCAAAGAGCGGAGAAGGCAGAATTCCTTGAAGCTGCAGCTGCCGGATGGTTCTTGGTGTGATAATGAGAACTTATTGGGAGAGCTTGGAGCTAAACATTTTGAGGAGATTTTTTCTTCTGGTCCTCATGAGGTTGATGACAGGTTATTTCAGGGTATTGTGGCAGGAGTAACAACTGCAGATAATGCGATGCTTACTGTAGTCCCTGATGAGACAGAGGTTTGGGAGTCTATTAAATCTCTGAATGCAGACAGTGCTCCGGGATCAGACGGTTTTACTGGTCAATTCTTTAGGGGATGTTGGTCAATTATTAAAACTGATGTTGTTGCTGCGGTTCAGTCGTTCTATAGAGGTGAGGAACTTCCCAAAGGTTTGTCGTCTAATGTGTTGGTGCTCTTACCCAAGGTTGATAAGCCGACTGGGTTTAAGGATTTGAGGCCTATTAGCCTATCCACCTTTATGAACAAGGTGATCTCTAAAATTTTAACTTTACGACTAGCTTGTGTGTTGCCTAAGTTAATTTCTTCGGAACAGACGGGTTTCATGAGGGTCGTGGTATTCAGGAAAATATTGCCTTGGCTCATGAGATGGTGCATCGGATCGATCAGAAGGTTGTGGGTGGGAATGTTCTCTTCAAGCTGGATATGTCTAAGGCGTATGATCGACTAGAGTGGGATTTCTTATTTAGAGCTTTAGAAACGTTTGGGTTTGATGCCAACTGCTGCAGCCTGATTTCGAGGTTAGTGCGGGGTAATTGGTATTCTGTTCGTATGGGGGGTGTTTCTCATGGTTACTTTCCCTCAACTCGTGGGGTGAAACAGGGAGATCCGCTCTCTCCATTGTTATTCATTATTGCTCAGGAAATACTGTCCCGGGCATTGTACAGAGCTGTTCAGGAAGAGGTGTTTAGGCCGTTTGAACATGGTAGGGGGAATTTTCCATTGACCCATTTGCTTTATGCGGATGACATGCTTTTGTTTTGTAACGGGCGTCAGAGATCCATTAAGGGTCTTCGTGAGGTTTTGAGTATGTATGAGAGGTCTTCGGGTCAATTGATTAATTTGGAGAAGAGCGGTTTTTATGTGGGTGCTAAAAGGCGACAGTTCGAGATAGAAAATATTCGAAGATGGTCGGGTTGCACGCACCAGCAGTTTCCGCTCAAATATCTGGGGATCCCGTTGTTCAAAGGTAGAGTCAAGAGGGTACACTTTGCGGAGCTAGAAGCAAAGATGATGAAAAGGGTGGATGGTTGGAAAGCACGGCTTCTGTCATTTGGTGGGAAGGTAACTCTCATCAAATCTGTACTTTCTAGCATTCCTATTTATTCTTTGGGTGTGCTTAAGGTGCCTAAGGTTGTAACTCGTAAGTTGGAAAGCATTATGTCCAACTTCTTATGGAGCAGTGGAGGTGAAAAAAGGGCTCATTGGGTTTCTTGGGATGTGGTTTGTAGACCTATCCAGGAAGGTGGTTTGGGAATTCGGAGGGTGGGGGATATGAATCAGGCTATGTTAGCCAAGTTGGCGTGGGTGGCCACCAGAGGCAATTCCCTATGGTCACAATGGGTCCGTGTCAAGTATAAATGTCAACCTGCAGCCTCTAGTTCGCATGTGTGGCAAGCTGCATCGTCATATTTACATCAGTTGGATGATTGCAGTCGTTGGGTTGTTGGCAGAGGAGATATCAGATTTTGGACTGATAATTGGTGTGGGGTTCGACTTGGGGGCCCGCTTCCTGAAGATCAACTTTTGACAGTGAGAGATGGTATTCAGGTTTTAGAGGACATGCTTCAGTTTATCCCGCAGGATCTACATGCCAATGTTCGTAGGGTGCATATTGATGAGCATAGTGAGGATCGTCCGGTCTTCATTCTTACAAAAATGGGAACTTTTGAGACAGCTGCATGGTGGGATTATATTCGGGTCCGCAGCCCTTTGGTGGAATGGGGTGCTAAGGTTTGGCATCCCAACATCCCTACAAAGGTCAGTGGTTTCTGGTGGAGGGCTATGCACAATGGTCTTCCGGTGGATGCAAAATTGGAGTCTCGGGGCTTCAATATCCCATCTCGATGTGTGTGCTGTCCTGGAGGTGGTCATAGGGAGACTCTTAATCATTTACTTCTACAGTCGGTGATTGCGCAGTCTGTTTGGAGGCATTGGGTTAGTCTTTTCCTTTGACTCATAATTATATTGATTTACATCATTTGTGGACTGTTTGGTGTGGCGGACAGTCAAAGCGCCGACAGGTTGGTTTAGTTCGTATGGGTATTATGCTTTTTACTTGTTGGGAGATTTGGAAAGCAAGGTGTAAATCGATTTTCGAAGGAACTGTTATGAATAGTGCCAAAATTGTGGATGGGGTTAAAAATGCTCTTATTGAGATGTGCTCATTCCTAGTCCCGAAAGGGGCTCCTAGTGGGAATGACCGTGACTTGTTGGAGAGCTTAGGCCTCAAAGTGGCAGAGCATAAGTTTAGGCGGCAGAGGCTGTTGAGATGGGAGCCTTCCCGCTCTCATGTTTTTACTTTGAATACGGATGGTTCCGCGATAAACGGCCAGTGCACGGGTGGTGGTATTATAAGGGATGGTATCGGGCTTTTGTTTGTGCCTTTTCACACTACTACGGAGATGGAACCAACATGAAGGCGGAGATCTTTGCTTTACGTGATGGCCTGCGCTTATGTCATTCTTGGGGTTTACTTTCTGTTCAGGTAAACTCAGATTCCTTAGTAGCTGTGAATATTTTAAAAGGGCGAAATAATTGTCCGTGGCAATACACGTATGAATTGCGGGAATGTGAAAGTTTGATTGGAGGGTATGAGTTACGTCATGTTCTTCGTCAAGCAAATGGGGTTGCGGATAGATTGGCTTTTGAAGCTCATATTCATAAAACGGTTTGGACATATGGATCGTCAAGGGAGCTTCCACGGAGTGTCTTGGACGCGTTACGTTTTGATGAAAGTGGATACTATGTTGAGCGTCGATAATTATTTGATGTTGTTGGTGTTTGCTGCGGCTTGGTTATGGTGTTTGGTTCTGTGGAATAGTTTCTTGAGTGCAAGGAAGGCATACGGACTCGTTTCGGTTGTAAAAGAGGCAGACGGCCCGTGTCTTGGACTTTTGATGGATCATTGGGCTCATTTGAATTTATTAGGATTGTTCTTTGGTTTAATTTTTTCAGGCTTTTATTTTTTAGATGGTTTTACCTTTGAGGAGTTGGTTTATTTTTTGGATTTCGAGGTCCGGCTCCATATCCGGCAATGAGTCGGGTGGTTGTCCCCCTCTTGTACTTATATTTTATAATTAATAAAATCTTCCCAGGTGCCGCCCTGGTTTAAAAAAAAAAAAAATAAAAAAAAAAAAAATAAAAATTGGGGAAGAGAATGGATGGAGAGATAATTTGAAGTGCTTCATCATGACGTGTTAAGCGACCTAGATCGCTTTGATATTTCGTGTTTTAATTTCGGTGTGCCAATCATTTTCCGTGAAAAATACTTTAATCCGATCTAAAATAACTGTCACTTTAATATTTTTAACGAATTAAAAAAAAAAACTATAGTTTTATAGTTAATGTACCAAGTAACAAGTATACCTAATCGATTGTGTTTTTCACCAGCATTACTTTTCGCAACAAAATAATTAATAGGAGTACATTATAGTAACCATTACTGATTTACCAACATTACTTTTTGCAATAAAAATAATTAATTAATTGCAACAACTACTAATAAGAGTATAACAATTATTTTGAGCCCAAATTAATTATGCACTATCCCATTTTGCATCCCGTGCGTGAAGTAGACTGATATAATTATTAAATTAAACTTCAATCAAATTAATTAATACTAGAATGGGTAAATTTTATTATTTAAACATGCAAAGAATACTTGCTTCAAAAAAAACATGCAAAGAATACAAAACATTAATAGTAAAAATTAATCAACAATTCGCAAGCGCGGTATAGAGATGCTCCGGCAACCGTGGCTTAGCCACCGCAACCAGCGGGTTAGCCAAAAACAGGTCCTCATGTGACTCACTCAAATCAATCTTCGTCCCCGCCGCCGGTGGAATCTCCCAACTAAACCCTTGTAGCAGCCTAGCAATCAGCATTTCAGTTACGGTGGACCCCAACGTAATACCTGGGCACCCCCTTCGCCCGGTGCTAAACGATATCATCCGGAGCTCATGATCCGTTAACACCACCCCTCCTTCCTTCAAATGCCGCTCCGGGTCAAACCGGAGCGGGTCTTCCCACGCCTCTGGGCTCCGCCCGAGCCTAGGGCGGCTTAGTAGCACGTGACTACCCTTTGGTATGAAGTACCCGTTTACTTCAGTGTCTTCGATGGAGACATGAGGTAAGTTGAAGGGTGCGATTGGGTGTAGGCGGAATCCTTCCTTGGCGCAAGCCTTGATGTAGTTCAGTTTTGGAAGATCGGATTCTTCAACCAACCGGTCTCTCCCCACCACCCGATCGAGTTCTTCCCATGCTTTCAAAAGCATGTGTGGTTGGTTAAGCATTTCGGCCATTGCCCATTCTACTGCATTAGATGGATTATCAACTGTCGCCAGTACAAGTTCCTACAACAACAACAATAACAAAGCCTTAGTCCCTAAATAACTTGAGGTTAGCAAGTATAAGTCCATTTGTTACAATTTCATATCATCAATTTTTGCGGTTTTTCCAAATCCTGGCCATGATTAGTGTGTGCGAGCACAATAAAGAGTCTTACCGCGACCATTGACTTAGTTTCTTGAGTTGTTAACACTGCATTACCGCCATCATCCTTGAGACCGATAAGAACATCAAGCAAGTCTTCTTCCTGTTTCCTTGTACCACTAGCCCATTGTTGAATTCTTTCTTCAACCTCAGGATCATGATACTTTTGTATTCCCGCGTTAGCTGCATAGACGATTTTCTCATGCCCGTCAAAATCAAGAATCCCTCTCAACATAGGGAAATGCTCGTTAACAAAGAACGAAGCTTTTCTTAACCACGGCAAGTAATCGCTTACACAAAGCGCGTAAAGATAAGTTAGGGCTGTAAAAAGAGCATCCAAATGCTCTACTTCCTCAACTCCCGGTCCGCCATCTTTAGTTCCCGTCCCGAAAAACCTCTTCCCAAAAACCAATTTTCGAATCACATTTCCGCAATAATGTTGGGCAGCAATCCTGACATTAACCAGCCCCCCACTGGATGGCCGCCCACATTTGTTAAAAACATACCAAACCAAGTTATCTGCTTCTTCAACACGCTTGCCATGAAGCCATTTATGTTTGGCGGGGGAAAGAATTTCTGACGCCGCGATTTTTCTCATTTTTTTCCATTGGTTTCCAAATGGAGTGAGAACCGCACCTAAGTATCCACCGCTAGTAACACGAGACGACATCGTGTCAGGCCTAGACATGAAAATGGCGTCTTGCTTTTTTAAAAACTCTCGGGCTAACTTTGGGGAGGTGACGGGAATGACATGAACATTACCAATACGGACACACAATATATCAGTATTCATGTCACACATTAGCTTATTAATCCATTTGTATGAAGGCTTATTTCGTAGCATAGTAATCAAGGAACCAACAACCGGATATGGTTTTGGCCCCGGAGGGAGAGGCGGTCTATGAATACGATCATTGTCGCGGAAGGTCTTTGCAATGAAATAAGAAATCAAAGCTAGGAATGAAAGAATGAAAACACCATGGAAGAGAATGAAGCATGGAATCAAAGCTAGGAAGGGAAGAATGAAAGCTCCATGAAAGAAAGTTGGTGTAGAGAAAATGTCCAACATTTTCAAAGACATCTTAGTACTATTGTTTTTGCAAGAGCTCTCTTAAAAATTTTGTTGTGGTGTCGTATTTAAGAATGAAAGCTCCATAAAATGGTTTGTGAAAAATACTAGACCTTAAGTAAAACGTTAATGTTATGCCAAAAGTAGATGAGCCCAAGCCCAGGGGTGTGGAGTAGAGCATCATCATCAGGGACTGCGTGCGTCTTTTGTCAAAGATTAAATTTAAAAGGCTGTGGTCCATACCTCCTCCATTGCTTCTATTCATGTTTATTTTTTATACCCCCTCTGTCCCTAAATGAGTGTCCATTCTTTGGAAAATTTTATCCCAAAATAAGTGTCCATTTTGATCATAACTTTGTCCCTAAATGTTTTTTTTTCAGAATTTTTTTCACCGGTTTCTTTATACTTGCAAAAACTAAATGTTTGTAAAGAGGATTACAAGATTAAATATGAATTTTGCCATTAAATTGTACAAAAATTTATGTCCCTTAAAATACAATTTGGACACTCATTTAGGGACTGAGGTAGTGTTTTGGCCAATTTTCGTCAATTGGACAAATAAAAATGATAAAAAGAAATAGGGTACAAATGGAATATAGATTTAAGAATTCAAGATGTTAACGCGGGATGTAACGAGGAAAGCCCTTGGAACAATCGTCCTCCGGCACAAAACCTCGGGAGGTTTTGGAAACCTACCTTAACCTTCCAAATTCACTAAGTATTTGAGGGGATTACAAAGATGAAGTATAGAGAGAGTTACAGAAAAGTGAGTGTGTGTTTACAATGAATGTGTGTGCTATTTATACTAAGAAATTAAGCCACAAACTAGCTAAGCCATGATTCTCGGAAAGTTGGTTGTAGCTTTATCCTTTGCCACGACTTCGACTTGATTTGGTTAACTGAGATTCCTTTTGTTGACTGAGTCTTAATTAGGTCACGCCGCTTTTGATTATGCTCCACGTTTTAGTAGTGGTTCCTGAAAAATAGGATCTGGTAACTGTCTTGCAGGGCGTCAACTCAGGATGTCAGCTCAGGTTGTCAGCTCAGGACGTCAGGATGTAAAATCAACATGTAAAAGTCAACATGCAGAAAAAAGTCAACATGTAGAGTCAAGATGTAAGATGTCGGAGCAAGCTGAAGGCTTTAAGTTGTTTTCAGCATGTTGAAGGCTTCAAGTTGTTTTCAGCATGTTGAAGGCTTCAAGTTGCATGATGTGGCTGATTTTATCCATTGTGTAAAATGTAAGACGTAAACTCAACCTGTTATCTCCAGGATGTAGATGTAGTGCTGTGAGATTTTTCACCCCAAACAATTGCCCCTAAATTTTTTGAATTGAGTGAACATAGAAATTCAAGAAATTTTCTTAACGGTTGATGTCCACTCCCATTTACAAGGCATTTAATGTAGGTGATGTAAGCTCCAAGATGCAATTGATCCTGCAAAAAATAAAGAGAAAGACGAAGAATATGATATTTTGGTGATTGTCTTAAAGACAATTTTTATTTGTTTGCAACATGTCTATTTGGACATGTTAGGTTGCAATTTTGTTTGAACCATGTCTTGTAATAGCATGGTTAAAACTTATTGGTGTTTCCCGTTTTAGGATCGGTGTGTTTGATCCATTTTGGTATTTCGATAATAGACTTGGTCGTACGATTAGGATTTTAAGGGTAACATGTTGATGTTACAACGTAGAATAATTTTGGAACAATTGAATAGTAGCGATGTAAGGAACGGTTGGTAACATGTTGATGTTACAAGTTGGGAATCATGATGAAAAGATGTTTATCTTTTAAACCCTGTGTTCGTTTGGTAACATGTAAATGTTACAACCTTTTGATTTCAACTTGAGTTCATAATTTTAATTAAGTGCAAGAAGGTAATCAATATGTACATGACACATTGGCCCACCTACAACTTAACTAAAACATGAAAATCGTGCGCACGGGCGAAGGTGTAGAAACCTTAAACACATAAGAAAGGTGTAAAACCTTATACCTTGGATGGAATTGTACTTTGATTTTTCCTGTTGGACATGAATTCTGACTCATGTGAACATCTTTGAATACTTGGATCAGCATGTAATACCTCTGATCAACATGTAACATCTGGAAAACTTGGATCAACATGTAAACATCTTGACCTGAATAGAGACTTTGAGTTTCCTCGCAAAGCAGAAACATGTTAGGGTTGGGTGTTAGCTTGGCTAACACCCCTCCGATGCTTAAGTTAGTCGATGTTTGATGAAGATAAATCAAATTGCAACAACATAATTGAAATAAAGCAATATAAATGCATACCTGATTTTCTGAATTAAGTTGACAAGCTATAACTTACATGAAGTACAGCTTGAGATGCGCTGCATTCTAACTTCTAGGAATTCTGGTACCATCTATAGTTGACATCCAGCATGCCCCCTTTCCAACCTATTGATTAATAATCCTGCATGAGCCTATCTTCTTCCAACCTGATGAATCTAGATGCTCTGGTTCTGATTTCATCCAGCCTCTTGCATGGTGTCATGACTAAGTCATTATAATAAGGAGAGCCCTTCTTGAGCCCCATCCTGAAGGCTTCAATTGCAGTTACAGTGTCCAGGTTGGAGATGTTCACCGCCTCCCTGTTGAACCTGCTCAGGTAGTCTTTAAGTAGCTCATCAGGTTGCTGGACCACCCTGTAAAGATCACTTGTCAGTTTCTCGAACACCCTGTTACATGAAAACTGATTAGTGAACAAGTTGATAAGCTGAGCATATGATCCAATAGAACCCAAAGGTTGGCTAATGAGCCATCTCAAAGCTGCCCCTGTAAGAGTTGAACCAAAACCCCTGCAAAAGCATGCTTCCTTGATCTGGGGTGGAATATGGACCACATCCATCTTCTCCTGATACAATGCAACATGCTCCGCTGGATCAGTTGTCCCATCATATTGATTCATGTGGGGTGGACTGAACTTCTTTGGTATGACCATGTTGGCTATGGCTGGAGTGAAGCGGGACTCATTGTAGCATGTTGGAGAAGCCTGGTTGTGTGGCAGAGTCAACCCTGGCACACTCATAACTAGTTCCTTTAGCTCCTGCATTTGTCTGCTAAGTAGGCTACCTGCATCATTGTTAGCAGCAGCGAATTGATAATTATTGAGATAATTAAAATCAAACTGAGGGTTAAGACTCCCTGCTGCCACCGTAGTTGGCGTAAAAAATGTTGTTGGAGTTGGAGTAACAGTTTCAGGATGGATGATCATGCTATTGGTGGTCAGGTTGGCAGCTGGTGTGAATCCACCAAATCCAGATGATCCTGCAGCATCACTTCCAAAAGCAAGCCTTCTCGGTTGGTATGTAGAAAATGAGTCAGAGGGCACATTTGGAGCAACAGACTGGAAGATGCTAGGGAAGCTGGTTTGCTGTGCCGCCGATGTTCCACCTTGCAGAGTAGTCACCTCACGCTGCAACCTGGAGACTTGATTCATCAGCATGGTAGAAGTATCATTCTGGAGTTGAATCTGATTCCTCACGTCACGCATCATGGCAGTCAAGTTGGAGGCGATATCCAAAGGGATTTCAGGTGCCCCCATTGCTGATCTGCCCCCACATGTAACTGAAATTCTAGATGTAATCTGATCGGTTGTTGGATTGCTCATCTTGAATCTCTTAACAATCTAAAAGACCAAAGTTCCCACGGACGGCGCCAAATTGTTTTGGCCAATTTTCGTCAATTGGACAAATAAAAATGATAAAAAGAAATAGGGTACAAATGGAATATAGATTTAAGAATTCAAGATGTTAACGCGGGATGTAACGAGGAAAGCCCTTGGAACAATCGTCCTCCGGCACAAAACCTCGGGAGGTTTTGGAAACCTACCTTAACCTTCCAAATTCACTAAGTATTTGAGGGGATTACAAAAACCTCGGGAGGTCTTGCAGGGCGTCAACTCAGGATGTCAGCTCAGGTTGTCAGCTCAGGACGTCAGGATGTAAAATCAACATGTAAAAGTCAACATGCAGAAAAAAGTCAACATGTAGAGTCAAGATGTAAGATGTCGGAGCAAGCTGAAGGCTTTAAGTTGTTTTCAGCATGTTGAAAGCTTCAAGTTGTTTTCAGCATGTTGAAGGCTTCAAGTTGCATGATGTGGCTGATTTTATCCATTGTGTAAAATGTAAGACGTAAACTCAACCTGTTATCTCCAGGATGTAGATGTAGTGCTGTGAGATTTTTCACCCCAAACAGGTAGTACAATTTAGTTGTAAAAATATACACGTATTCTTGTTACCATCCACTCCTAAACACTTTAATTTTGCAACGGAATAAAAAAAAAATTATTTTGGAAACGGAATAAAAAGAAAAGATTCCATAATATAGAATTTTTTTCCCACAACTCTTTAATCTAAAGAAACAGCTATTAAAATGTTTATTACGATTTTTATATAGAAACTTCTTCATAACTCATTACTCTAATGAAAAAGCTGTTGTGAAGTTGTTTGACGAGTTTCTTGCTAAAGAGCAGCCAGGGCGGCCCTAAGGGTAGGCAAAGGATAATGGAATTGATTATGCATATCCTTTATTTTTGGATTATTATTGTAAATAGAATTAGTTATGTAGTATATCTCATCAAATATTCCACAATGATTTGATGAGATTCTTTCCTTGTTTTAGACGTGTAGGACTCTTGAAGGAGTGTATATATTCTTGTAAATCTTGGATGATGATCCCAAGTAGAAATCAATACAGTTCATATGTTTTCTCCTTCTTCCTCCACTAAATTTATCATGGCATCAAGAGCCCGGTCGATCTAGGTTGACCTAAATCGCTTCCGGACTTTTTTAAGAACTCGGCATAGACCCACCATGACTAAGAATAGTAGAGTCACGGTGGATGTAATGTCTTCCTTTTTTAATTCGGCTTTCCAGCAACACAAAGGATTGCATCATCCCGTATCTGAAGATGAATACCAGAAACGAATCAATGCATCCAGAAAGGTGGACGTGGAGGCCGCTTGTAACGCCTCACCCAATGGCATTTAAATAAATTGCATTTTATATGAATATATCATATTTTATATTTTATTCTGTGATTTATTGTGTGTTCGTTTTGTTATCTAAATGGATAGATAATAATAATAATATGTGAAAAATTAGAAAACTTAACCTAAAGTTAAGGGGCTAGAATGAATAATATGGAAATTGAAGGGTTAATTGGTTAAGTTGGGAAAGTTGAATTTTTTTTTTGAGATATTATCTCTTTCTCTCTCAGACACACACGAAAAACACACACACACTTTCCTAATTTCTTCTACTCTCCTTGGTTGCAAAGAAGTGAAGGTAAGAGTTTGATCCCATTTGATTTTCCTTCCTCTTGATTACTTCTCTAGTGTAGAAACTAATTACATAAAAATGATCAGGGCTTTGAGTAGATCGTCCCCGTATTTTTCTTATCATTTTCCACCGAATTTGATTCCGGAGAGTGTAAGTCACTACTTCCCCTTTCTTGTGATTATTGTTATAATTGCTAGATATCGTGTATTGCAGGTGAAATTCGAGTTGAAGGAGTAGTATTGGTACCACAAGTACCATTTGTAACTTTGATATCACTTCTATGTATGTGCTGGGTTCTTGAATTGAAACTAGGTTGATTCAAAAATGATGGGTTTGAGTGTTAGGATGGAATGAGTAAATTCCTGGTAGTTCGTTGGAGTTGTGCGGCCGCCCAGTTGGGTGTGCGACCGCACAATCTTCTGAAAGGTTTTGTTCTTGGAAATTACCCAAATTGTGCGACCGCACATATCATTCCGGGCGACCGCACAGTGTCCTGAGAACTGATGAATCCTAGAATCAATGTGTTTAGGTTCCGACTTGGTCTAGATCTTAAGGGTTACCCTCAAATAGTTAGGTATACTTGTTGGGAGCAAGGTAGCTCCGAAGAGTGGTCATTAATGGGTATAACTAATGTGTATTAGCTTAGTACGTACCCAAGAGTACGGGTCTTAATTGTGATTGAAATGTATCAATAGTTGTATGATAGTATTGATATTCTTTTAGACACTGAACGTGCTAAATGCGTACTTGTGTATATGAATGATTACATGCTAAATTATTAAAGAAAAGGGGCTAGTCCACTACTTTTGGATTAGTTCCAATTTGAGATTTGTTTTCCTTTATTTCAAATCAAGTAAATATTGCTTGTGTGAAGTTTATATGAGTCCAGCTGGTTTACTTGTCGGGGTGTATAGGTTTGCGCATATTGTGAGAGCTGGGGCTAAGCAATAAACGTAGGCCTATGCATCTGTGGCCGTTGCTCTTACTTTTGGCCAAAGTAAGGGTCTTGCTTCCCTAATTATTGGAGCAATTATGCACAATAGTTAGATAGCTATTATTTGTTCTTGGGTTGGGATACTGGGTAGCAGGTCTCCATCAATATAGTGAAGCTACATCAAATACGAGAGCTGATTTCAACGACTGCAACAACATCGTCAGTTATGGTAAATTAATGAGTTGGAGGAATAAGGTGCAAGAAATATCCCTTGTAATGTGTGCTTTCGCTATACGTGTTGCATAATGGGTTGGTATAACTACCCGTATTGTATGCTATTTGATGTTACGTGATACGTGATGTTATTTCTTGTCCCATACTTACATGTATGCATATCATATAGTTAAAGTAGTAACTTACTGAGATTTTATCTCACCCCGTTCCTTTTCAATTTGTTTTCCTTAGATCGCAAGAAGGCAAGCGATAGTACCGCGCAGTGAGGCCGGGTTAGCAAGTGATCTTGGTGGTGCACCTTTTTGTAATTAAGGTAATGTGGTGAGGACGTTGGTTGGTATTGGATTATGTAAATCCATTCTTTTGGGGTAGAATTGTAATTAGATAAATGTATACTTGTAAAAGGGTGCCAGCGTATGTGCTGAGCAGTTTTTGGAATTTGATAAAATCCTAGCACTTGTTTTTGGTTATAGTGTAGTGGCAAGTCATCACTATTGTAACTGGTTTCAATACTAAGATAGTCTAAAATTACGTTTTGAATTCCGTAAGTAAAAAGTAAGTGTCAGTGGTGCTTTGTTTATCTGTTTTCTAGTAGTAGTGCAGCCGAGATCGTGGTTACATTTAGAACCTCGTATCCCGGGGCGCGACACCGCTATCTCTCAGGCACGCATCAGCCGACGAGTTGTTCAGCCATTTGTTAAGCCAGTTGTGCGAACAACTCTGCGGACAAAGAAACCCAAGTCGGTCCAACTTCTTGCAGACAAGATGCGAGGCGAGCAAAGTGTTGGGTTTCGATCAAACATGCGCAGCGGAATTTAGCATTTAAAATTTTGAAACCCAAAGCCATGGATCCGTTCATATGATTAAATCAAATACAACATAAGAATAAAGGAATAAACTAACCCTTGATGGCTATCAAATTCTCTTGGTCTTTGGTGGAGGTTTGAAGACTTGATCACGATCACAAAGCTTGAACACGAACTTTGAAGATGATGATTTTCACCCTCTAGCGGTATCCACACTTCGAAGGAATATCAAAGGAGCTTCTTTGATCTTGGTTGCTAGACCAAATTGTGAAACACTTTTTCACAATCAAAAGAACTATATGGAATTTATTTTTGTGTATTATTTTGTTCTTCAACCAAGAGTGTCTTAGAACAAAATAAACCCTCTCTCAAACTCTTTGAGACTCACAAAATCATTAGCTTAGAGTGCTGGCTGAATTTGGTCTTTTATACACAAGTATGACCTATTCCAAATAGGAAACTTGTGTCAAAATCCGTCCAAAATTCGTTTCCTAATCAAATTAGGAATCTGCCACCCGACAGTACTGTGCGGCCGCCCAGAATGCACTGTGCGGTCGCACAACTATCTGAAACAAAACTGGTACAAAAATGAGCTAAGTGTGCGGCCGCCCAGTCCATTATGTGCGGTCGCCCACTTCCCAGAAAGTCCAGAATTTCCAAAATTCCAATGTAGTCCTTTTAAAGATTCGTTCTATTGTGTGTGACCCTCTAGGATTATACTAAGTTGGCAATGGGTTCAAACATGAAACCATAAGATATGATTAGGTTCTAGCAAACCGTCATACCTACCCAAATAGTATAACTAGATACAAGTTCGCATTCCTCTTAGAATATGTCACAATCCTTTTGTCCACGATATCATTGAACACAAGTCATGGTCAAAGAGTCAACTTGTTTTGTTCAATACTTTCTCGATTCCGAATATGTTGATAATCCAAATGACATTGATCCAATCAATTCATTTGAGTCCGGCCGAACATTTCATCAACATCATTCCTACGTGTGGCCCAAGCTTGACATCTCTCCGAGGAGGGACAAATCCATTTAGCTTATTATTCTTCCCTACGTGAATCCGATTATGCCAATCATACCCTTTATAACTACTCGGTTAAAAGTAGCGTTTGAATATGTCAAACATAATGTTCATCAAGTGGAAGACTATAATAACTTCATGTCTAAGGATTCAAATGACATAACTAATATGAGATATATGTATGACATAGACCATGACATGAATCTCATAAAGCGGGTCATGTCCAGTACTTTGTTCCAAACAAGTACCCATAAATCTAACATGATCATCCCATGATCATTTAGCCTTTATACTAGTGCTTAACAAGTACTAGGGACGGAGATTATTATAAGTAAACATGAACAATAATAATAATCAAAACATCTCTTTATTGATATGAAATAAATGATAACAATTACAACGTTTATTAAACGTGCCTAGGGCACCACTACCAACAATCTCCCACTTGCCCTAGGCCCAATCTCCCATGTATCTAATACCCATGGACCTAACATGACCATCATGTTTAGCTTGTGGAAGTCCCTTTGTTAGCGGATCCGCAACATTGTCATCAGTAGGTACTCTGCATATATTTATGTCTCCCCTATCAACGATCTCTCGAATGATATGAAAACGCCTAAGTATGTGTTTGGATTTCTGATGTACTCTTGGTTCCTTTGCTTGAGCAATAGCACCATTATTATCACAATAAAGGTCTATTGGATTAGCAATACTAGGAACCACCTCAAGTTCAGTTATGAACTTCTTAATCCAAACAGCTTCCTTTGCAGCATCCGATGCAGCAATATACTCAGCTTCTGTTGTAGAATCAGCGGTTGTACTTTGCTTGGAACTCTTCCAGCTTACAGCTCCACCATTTAACATAAACACAAAACCCGATTGCGATCGGCTATCATCTTTGTCGGTTTGGAAGCTTGCATCTGTGTAAGCATTTACAACGAGATCATCTTCCATTCCTCCATAGACCAAAACGAGTCTTTAGTTCTTCTTAAGTACTTAAAAATCGCTTTTACAGCTATCCAGTGATTTTCGCCAGGGTCGGATTGGTATCTACTTGTCATGCTCAAAGCATAAGACACATCCGGCCTAGTACAAATCATGGCATACATGATGGACCCAATTGCCGAAGCATATGGAATATCATTCATTTTCTCACGCTCATCTTTTGTCTTAGGACATTGAGTCTTGCTTAGAGAAACTCCATGTAACATGGGCAAGGTGCCTCTCTTAGAATTTTCCATACGGAATCTTCTAATGACCTTGTCAATGTATGTACTTTGGCTTAAACCAAGTAGCCTCCTTGATCTATCTCTATAGATCTTAATGCCAAGTATATATGCGGCTTCACCCATATCTTTCATTGCGAAGCACTTTCCTAACCAAGTCTTCACAGACTGAAGTGTAGGAATGTCGTTTCCAATGAGCAATATGTCATCCACGTATAAAATAAGGAATAGCACTATGCTCCCACTAATCTTCTTGTATACACAAGGCTCATCTTCGTTCTTGATGAAACCAAACTCTTTGACCGATTCATCAAAACGGAGATTCCAACTCCTTGAAGCTTGCTTCAATCCATAGATGGATCTTTGCAATTTGCATACCTTAGAATCTTGTTCAAAACCTTCTGGTTGTGTCATATACACATCCTCTTGGAGTTTTCCATTTAGGAAAGCGGTTTTGACGTCCATCTGACATATTTCATAGTCATGATATGCGGCAATGGCAAGCAAAATTCTTATAGACTTGATCATTGCTACGGGTGAAAAGGTCTCATCATAGTCAATACCATGAACTTGCCTATAACCCTTCGCTACAAGCCTAGCTTTGTAAGTATGCACCTTCCCATCCATGTCAGTCTTCTTCTTGAAGACCCATTTGCATCCTATGGTTTTTACACCTTCGGGCGCATCAATCAAATTCCAAACTTGATTGTCTTGCATGGATTGCAATTCGGATTCCATGGCTCCAAGCCACTTGTCCGAATCAGGAGAAGACATCGCCTCTTGGTAGGTTGACGGTTCATCATTCTCAATGATTTCTACCTCATTACTATCCGTTACGAGAAATCCATATCTCTCGGGCTCGGATCGTAACCTACTAGATCTGCGAGATGCTTGTGTATTTTGAACAGGTTCCACAACTCTTTGTGGTTCTTGTTCTTGTTCCACTATTGGTTCAATGTTATTTTCTGGGTCTCGAATTTCTTCAAGATTTATTTTACTCCCACTGATTTCTTTGGAGAGAAACTCTTTCTCTAGAAAGACACCAGTTCGGGCAACAAACACTTTGTTGTCCTCTCGGTTGTAAAAGTAATATCCTTTAGTTTCCTTAGGATATCCCACGAAAATATATTTATCAGATTTGTGTGCTAGTTTGTCAGAGATAAGTCTCTTGACATAAACTTCGCAACCCCAAATCCTCATGAATGATAAACTAGGTTTCTTTCCACTCCACATCTCATATGGAGTCTTTGGAACCGATTTAGTTGGAACTTGATTTAGTGTGAAAGCAGCGGTTTCTAGGGCGTAACCCCAAAAGGATATTGGAAGATCAACTTGACTCATCATTGATCGAACCATGTCTAACAAAGTCCGATTTCTCCTCTCAGACACACCATTCCATTGTGGTGTTCCGGGCGGAGTCAATTGTGAAACTATTCCACAATTCTTTAGATGATCGTCAAATTCTTGACTTAAGTATTCACCACCTCGATCTGATCGAAGTGCCTTTATACTTTTGCCAAGTTGTTTTTCTACTTCATTTTGAAATATTCGAAATATCTCAAATGCTTCACTTTTATGTTTCATTAGGTAAACATACCCAAATCTACTATAATCATCAGTGAAGGTTATGAAGTATTGAAATCCTCCCCTAGCATTGCTACTTAATGGTCCGCATACATCGGAATGTATCAACCCCAATAAGTCGCTTGCCCTTTCACCCAACTTGGTAAAAGGTGTCTTAGTCATTTTTCCAAGAAGACACGACTCACAAGTGTCATATGACTCTAAGTCACATGAACCCAAAAGTCCGTCCCCATGGAGTTTTGAGATACGCTTCTCATTAATATGACCAAGACGGCAATGCCACAAATAAGTATGATTTATATCATTAGGTTTTGATTTCTTATTTACATGATAGACATTATTTTCATTCTTGACATCCAAGATATAAAGGCCATTAAATGAATTAGCAATACCATAAAGCACATCATTTAAATAAATAAAAAATTTCTTATTCTCAATAAGAAACTTAAAACCTTCATTATCCAAACAAGAAATTGAAATAATATTTTGCTTAAATCCGGAACATAATAACAATTGTTCAAAACAAGAATTAATCCGGAAGGTAAAGTGACTTCATAAGTCCCTACGGCTAATGCAGCAACTCTTGCTCCATTCCCCACGCGTAGATCTACTTCACCTTCTTTAAGCAGTCTCCTATTCTTTAGTCCCTGCACATTTAGACAAATGTGAGAACCACATCCGGTATCCAATACCCAAGAATCAGTGGTAGAAAGGAGAATATCTATCATATAGATACCTGAAGTCGATGCATCCTTGCTGCTCTTCTTCTTCTTTTGCTCTTCCAAGAAAGCCTTGCAATTACGTTTCCAATGACCAATTTCTTGACAATGGAAACAAATTGCATCCTTTTGTGTATCGGGTTTTGCCTCAGAAGTCTTGGCAACCTTTGCCTTGCTTATCTTGGGTTTGACAACTTTTGCCTTACCCTTGCCTTTGGCACCAGGCTTCTTCCCATCATGAACCAAGAGCACGGGAGAACCTTTCTCCACAATTTTCATCTCTGCAGTTTTGAGCATCCCATGCAACTCAGAGAGATTCTTATCCATTCCATGCATGTTATAATTCATTACAAACTGATTATAACTTTTAGGCAATGAATTAAGAATGAGATCCGTGGCTAGCTCCAATGGGATTGGATAGCCAAGTTTCTCGAGGTGCTCTACATAACCTTTCATTTTAAGAAAGTGAGGACTCACTTGTTGCCCTTCATTCATTTTACTAGTAGTGAATGCAACAATGGTCTTGTACCTCTCTTGCCTAGCTTGCTCTTGAAACATGGTTCTCAACTCCACGCCTATCTCATAGGCTTCCAAATGTTCCAAACTTTGTTGGAGTTTTGAACACATAGCAGCAAGCATGAGACAACTTACATCTCTAGAATCATTACGATGTTTCTTGTAATTGTCTCTTTCTACCCTAGGGGCAGTAGGCGGTGGTTCAGCGGGGAGAGGCCCATCGAGAATGTACAACTTATCTTCTTGCCTAAGAACGATTCTTATGCTACGGATCCAATCCATAAAGTTGGTACCATTCTCTTCGAGCTTATCCTTCTCAAGGATCGATCGCAACGACATTGATTGAGTGTTATTAGTCATTATCTACAAATATGAAAAATTTCCAAAATTTAATAAGTACCGATTTTCATTAAAGAGATAAATAATGTATTTTTCAAACAAAATACTCCCACTAAATTATATAACCTTCATATACATCCAATGTATAATATAATTTAAATGGGTTAAGATCCAACTTTAATTTAATTTCAAGTCCGCTAAGGCGGATTACACAAAATCAAATTAATTAGGTAGACAACTCTTGTCAATCATATCTCATATGACTCTTAGTTCCTTTTATGAGATTCTTTAAGAAATCAAATTTCAAAAAGCATGTTAAACCTCATCTTTGCCTAGGCCCAAAACTGTTTTGACGCCCAATTAAGTCTAACCATTTTAAACGCACAGTTAATGTGTCCCGCTAGGGCGTGCCCACACTATCTATCTTGCTCATACATAAACAAATTTAATGCATCTCGCTAGGGCGAATCTACATTAAAGTCACTCATGTACTAACAAGTGTTTTAATCATGGCATGGCAATAAAAGACTTAAAACTTTCTTTGAAGGTTCCTCACATATAGCATATAACACATTTATGAGCACATAATATAAACATGTTACACATCAAGTTTAGCCACTAAATTAATCTTCATTAATTTAAGCATGATATTTATGTGTCATTAGTTTCTCTATAATTATGAGGATGAGACTATTTCAACTTTGGTTATTATCTCCAAATCAAGACAAAAAGAAGTGCGGTCGAACTAAGCCATTAGGCAACCACAATCCCGCACTAATTCAAGAAACCAAGAAAGTAGTCCATGTGGCCGAAACTAAGCAATAGATGGTCTCGATGAACGTAGGTCAATTGCATTCACAATTCCACATGGATCTCCAATCATTGAATCAAGAACTTTGTTTCTCAATTTTAGCAATTATGAACTCTTCATAATTCTAACTTCGTTTTATCTTTGAAACTTTGATTGCGATCAAGTTTGGGAAACACAATCTCGATGAACGCAGATTAGCCATCCAAACCTTGAACCAATCTTAGAATCACAAGACTAAAACAAATAGGAAAATCAAACCCCAAGATCCTCACATAACCAACTACCCAAAACCCATTCCAGATCAGCAAGTATGGACTGGTTCTGTTACTGGTTTTGTTGGACCTCTCGAAAATTCCAAATTCTGATTTCAACCAAAATCAGACCTTCTGATCATCTTGTGCGGCCGCCTAAAAACCCTTGTGCGGCCGCCCAAGGCGTTTTGTGCAGTCGCCCAGTGCCATCAGAATGTGCAGAATTATCAAGTTCGAAAATTTTGTCTCAAAATTGTTTTTCCCCGATTATTAAAACTTTGATCCAATCAAAAATTAATAATCAACAATTCTGAATCCATCATAATTTATTTATTGCGATTGAATCGTGCGATTAAAGTTGCAAAACAATAAACCACATAAAATCACATAACACATAAACATCACATATTCCAATATTCATATCATGCAAGGCACATAAACAATTTATATACACATAACATGATCTAGGTATTGAAATAATCAACATGAACGGGGCTCTGATACCACTGTTGGGTTTCGATCAAACATGCGCAGCGGAATTTAGCATTTAAAATTTTGAAACCCAAAGCCATGGATCCGTTCATATGATTAAATCAAATACAACATAAGAATAAAGGAATAAACTAACCCTTGATGGATATCAAATTCTCTTGGTCTTTGGTGGAGGTTTGAAGACTTGATCACGATCACAAAGCTTGAACACGAACTTTGAAGATGATGATTTTCACCCTCTAGCGGTATCCACACTTCGAACGAATATCAAAGGAGCTTCTTTGATCTTGGTTGCTAGACCAAATTGTGAAACACTTTTTCACAATCAAAAGAACTATATGGAATTTATTTTGTGTATTATTTTGTTCTTCAACCAAGAGTGTCTTAGAACAAAATAAACCCTCTCTCAAACTCTTTGAGACTCACAAAATCATTAGCTTAGAGTGCTGGCCGAATTTGGTCTTTTATACACAAGTATGACCTATTCCAAATAGGAAACTTGTGTCAAAATCCGTCCAAAATTCGTTTCCTAATCAAATTAGGAATCTGCCACCCGACAGTACTGTGCGGCCGCCCAGAATGCACTGTGCGGTCGCACAACTATCTGAAACAAAACTGGTACAAAAATGAGCTAAGTGTGCGGCCGCCCAGTCCATTATGTGCGGTCGCCCACTTCCCAGAAAGTCCAGAATTTCCAAAATTCCAATGTAGTCCTTTTAAAGATTCGTTCTATTGTGTGTGACCCTCTAGGATTATACTAAGTTGGCAATGGGTTCAAACATGAAACCATAAGATATGATTAGGTTCTAGCAAACCGTCATACCTACCCAAATAGTATAACTAGATACAAGTTCGCATTCCTCTTAGAATATGTCACAATCCTTTTGTCCACGATATCATTGAACACAAGTCATGGTCAAAGAGTCAACTTGTTTTGTTCAATACTTTCTCGATTCTGAATATGTTGATAATCCAAATGACATTGATCCAATCAATTCATTTGAGTCCGGCCGAACATTTCATCAACATCATTCCTACGAGTGGCCCAAGCTTGACATCTCTCCGAGGAGGGACAAATCTATTTAGCTTATTATTCTTCCCTACGTGAATCTGATTATGCCAATCATACCCTTTATAACTACTCGGTTAAAAGTAGCGTTTGAATATGTCAAACATAATGTTCATCAAGTGGAAGACTATAATAACTTCATGTCTAAGGATTCAAATGACATAACTAATATGAGATATATGTATGACATAGACCATGACATGAATCTCATAAAGCGGGTCATGTCCAGTACTTTGTTCCAAACAAGTACCCATAAATCTAACATGATCATCCCATGATCATTTAGCCTTTATACTAGTGCTTAACAAGTACTAGGGACGGAGATTATTATAAGTAAACATGAACAATAATAATAATCAAAACATCTCTTTATTGATATGAAATAAATGATAACAATTATAACGTTTATTAAACGTGCCTAGGGCACCACTACCAATACAAAGGCCTTCTCCTACAGCAAATTTGTCTAGTAATATGAGGAATGCAGACACTTGGATCATTGACTCAGGAGCAAGTGATCATATAACTTGCAATGAGTCGATGTTGAAGAACCAAAACAGAACGAGAACGGAGGCACCAGTAAAGATTCCCAATGGTGATAGAATACCAGTCAAGGGCATCGGCGATTCACAACTCCCGAACGGATTAAATATCCGTCACGTTTTGAATATACCAGATTTTCAATGCAATTTATTGTCTGTTAGCCGATTAACCAAAGATTTGAACTGTTCTCTCACATTCTTCCCGGATTTTTGTGTGAGACAGGATTTAACCTCGAGGTCTCTGATTGGAGTGGGCAGGTGTAAGGATGGTCTATATCACATCGAACCGGTCACAGAGAAAAAGACAACTGTGCAGACAGTTGTTCAACCAACAGTGGCAGCAACAGTTGACACACGGGTATGGCACAATAGATTGGGTCATGCTTCTGTTTTCAATTCTCAACCTTTTAATAATTTTGGTAAAGGTAAAGAACATTGTGACTCATGTATTCGAGCTAAAATGATGAGACTCCCTTTTTCGACTAGTAGTATTCAAACTCAGTCATGTTTTGACCTCGTTCATTGTGATATTTGGGGTGGTTATAAAACTCCTTCCCTTTCGGGTGCTCATTATTTTTTGACCGTTGTTGATGATTTTAGTCGGGGAGTTTGGGTTTTCTTGATGAAACACAAGTATGAAGTCCATCATTACCTCACTATGTTTTGCAATATGGTCAACACCCAATTCGGAAAAAGGGTCAAACGCATTAGGAGTGATAATGGGGGTGAGTTTCAGTCCTTATTAATGCTAGGATACTATGTTGATCATGGAATAATCCTTGAGACATCTTGTACCGACACTCCACAACAAAATGGAGTTGTTGAGCGCAAGCATCGTCATATTTTGGACATGGCTAGAGCCCTTCGATTTGAGGCAGGATTACCAAAGAAGTTTTGGGGGGAATGCGTCTTAACTGCCGCTTATATAATTAATCGCTTGCCTACCAAAGTTTTAAAAAATAAAACTCCCTATGAGATCTTACTTCAAAAGAAACCTTCCTTTGATCATCTTCGTGTCTTTGGATGTTTGGCTTATGCCAAGAATAATAAGAAAGGGGGAGACAAGTTTGATGTAAGGGGAGACCTTGTGTTTTTGTTGGTATCCTTATTCTCAAAAGGGTTATTGGGTTTTTGATTTGGAGACTAAGGTGATTTATACGTCCCGTGATGTTAAGTTCGTGGAAGATGTGTTTCCTTTCAAAAGAATCATTTCAGAAGCCAGTACGCCTTCTTTGAGTAATAACAGGGACAGAGATTGGGAAGAAGAAATTGCGGAATTAGAGCAGCTGGAACCACTTGAGAGGTCAGTTGAGCAGGTAGTTGACAGGGAACATGTGTACACACAACTGGATTCTACAGCACCAGAACATGAACAGTCAGTTGTTCAGACAGTTGACGAACCAGTTGTGCCAACACCTGCTGAACAGGTCACCGAACAACTGGAACCAGAACCAAGCAGACGAAGTGAACGACAACGACATCAGCCTAAACACCTCCAGGAATTCGTTGTCAACTTACCCGGTTCCATAGACCATCCGCCTCCCAGTTCCAACTCAGTAACCTCGAAGGTATATCCTCTATCTAACTATGTCTCTTATGATCGTTTTTCTCCTAATCATAAGGCATTTCTTGCGGCCATCACTTCACGTGATGAGCCTAAATATTATCACCAGGCTGTTAAAGATCAACAATGGCGTGATGCAATGAAACGGGAGATGGAAGCTTTAGAAGCAAATGGTACGTGGACACTTGAGGCTCTACCTCCGGGAAAGAAAGCCGTAGATTCCAAATGGGTTTATAAAATAAAATATAAACCAAATGGAGAAATAGAGAGGTACAAAGCGCGCTTGGTGGCAAAGGGTTTTACACAGATCGAAGGGATAGACTTTCACGATACTTTCGCTCCAGTTGCAAAGCTAGTCACAGTGCGTAGCCTTCTTGCCGTAGCAACCAAACGTAACTGGGCAGTTCATCAGCTTGACGTAAATAATGCCTTTCTACATGGTGATTTAGAAGAAGACGTATATATGAAGATACCACAGGGCTTTGCAAAGGAAGGGGACACTAGAGTTTGCAAGCTTCAAAAGTCATTATATGGTCTTCGACAGGCATCAAGGAATTGTTACCAAAAGTTTACCACAGCTCTCCTTTCTATCGGGTTCAGGCAGTCACGGGCTGATCACTCTTTGTTCATATACAAAAGGGACAAGACCTATGTTGCTGCTCTAATATATGTCGATGATGTTCTTCTTGTTGGGGATGATCTTTCCAAAATAGAGTCTGTGAAGATTTTTTTAGATGAGCAATTCAGCATAAAAGATCTCGGAAATTTGAAGTATTTTCTTGGGATCGAAGTTTCAAGATCAAACGAAGGGATGGTGCTCAGTCAACGTAAGTATACGTTAGACATACTCGAGGAGAGTGGATTGCAAGGGGGCAGGCCAAGTGAATTCCCTATGGAGCAAAACTTGCGACTTAGTAGTGAAGATGACAGTCCCTTGACTGATGAGGCACAGTATCGGCGATTAGTTGGCAGGTTGTTGTACTTGACAGTCACTAGACCCGACATCCAATTCGCAGTCAACAGATTGAGTCAGTTCATTGCAGCACCACGGCGCACGCATATGGATGCAGCTCTTCGTGTGGTTCGCTTCCTAAAAGGAACAGCTGGTCAAGGCCTTTTTCTACCAGCACATGGCGAGCTCCATCTTGAGTCATACTGTGATGCCGATTGGGGTCCATGCCCAATGACAAGACGGTCATGCACAGGATACTTTATATCCTTAGGGGGAGCCCCAATATCGTGGCGCACAAAGAAACAGTCAGTCGTATCCCGTTCTTCAGCCGAGGCGGAATATCGTGCCATGGTCACTACCGTTAGCGAAGTTATTTGGTTACGTTGGTTATTACAGGAACTTGAGGCACCACAGTCCACAGCGACGAATTTGCACTGTGATAATCAAGCGGCTTGCCATATAGCAAATAACCCAGTTTTTCATGAACGAACGAAGCATGTAGAGATGGACTGTTATTTTGTTAAGGAGAGTATTTGTTAAGGAGAGGGTTACATCCGGGGATATTCTGCCGTGCAAAATCGCATCTGAACATCAATTAGCTGATTCATTCACAAAACCTCTTGGAGCAACACGTTTTCGTTTTCTAGCTGGCAAGCTGGGCATTCGTGATTTTCACGCGCCACCTTGAGGGGGAGTGATGGAATTGATTATGCATATCCTTTATTTTTGGATTATTATTGTAAATAGAATTAGTTATGTAGTATATCTCATCAAATATTCCACAATGATTTGATGAGATTCTTTCCTTGTTTTAGACGTGTAGGACTCTTGAAGGAGTGTATATATTCTTGTAAAGGATGATGATCCCAAGTAGAAATCAATACAGTTCATATGTTTTCTCCTTCTTCCTCCACTAAATTTATCAAAGGAAGGCACCGCTTAGGGCCCCCGAAAATATGCGCAAATTTAGGGCCCCAAATTTACCACTTACTTTATATATAATAACCTTCGGCCTAAAATAACTTAAATAGACACTGCGCCAGTGGAAGAGGGGCTACCTGTAAAGATACCACTTGTTGTTTTGTAATTTTCCCCCTTTTTTATTCTTTCGTTTTCTTTTTCTTTCTTTTTTTCTTCCTCCACATTTATTTCATTTTTTCCTTCTTTCTTCCACTAACATTTATTTCAAATCTAGTTTAGTTTAAACTTTCTTCTTGATATATTTTTAAAAATTCTTCATTTCTTCACACAACATTTATTGAAATTTTTGTAATTCATTCTTGCAACTTTTTTTTTTGGAATTTTGAGGCTTTCTTTCTCTTATTACTGCAATAGTCTTTATTTTTTTTTATGCATTTATCACTAAAATGTTACTGCAATTTATTATTTTATAAAAATATTTTTGCAATTATCATGGTCCAAAAATGTTAGCCTAACCCCAATTATTCTTTAACGTATTACTGTTTAAAGTGTTAGGATTAATGCGTGTGTTTAGTTTGGGCTAAAAAAATGAGGGTCCCGCTTGAATAGTTCGCTTTGGGCCTCAAATTTCACAGGACCGGCCCTGAGAGCAGCTCCTTTCCAAAAACTTTTTTTTTTCTTTTTGAAAATATTGCGGCATGTAACGCCCAAAATAAATTCATGAAAAAAAAAGAGCTTTAACTATCAAGGATGCTTTAATCATGCATAACAGCAATGTTAATATCATGGGGGATTGTCTTTGATTTGATTAAGAGTAAATTTATATATTTTCCATTCATTCATTTTGGTGACGGAACATTAACAAAACCAAAGCCGCAAATGAAAGATAAAATTCGACAGCACCACCAGTGGCAGACCTAGAACCTTTCTTTAGCGGGTTCACAAATAACACTAAAGTATCAAATTTAGTGTCTCTTAAGCTAGCACGATACAAAACTTCAAATTATAATATCTTGTACGGGACTAAAATATAGAACTTTAAACAATTTTCTTGTATTTAAATATAATTTTTCAATATGTCAATAAATGAATAACAAAGAAAGTGAAACAAAAAGATAGCTATGATGTATAATTTACTGCTCACCACTATGATATTTTGAAAATATATAGAGTGATTAATTTGTTTTAACTTATGAATCAAACCAATTAACATATTAAGTAAAAGAAAACTTTATGACATACAGTATAATGTATTGACAAAAACTTTTATGCGACCGTCTCACGGCGTGAGACGGGTCGCCCCACCCATTGCTCAAAGCCCGGTTTACCCACAGCGCGCCACGTGTCTTTGTTTTAAAAAAAAAAAAAAAAAAAAAAACTTCAATAATTTTAAAATGCTATATCTTGAGATTTTGAAGTCGATTTTTTTAAAAAAAAAATACCGGTGTGTTCGTCTCGACGAGACGAATAAAACTAGATAGGTCATGATATCGTTTGATTTTTTTAAAAAAAAATATTTTTTAACATACAAAACAAGTGAGCTGCTTGTCATAGTAAAATGTAACACTTTTATTGTAAGATGTAACAGCAGTTTCACAAATAATATAAATAATTTTTGTGATTAGAAAAAGTAATAATTGAAGTGTAACACAGTGTATGTATGATTGTAATATGCTATATAGATGAATGTAACAGTTTTATAGAGTAAATGTTACTTTTTTTCTTTAAAAAAAAAAAGTAAAAATTCATGTATATAAGCGGTTTTGTATTTCAATTGAATGTAAAACCTTAGAAAAGTGTTACAATTGAGGGGGGGGGGGGGGAGTTACATTCATTTATTATAAAATGCAACGTTAGTTTAGTTGTCAATCTTATGTTATCTTTAATCTATTTCATCAAAATTGTGGTACATTTTTTAGGGGAAAAAAAGTGTTACATATGAGAAAAAAATGTTACATTTCTTTACAAAAAATGTTACTTTTGCTGGCGAGAAAAAAATGGCCGGGAAAAAAAGCTGAAAGGCAAAAAAAAAAAGTCGGCTTACCTGTGAGACGGTCTCACAGGAGACCGCCCCGTCTGTATTTGATAATTCATAAAGAAAAAGGCGTATGGTACCCGCTTTACACAAAATTGGTCAATTAATTTTAACAACTGGCCTCAAATTGGAAGGGAAAAAAAATCCCCCAATTGGATGGCGATGCAGAGACTACCATCCGCACCAAACAGCTTATATGTTCTGCGGGTGCACAGTTAGTATATATTGGAATATTCCAACAAAAGTTCTTACGAAATTTGAGAAATCATCACAGAAATCAGCGGGTGCACTTGCACCCGCACTATATATGATAGGTCCGCCCCTGGACAATACCTCAATCGAAATCAAAGGTACAACTGGTCATTTTCTTTACTCTTGAAATTAATGGTCAGCAGTACATACTGAAAGGAAGATGTGAAACATTGCTAACGAAAATCAGGAAAAAAAGGCTCATTGGAGAATACAAAAAAACAGGGAATAGCGTAAAATTGCTACAGATGAAGTAGGCCTAATACACTACAAATGTATTGCTTACTAGTGTATATGCAGTCCAGTTTAAGAGCTAATCTTCTTCCATATCTCCCTCGCTTTCCTGCTCTTCCTCACCTTCACTTTGTGCTTCTTCTCCGTCCTCATTATCATGTTCTTCGCCGTCACTTTCCTTTTTTTTCTTGTCTCCAGCATTTCCTGAAAGAAAAAAAAAACATATTTTCAAAAGAAAGAGTTAAGAATGAGTGACGGAACCTCCCAGTAATTTTAGGAGCAACCTTACATGAAGAATTAAGAACGAGCACGTAGCCTCCCATTAATGGTTTGGCTTGAAGAAACTTGTTCAGATTATTATTCCAAAAAAATAAAAATAATGACGCCATAGTTTGTGAAAAGAGTACCATATTCACTGAAAATGACTCCACCAGAGCACAATCCTTCCTCAATTTTGATAAGCTGCAGAGTCATCCTAGGTCCAATCTCTTGAAGCTTCACGGCACTTTTGGTATAAGCCCGATTAACTCTACCAAGATCTCTTGATAAAGTCACAGTTGCTGCTTCTTCATCTCCCTCACTTTCTGACCCATAGCCAGCCCTACAATAAAAGAATATAAATAAAGAAAATATTAGTAGGAAATTTATCGCCCAAAATGCTATAGGTATAGAATATAGATCATTTCAGGTTTCTAATTCTATTTGTCATTCTGTGTTCCCCTTTTCCTCTAGCAAGTAGCAACACCCATACACATGCACACAGAAAAACAGTTTAACAAATCTAGAAAGTAGTAAACGGGCGTCACAGACCAACAACCACACGAGAAATGAGGATCTAAGCTGAAAAAAGTCAAATGACTTGGGAAGAAATTGGTAAGGTAAGGTTTAGGGTGGAGCACTTACTGAAGTCCAGGACCAAGAGTTAATGAGGTTACATGGCCTGTATTTTTACTAAGTAGTGGATTTCATGATGAAGGCAACCCCTCAAGAGTTGATTGTTATCATGGTTTCTCCAGGACAATAACAACTATGGTCACCCCTCGCCATTGCACAGTTATGGCCCATCTTACAGTGAGCCCCAATATATAACTATCCTTTATACAAGTGATATCACATGATATGTACTCAGAAGAACAAACATAGTGGGAATAACAGCATCACTGGGCCAAACAACCAATGACATTCTATAACAGTATACTCGAGAAAACTTAATTGCTGTAATATTTATTTACGTTTCCTACTTTTTCTGAGTTTTCTTCATTTTCATTTTTTCCTGAAATATGCAATTTCACCCACTACAAGTTTTTCCCTGAAGTCGAGAGAGAGAGAGAGAGTTGCATACTTTGTCACAAAGTCACTGACATCCTGAAGAGTTCTTAAATCCGGAACTTGGTGGTTCTGCACAAACTTCCTAATTCTTCGAGAGACACCAACCGGCTGTAATCTGATCGAATAATGCCGAAAGTCGATAAGCTTTGTCTCCTTATTGTAGTTCAGTAACACGATTCTCTGGCACGAAGAAAGTTTAACCTGCAATGCACTAGTATGGTTAAATATGATGCTTATGCTGCAACAAGTATTTACATGTTCTCTTATCACTCACAGTGTTGATATCAATGGCTGGGAAAATGTTCTGAAACATAATTGTGGTGAGTTTCAAATGTTGTTCTCCAGTCCCAAAACCAGAAAGCACAATCTGCAAAAGGGCATTGCAAATCATAATACTTAACATTTCAACTTGATCACAACATAACACTATTGGGCAAATGTACATATATTGCTATAGCAAATTGTAACTACAACCCCATACTTTGCGTAAGTATAGATGATACTGATCATGTCAAGAAGATACAAAAGAGAGGAGAATGGATCGTATGCATATGTAAGCACGCTTTTGGAACAATAATTACCAGGGGTGGGTTCTTAAACAGATCTTTAGGACATCTGGGGCGCACTTGGGATTGAGCAATATCAACAGCCAAAGAGTACTCATTAACTTTGAATGTGAGGGTAGGACCTTGTGGCGTCCTTGCAACCCTCAAGTACGGAGAGTTTCCACTTTTTGACAACATGAGAAAATGAGTAACACCCATAGGCCCTGCAACATTCAAGAAGTCTCTAAGATTGTTACGCTTCTTCTCCTGCAATTGAGAAGAACCGATACAAACCAAGTCAGCAGATTTAGCGCGCACTGGCAGGAATATTACTGAATAGTGTCTCATTAGGAAAAATGACTCATGTAAGTTTAGAAGAGCATGTTCTTTCTACCTGAAACACTTTCATGGTTACTAAACTCGATTATTTTAGAACCATGCCCTCTTGAATTCTTAGAAAGAGCAGAAATAAAGGAGATCCAAAAAAATCGCTAACGACAGTTCCCGAGCAATAGCTACATATTGCTTGATTGGAAATATAACTATAAGCATGAAATCGGCATATTCAACAGATTATATGCCATAAATTGGTTGTACCAAGTAACCAATAACTCCAAAGCTATATAGTGTACAAAATCAAGGACAAAAGCAGCATATATCACCTTAAGGTTGAGGGCAGTAAACGGAAGCATGAGCTTTCTCAAGTCTGATTGCAATTGCCTGAGAGAACCAGGTAACTTGCTTCGAGAAAACACAAAGCTCCTTGGTATCTTGTCGCCGGTTACATGATCGACGTTCTTCTGCTGCAGTTGTTTCTTCGCAACGGGCCTCACGAACTTCACCTTCTTTTTCTGATTCAATTCAAACCAAAATTAAGAAATGGCTAACAATCACATACAAAAATTAGGTTAAATAAGCAATTGAATTGGAGAGCTAATTACTTACATTGCGGAAACGCGCCATCTAATGAAATGAAAGTATTTAGCTATTGAATTGACGGAGTCCGTCGGAGTGGTTTCTCCGGGGTTATAATTTCCGAGCGACGATGAGGGTCGGCGATTAAGCAATGGGATTTCCGTTCGCCGACGAGTGTTTAGGGAAGTTAGGGTTTTAGGGTTGTTCCCGCCGAGGCAGGCAATTAAGAGAAACGAATACCACTAAGGTTTTGGGTACGAGTTTATTGCAAAACTGACATGCGTACTTTCATTTATTTTTAATTTGACTCGCAAACTTTGTAAACATCAAATATGGCTTGCGTATTTTCATTTTTGAAATTTTGAGACGATTTTTTAACACCCGTAAAAAAACATAACGGAATACTCTGTATAAAGGGTGAAACTGTAAAGAATAAAACTTAAAGTGCTTTCTGAACAATATTACAAATACAAGAACTTGTACAACCAAAAGTGCTTTCTGAAAGGTGCGGTGCATCCACAAGCCAACGACGTCTAAATTTCAAGAATAAATTAGTCGTATTGATGTATAGAAATTGAACAATTGCAATCCGGCTCCAGATCCACACATCGAATTTTGGGTTTTACCTTTGATTGTTAAGATTCGAGGGGGAAGCTCCGGGAAAAAAAGAATCGAAGGAAGCCTAGGCGAGCCTGAGAAGATCGACACTAGAAGAAAAGGCTCGTGACGGCAATGGTGAGAGGTGACGGCAACGGCCAGAGGCGACGGCGACGGAAACGGCAAGGAGAGACAACGTAAGCCGGCGGTAACAACAACGAGCGACAGCGAAGGCAAGAGTAATATTGACGATAGATGACAGCTGAGGGAAGGACTCCACCATGATTGACGGGATTAACCTGTCTACTCGTGTAATTTGAAAGGGTAGATTGGGGTTTAATCTTGATCTGGCTGACCAATTTAAGGGTTGCGTTTAATCTTGATCTGGACCAATTTAGGGTTTGTATGTGTAGATTTGGAGAAGAAGAGAGTCAATGGAGTAATGGAGTGTTGAAATCTGCAATCTTAGGATTTTAAGTTTTATTTCTTACACTTTCACCCCTTATACAGAGTGTCCCGTTATGTTTTTTAACGGGTGTTAAAAAAGCCGTCTCAAAATTTTGAAAATGAAAGTACGCAAGCCACATTTGATGTTTCCAAAGTTTGCGAGTCAAATTGAAAATAAATGAAAGTACGCATGTTAGTTTTGCAATAAACTCTTTTGGGTACATATGCAAACGGGTCGGTTACGTAAACGGATCGGACCAGGTATAAAACTAGAACCACGACCCACACGTGTTTCCGACTTAAATACTTGCGTGTCCAAAATAACTGTCTCTTTTTCCGACTTAAATACTTATTTCTCTCCTTCAACAATTTCATTTCTTTAACAACTCCATTAATTTTTGACCCTTTCTATCCTTGATTCAATTCAAATAATGTGTGAAATTCTTTTTTCACTCTTATTAATTGTCAACCTGATAATTAATAATTGTGAAATTATGGATTTAATTTTAAATTAGTTTTTTAGGTTTTGCAATTTAGTTTTTGTTAAAATGTTTCTTTTTGTATTCTGATTGTGCTTTTCCCTCTCCTTACGTGAGAGGCTGTGATATCCCTTCTTTGTCAAGGGTTTTGTGTATTTTATTTGTTGTTTTTATGGACTACTTGTTTGGTTATCTCAATCAACTATCCGACAAAGATGATGAAGGAGCATTTATGGCGGCTCGGGCTTTTATCATTCGTGGTCTTGTTCGGGTGGTGGAGGGAGATGCAATGGGTTTATTCTCTGCAACGCCGTGGGCCATGGAGATGGGATTTGAAAATGTTGAATTTCAAGTGTACTCTATACTGGTTCATGATGGAGTAAAGCCAAAAAAATCAAGTTTTAATTAAACTTGATTCAATCCTTACGTGCTGCAAGGTTGTGCTAAGTGGAAACTATTCGTTTTCTTTCCGGTTGATAGGTAAGAATGCCAATTTTTTGGCAAATGTAATTTTTATGGCAGCGTTTGTAAACGCGAGTCCTACTGTTTGGGTGTAACTTCTAGTGCTTGTGGATAGTTGACTTCTAAACATTTGTTGTTGTTAATAAAATGACTTTCTTGGTTTCATAAAAAAAAAAAAAAAAAAAAAAACCAAAAAAAACTTTACCCAGTGTGCAACTTTACTACATTAATATCTCATACCAAGACAATTAATAAAATAGAATAAGTTTCAATGTAAGGGTATGAAAGACATTTAGCTCAAAAGTGATAGTTATTTTGGCTCAAAAGGTTAGCTAAAAAATGATAGTCATTTTGGACGGGAGGAAGTATTTAAATGATACTTCCTTCCTTCATCATCGGTCTTTGGAAATTTGTTTCATTTGACTTTTTATAGTTAATATAAATAAACTTTGAACAAGCATTAGTCTCAATCAAACGATCACAATCAAATCTTAAAAATTGTTATTAATAAATTATTTACAAATTTTAAAAGTTTATTAGAATGATTAAATCGTCAATGTTGGGTTAAAATGTAACAAACTTTTTTTTAAGATGGAGGGAATATGATATCAGAATTTCTAATTGTGAATGGTTAATACCTTATGCTATAAATCAGTACTCTCAAGTATTTATGCAAAAAAAAATGAGCAATATGAAAATTTTATTAACTCGTTGTCATTTAACCGTTACATATTTAAATGATATTATCATGATTCAAGTGATTTTATACACACTTCTCAAAATAACACTAAGTACACTTTTTTAAGCTTAAACGTATTATGTTGCATTTGCATCAATTTTTTTTTAATTTTTTTTTTAAATGAATGCTTAAATTTCATTTTAAGTGGATTTTGAAAATTTCTGTTAGAAAGAGTTACAAAAAAAAAAAGGTTCATTTAATAAAAATTATTACCACAGACATTTTTTTTATAAAAAAAAAAAGGACATTCATATTAAGACAATTTTTTTCAAAATAATTGTCGTTGATTTATTCAGATAAGGGATTATTATTATGTTATGTAACATACTCCCTCTGTCCCGCTCGAATTAGGATTCTTGGTCAAATAATTTATACTTTGACAAAAAATTTGAAAAAAAATAATTAGCTTAATAAAAATCAAAAAAATAGTTATTTAGTTTATTATTAATCGTGATACAAGAAAAAAAAAATTAATTTTTATTAACATCATTATTTTTCTTGAAATGATCAAAGTATAAATTACTTGACCAAGAATCATAATTCGAGCGGGACGGATGGAGTATTAAATATAAGAGGACGTATTTAATAATATAGGGTGCGTCTAACATCACTCTGGTATTACAAATGAAAATCTTTTAAAGGCCATATTCTCATAATGATCATGAGAAACCCATCCTTCTCATGGTTCACATGATCCAATCCTCTTTCAGTTCACCACTCTCACTTCTCAATCTTTAATTTATTACCCTCATCATTTTCTTGCCTCTTTAGCTAACCAACTCCAAAAAAATATAATTAAAGTTCACAATATTATCTACACTTTTAAATTTTCTTTATAACACCTAGCAACATTGTGTAAAGTAAACCTATTCCTTCTCATACCCTTACAATATACCATCCCTTTCCCTATTCTTTTCTCCCCCAAGAAACATGGTAAGAATTGTTCACACTCTAGCAACATTGATTTTCATATCCTTGCTTCGACACTCGTGCTCGTGGCCGTACGAGACTTATGTTAGAGATGCATGTAACGTGACTAAATACCAAGATCTCTGCATCCGCTCACTATCACCGTTTTCATATGAAGCCCAACAAGACCCTAGTAAGTGGGCTCGGGCTGGAGTTTCGGTCACAATAAGCGAGGCGAAAAACGTGACTCGGTTTTTGATCGGTTTGAAGTCCCGTAACACCACCCGGAGGGGGAGGAACCGGGTGGCGTTGTCCGATTGCCTCGAGTGCTTGCTAGATTCACTTGACAATCTCCATCAATCATTGGATGTGCTTAGGGATCTAAACGTTGAGACATTTGATTCACAAATGGGGGATGTAACTACTTGGGTTAGTGCTTCTCTTACTGATGAGGATACTTGTTTAGATGGGCTTGATGGCCCAATGGGTAGACAAATGAGGTTGGTCCAAGAGAGGGTTACAACTGTGGGCTATTTCACTAGTAATGCTTTAGCTCTTGTTTCAAAACTTGCAACTGATGGCCCAGTGAACTCGTACGGCCCATAGTCCTCCTTAGCCGGTCTTCATACTTATTTTGTTGTTATTAATTCAAACTAGTGTTACTCCCATGCATCTATACTCAATTTTAATAAATTTAGATGAGTTGAATAAGAATGACACATTATTATTGTAAAAAAAAAACTCTGAACAAACTATTGCTAGTGATAACATCAGTTTGACCAGGAAATGTATCGTTACATATCAATATCTTAAGGTTAGCTGCATCTTAACGCAAGATAAGGCAACATATAGTTAACCATGACAAACCACAAATTTCATCAATAAAAATATTTCTAAAACTAAAAATGAATTTATTTTAATATATTTTCTTTAAGAAAATTAACATAATTAAAATACGTCTATATAAACCCTAATTATATATATACATAATCAATATCATAAAATGACAAAAGTTGCATCCAAAAACCCTTAAAACAAACTATTTAAACGTTCTACAACCGTAAACTAAATAAACCCTAATTATATATATACATATAAAAAAGGAACAAAACAGATAAAAAGTTTAGAAGCGTGTTTTTTAGGCCCTAAACAACGTTTTTTTGGGGATTTTAAACCATGCCTCAAGAGGCTACGCCCTTGGACTATAGTTCGTCTTGCTCCGACGTTCGATTCGATATGAGGTGCGTTCCGTGGTTGATTCAGAGTCAAAAGTTACGACCGTTTCCGCGCACGCGCTCAAATGACTCCAAAAACTTCAACGCCTTCTGTCTGCATCGATTGGTAATTTTTCACTATATATTGTTCTTAATTCATTTTTTTCACTATATAAAAAAATTAAAAAGTATCATATAAAAATCAATCTACATGCAAATTGACTATTTGTGCCAAATTAAAGATAATGACATATTTGACCTTATTTACCCAACTTTCTTAAGTTGGAGGTGCATATAAGCCTCATTCTAAATATGAAACGAATTTCTTCATTTTATATAGTTATAGATATGGATTACTACCAAACTTGTAAAATAAGCTTGAATGTTGGAAGACAATTTTGCCTTTCATTGTTGCAAAATTTAAAACTTTCTTGTTATTATATTACTATAAATATAGATGTGCCATTTTTTTCAACATATATTGATCAAACTTCAATTTTTAACTTTATTAAAAAAAGAAAAACTATCATATACAAAATAATTTTTTAACTTAATTAAAAAAAAAAATCATCAAATACAAAATAAATCTACATGCAAAGTTGACTACATCTACCAAATTAACGGTAGAGGCTTTTGTTCGTCTCGCTCCTACGTTCGATATGATGTGCGTTCCGTGGTTGATCCGGAGTTAAAAGTTACGACCGTTTCCGTGCACGCGCTCAAATGACTCCGAAAACTTCAACGCCTTCCGTCCGCATCAATTAGTAATTTTTCTCTATATATTGATCATAATTCATTTTCTTCACTATATAAAAAATAAAAAGTATCATATAAAAGTCAATCTACATGCAAAGTTAACTATTTATGCTAATATATTTGACCTTATTTACCCAACTTTCTTATTTTGGAGGTGCATATGGGTCTCATTCTAAAAATGACAAGACTTTATTCATGTGTTTTTTTTTAAAAAAAAAAGGAATATGTGACAAGTGTTAGTAGTAGCTAAAAATAAAACCGGTCGATCAAATTAGATTTATTAGTCCTCTATCTTATTTTAATTTTATTTATTGCTCGGAGTTGAAAGAAACTGAATATGGGCTTGTGAATATGGGCTTGTAAGTTGTAAGGTCATGAAAATTAAAATTGGACTCAGATCACATGAGCAAGGGAAATGTGACACATTTGACATGAGCGCGTTCCACTTTGATGGGGGTAATTCTAGTACTAGGAAAGAAATTAAAACGAAAACTAATACTCCCTCTGTCCCAGAAAAATAGTCTTATTTTGATTTTTTATAGTCAACAAAAATAAACTTTGATCAACCATTAGTGACGATCTAATCATTCTAGTGAAATTATAAAATTTGTAATTGATAAATTATTAAGTGATTTATCGATAACAATTTTTAGAATTTCATTGTGATTATTAAATTGACACCAATGTTTGGTCAAAATTTATTTTTGTTGACTATAAAAAATCAAAATGAGATTATCTTTTCAGGATAGAGGGAGTAAAAGGCAACTTGATAGTAATCACATTTGACATTTCAAATGAGGTTTATTGGTTGTTTGAAAATGATGCTTATGGTAATCAATTTCCTAAGTGGTTTTCATTTTGACCAATCTTACCTGATTCTCATTAAGAGATGAAGATGGAACAAGGGTTGATGCCTTCCCTAGAAACTTGTTTTTTTTTTTTTTTTTTTTCTTTCTCCACACAGATATTTTTATTTTTGCTACTCATGTTTGCTTCTCAAGAATATACTAAATATTTTTGTAATTTTGATAAGAGCAAATTGCACTTTAGTTACCTGAGTTTGTCGTCATATTTCAATTGGTTATCCAGTTTGTGTTTGTTACAATTTGGTTATTGAGTACGTCTTTTTGTTGAAATCATGTGTAATTTTTGTTAGTTCGTCAGAAACCTAACGGAACGTGTGTCATGTGCCACTCACATGACATACTTAAAGGTATTTTTGTCTTTTCCAAGAGCGTACACTAAAAGACATAATTATTTGTTTTTTTAAACAAAAAAAAAACAAAAAGACATAAAGTTGAAAAAGAAAATGAAAAAAGAGGGATGGATCGTGAACATAGTTCCCCAAATCACCAATCCCTAGTCCACCCTTCGCCGAGTAGTTCCCCAAATCACCAATCCATAGTTACCCACTCAATGCTTACAAAATGACAAAACTACCCTTAAGTATGTCATGTGAGTGGTATATGACACACCAACTAACCAAAATTACATCTTATTGCAACAAAACACATACTCAATAACCAAATTGTAACAAACACAAACTGGATAACCAATTGAAATATGACAACAAACTCAGGTAACTAAAGTGCAATTTGCCCTTTTGATAATACAAGGTGTTTTAAGTTGAAACTATGTTTATATAGATGTAAAAAAAAAAAAAATGCCCAAAAAGAAAACAAGTTCTAATTAGATATAAACTTGAAGTCCTCTCGTTTTCATAGTACATGTCGTTTTAGAATTCTTCACACATATTTAGAAGTGCAATTAATACGTATTAAAAAGACAAATGTGCCCTTAAAAGAATCCAATTACCTAGGCATTTAAATGCTTATACGAGAAATAGTTCACAATTAATGAATAAGGGTATAATAGGTAAACAAGCGTAATTCTTTCTTGGTAATAGTAAAACGTCAAGTATTTTGGAACAAAAAACTGCTCCTAAAGAGTGTGTTTTGGAGGAAACTAGTTCCTCCATAAGTTATAAAAAATTCTGTTTTTAACCCTTAAACCCCAAACCTAAAACCATAAACACTAAACTTTAAACCCTAAACCTTAACCCCTATAAAAACATGACTTTTTATAACTTAGGAGAAACTAGTTTCCCCCAAAATTTTCTCGCTCCTAAAACGTCATGTATTATGAAACGAATGGAGTATTTAGACTCCTTCCAACACTATTTTAATTGAGAATTAATTAACATTAATCATAATTTATCATAACTTTATGATTAAGTCCACCACATATTTTTCGAGATGAGATCTTCTGTACCACTTTTATGTATCATTCCATGTATCACTTGTAATCCAACCGTTCACATGTTCATATAATAGTATTACCATAATACCAATCTCAATAATTATGAGTCATTAAATCACTTGTGTCACATGTCAGATGAAGTGATACGGCACGTAAGATTTGGACACATATTTTTCCTACTACGTCGGGTTTCTGAAAACCGAATCTTATGATTTGTCCGTGAGAAAAGTCAAACTGCCACGCGGAAGTAGATGAGCGGCCCTTGCTTGAGAAATGATCCACAGCGACGTGCAAACAAAGATCCTTGTTCACGTAGGTCCCACTCTAGTGATAGATCTTACCATCCTTCCTCCCTCCTTGGTCACATCAACGGTCAACGGCTTAGCCACCGGTACTTACTTGTTACTCCCAATTCTCACCTCATTCTTAAAAGAGGTGGTCTCCTTGAGAACAAGGAGATCCAGTCTCATGCATGAGACGGGTCGCCTCATAACTTATGGGTCGAACCCGTCATGTGGCAACCCACCATTGGCCGATTTTTTTTTTTTTTTTTTTTTTTTGAGTTTTTGAGTTTTTATATTATTTTTTTCGGCTTTTCAATGGTCTAGCAAAAAATAATAGTTACCATCTCTTAAAGTAACATTGTTCATAAGTAAACGTAATACTTGTTTTAAAAAAACAAAAGCTCGTTTATACCCATTTTTCCAAATGTAATACTAAATATAATTACATGTAACCCAAACAATATCTAAATGTAATAATCATCTATGCTGAAATATAATAGTGCTTTAGCTAAAATGTAATATAATGTGTATTTTAAATTCTATTTTTTAAAAGAAAATAACATTTGAAAAGTAATAACTTATGTATATGAATGTAATAGTAAGTTTATACAAGTAAATGTAACACTTTGATTGACGAAATTGTAACAGATCTCTATAAATAATGTAATACTTTTACTTGTATCATGATAAATTTGACCCCATTGTAACTTATTGTTTGAAAACATATAGATATCTATACATATGTATTATAATTATGTACAAATACTATTACATATAAATAACACGTTTGTTACATTTTAGTTATAATAAGTATTACTTTTGGCAAACGAAGAAAACATAGGAAAAACACTATTACTTTAAGAGATGGTAAGTATTACTTTTCACAAACCGAAAAAAAAAAACCAAAAAAAAAAATATAAAAATTTTAAAAAATAAATAAAAAAAAAAAATTATTTTTTTTTCCGGCCAATGAGGGGCTGCCACGTGGCAGGGTCCCCCATGGGTCCTGGAGCAGCGTTGTGGGTCGGTAATGGGTCAAAAAAATGACCCGTCTCATCCATGAGACGGGTTGGAGTGTTCTCACACGAGTTTTTGTCTTCTTAAAATTCAACTAGTCTAACAGCCCCGCGTTAAACAACGCACGGTCAATTTTTTTTTATAAATGACAAAAAATAAATTAATATACTCACTATAACTGTCTCATTTTATTTACATAACTATTAAAAAATTGTTGTTCTTAAAAAAATATCTTATAGCCTTTATTTAAAAATATTTTAAAATAATAAAAGAAACCATTGGTTTATTGTTTTAGCTATAAATAAATAATTTATTACCCAAAATTTTTTAACTTAAATGTCAATATAAATTAGTTATCTTAGTTTTTGAAACTACTTTCTCATGATTTTATTTATCAATTTTTTATGATAAAAACTTGTGTTAGACGTTCTCACATGTGAGACGAGTCTCGTTGAGAGAGTAATTGGTTTGCTCCCTATGAGCGGGGCAGTGCAAGCCCGTTTCCTCTCTCATCAAGACTCGTCTCATGTGTGAGACCGTCTCTCATAAGACTTCCTCGGTTTTTCTTGTTTCTTTTTTGAGAAAGTTCACCTAAATAACACTCTTTCAAATTTAAACTTATAGTATTACTCTTAGAAAAAATGGTCACTAAAATTTTTGCTTTTAAGAGAACTATAATAACGATATGCTTAAAAAACATTAATGACTCTATTTAGTAGAAAAAAAGGCTACTACATCAATACTGTAGTAGATTAGTAAAAATTTAGTAGAGCAGGGTAAAAAAGATTAGATATATATTTTTAACAAAACAGATTAGATATATATCAAAATATATTTTTGCAGATTCGTTTGTACACTTAGGAAATGTAATATTTTGACTTGACACATTTCTATGCTAACAATTGGTTAATCCAGTAATATTTGAAAAATATACGCCAGAGGAAAATCAATAAAAACAAATGATGTGTAACTACTGTTTCATAATTATTTTTTTAGTTATTTTTTTTTTATTTTTTTGCACAATTTTTCTAATAAAAAAATATGTGTAAATAGTAGAACCCAATGTAAATGTATCAATTAATTTGTCTATTAAACTATTAATGCTGGTGTTCATTATGCTGGGACTTATTAAAGGCAAAGAAAAATCGAGAAAGAGGTCTTTTTGGGATTTGTAATAATTGTATTTTTGATAATTAAAATTTGAGCTAATGTATCTGGCCAAAATATAGTCTGGGTTAGAGTTTTGGAGGGAAACTGAAATAGAAAGGGGCTCTAATGACTTGAGCCTTTATATATATATATCTATCCTTTTCTCTAGTTTCATTTTCTTATATTCACATAATTAACTTATGAAAATGAGATGTAAGGAATTGTTCATTACTTCAATTGATGTTTTAGATTCATCATAAAATAATAATTACAAAAAGATGACATTATTAAGTTTATTGATAATCTTTTTTTATTCTAAGAAAAATATTGAGTTTTTCAAATAATGCTTTACTCTCTCCGTCCTATAAAATGTGCACAAATTTCCTTTTTGGACGTCACATTAATAAGTCACACCTGAACCACTAGACGATGGGGGCCGACTTGTTCAACCGCTCTCTAAAATGGCAAAAAAAAAAAAAATTACTCCCCCTCCCCCGAAATAAATACCGTCGTATTTTTAAATTACTATAAAGGAACTTTTATTAATTTTAAGTTATTTAATTATTTTAATGAATTTTAATTTTTTTTATTAATAGTATTAATAAAGGTGTATCAATAACAAGTTTCATAATTTTATTAGGATAACGAAATGAACATATATTTATTGCTCAAAATTTCATCGTACTAACATAAAAAATGACGATATTTATTTCAGGACAAAAGGGAGTATTTTTAATTATTCTTATTAGATTTTCATCGTTGAAAATATAATAAATTCACATTTCATATATAATTGCAATCCTAGTAAATGAACAATAATTTGAATATTTTTGCATCTATTTGCGACAGAAAGCACTAAATTAAGAATATCTCTCAACTACAATTTAAATAAACAAATGAAGGGATTACCATTTACTCTAATTCAACTTGATGTGTCACCAATGCTTACTTGAAATATCTACCTCAATATCTATCCACTATGCAATAATGCTCAAAACGTGCAAAGCCAAAATATGTCAAACATTCAAGGTATAGTGATATAGTACACCACAACCAATTATAATTTGTCACACTTAGGTTTTTGTCTATTTTAAAATAAATATCGTAATTTTTTTTTAAATAAAATATTTTAATGCAATTTTATCATTATACAAATAATGCGCAAATAAGTAAAGCGTAATCTTTTTAAAATTATTAAATAAATCAAACACGATATTTTTTTAAGAATAGAATTCCGAATACAACAAACCCCAAATTACGACTTCAAAAATATCTTACTAGCTAGGATGCCTGCAAGTTGAAATTTTTAGATGTGGATAAAAGAAAAGACAAAGACTTCCGTGCACCGCGCATGATCCGTCTCATCCATGAGACAGGTCGGTTTTTGACCCACCTGCCGACCCACTGAACCGGCTCCAGGACCCAGGGGTCGACCCTACCACGTGGCAGCCTCTCATAGGCCCAATTTTTTTTTTATATTTTTTTTTGCTTTTTTTTTTTAATATTTATATTATTTTTTTTTGGTTTTTTTCGGTTTGTCAAAAGTAATAGTTACTATAACTTAATGTAATGACTGTATTCATATAAAGTAACAGTTTGTATACATAAAAATAATACATATATACAGAAAAGTAACAGTGTTTTTTTTCTATGTTTTCTTCGTTTGCCAAAAGTAATACTTATTACAACTAAAATGTAACGAACGTGTTATTTATATGTAATAATGTTTATATATAATTGTAACACATATGTATAGAAAAAGTAATAATTCAACCATTTACATTTTTAGAGCTAAAAACACTTGATTAGTGTTACATGTAAAAGTATTACATTATCTTTAGAAATATGTTATAATTTTTTTTATTAAAATGTTACATTTACTTGTACAAACAATTACATTCGTATATGAGTTGTTACTTTTCAAATGTTACTTTCTTTCAAAAAATTAAATCAAAATACACAATATTTTACATTTTTTCAAAAGCATTATTACATTTCAGTATAAATGATAATTACATTTAGATATTGTTTGGGTTACATGTAATTATAGTTAGTATTACATTTGAAAAAATGGGTAAAACTTGCTTTTGCTTTTGTAAAACAGGTGTTACGTTTACTTATGAACAATGTTACTTTATATGTATAAGTCATTACATTAAGTTATGGTAACTATTACTTTTGGTGAACGGCTGAAAAGCCGAAAAAATAATATAAAAACTCAAAAAAAGCAAAAAAAATAAAATAAAAATAAAATTGGACCTCTAGGAGGCTGCCACGTGACGGGTCATGCCACATGGGTCATGGGTCGACCCGTCTCATGCATGAGACGGATCCCCTTGTTCTCATGGGAGACCACCTCAAAAGAAAATTGTCCACATTCATCTTGGGGCCTTTTCGTCAATTTTCAGAAAGAAATTAAAGTGTGATAATTAGGTTTGTTACGCAAAGGCGTAGTGGTATACTCCCTCTGTCCCATCTTAAACTTCAAAAAAAAAATGGGCACAAGAATTAAGATGAGAATCTTTATATTATAAAATATAGATAGTGAGCTAGAGTGTTGTGAGTATAGAAAGTGGGTAGGAGAGAGAAAGTGGGGTAGGAATAGTTAGTGGATAGTGGTTGTGTTTATGACATGTATGGCCCACTAAATAAAAAAGTATAAAAAACTTTCTTTTTTTGGATTTTGAAGTTTAAAATGGGACAAAAAATTTTTGAAGTTTAAAATAGGACGGTGGGAGTATGTAGCTTTAAAAAAAAATTAAAAAAAATAAATCAACAGTATTTTAATAGCATTGTTAGTTATGAATCTAGTGATTGTTTATCTAAAATAATTGAATATTTTAATATTTCCATTCAGTTTGGTGCAAGAGGTTTTGACTTTTAATACAGGGGGGTTTTGAGCTTTGGAATTACTCCAAGTTTTTCTTCACGACACCCAACTTTATTTGAGTTTGAGTGGAGGTGGAGATTCAATTTTTGGCAAGTTGCCAACTTGCCACCGTGGGTTAAAAAAAGGCCAAACATTAAGACTAGTACACACCATGCTTTCAGTTAGGGATGATCAAAACCGGTTTCGAGACCGGTTCTGGTTCGGAACCGCCGGTCCGGTTCAGTATATATGTGACCTTGAACCGTCCGCGCTTACACCGGTTCCGGTTCCGGTCATCACAATCCTGTTCCGGTCCGGTTCCGGTTCAGTCCAGGCTACCTTTTTTTATTTTTTTTTATCATACAATAATGAATAAACATGTTAAAATTTATTAAAAGACAATAGATTTTTATTTTATAATACACTAATGAATAAACATGTTAAAATTTATTGAAAAATAAGGGATTTTTATTTTTTTTAATGGAAATGCCGATCCGGTTCCGGTTCGCCATATATGTGACCTGAACCGGCCCGTGCCTACCACGGTTACTCCGGTTCCGTTTACTCCCCGGTTTGCTCCGGTTCCGGGCTTTTCCGGTCCGGTTTTTCGGTTCCGGTCCGGTTTGGCAATCCCTACTTTCAGTATTATTGGACAATTATTTCACGTATGAATTGATATACTCTCTCCGTCCCAAAACAACCTGCACCCTTTTTAAAATGCACGGGAATTAATAAAATGTGTAAGAAAAGTGGGTGGTGTGAGTGAGAAAGAGAGAGGAAGTGTGGTAGAGAATAGTAAATGGATAATTGTTGTGAGTGGAGAGGAGAGAGAAGTAGTGGGAATCTTTTCCATTTTGGGAAAGTGGCACTTACCAATGGGACACCCAAAAGAGAAATATGTGCAAGGTGTTTTGGGACGGAGGGAGTACAAATTCGAGGAGCTATTTTCCTTATTATGAGAGAGAAAGTGGAATACTCCTTTGTCCCAAAAAGATGATGTGTTGTGAGTGTAGATAGTTGAATATGAGAGAGAAAGTGGAATACTCCTTTGTCCCAAAAAGTTTGACATATTTGACTTTTATGATCAACACAAATTAACTTTGATCAAACATTAATGCCGATCTAATCATCCTGTGAAATTCTTAAAAATTGATAAATCATTAAGTGATTATATAACAATTTTTATAATGTTATTGCGATCACTAGATTGACACATAGTTACGATCAAAGTTAATATGTGTTGACTAAAAATTATCAAAATGACACAAACTTTCCGGAACAGATAGAGTATAAACTAGTAAGTGGATAGTTGTTGTGAGCATGACAAGTGAGTTTCATTATTTAAAATGTATTAATAAGTTTCTATTTACGAATTTTGTAGTTCAAAATAAGACAACTAGAATAATGATAAATTTTATAGATTAAAGTGGGACGGTAAGAGTTTTTGTTTCAGTTAGTTGAATTTCGCTTATGCAACATATTTTATAAGCTACAAATAATGTTCTTTTAAAATATTTAAAAGAAATAAAAAATACTACGATATTTATCAATTATGAAAGAAAAAAACGCGAAATTTATTACAATACTATTGAGGATTAAGTGTTAAGCATTAGTTAAAATAAAAAAAAATTAAAAAAAAAATGGCGTTAACTGAAATTTGACAGATCCATTACAAAATTAGTTTAGACATATTGATCATTAACATCCTAATTCTTTTCCTTTCAAAAAACAACAACATCCTAACTCTTTTTGTTTTAAAAAAGAAAAAAAAAAACCTAATTCTTTTAACTAATAAACATTAATCTATATAATATATAAAAGCAAAACCATTTCAAGCCTTCTCATTAAGCCACGTGGAATTATGACGTGGAAATCCACGTGGCATTATTCTATAGGCAAATGTATACAATACTTATTTCAGGAAATGATTTAGTTTTTTAAAATGTTTTTTTTTAAATCAAATATTTTCTAAGCTTAAATTACGAAAACATGATTACTTAATTTTAGTAGGCTAAAGATAATGGATATCTTAAATTAAAATATTAGAAATTATAATCATTCAGTTAGTTGAATTTTAAGATATGGCTAAAGATAAGAAATGTGATGTAGCAGTATATCTCGGTGAAGAAAATCGAGCCACATATTTTGCAAAAATAAAAATAAAAATAAAAATAAAAATGAAGGATTCTATAAATAAAGTATGTTTGATGTTTTAAATTACTAATTGATGCGGACACTAACGCGTTGAAGTTTTTGGAGTAATTTCAGCGAGTGCGCCGAAACCGTCATAACTTTTGACTCCGGATGAACCGCGGAACGCACCGCATATCAAATCGAACGTCGGAGCGAGACGGACAAAAGTCGTTATCTTTAATTTGGACGTAGATGTTGTCAACTTTGCATGCATATTCATTTTTATATGAGAATTTGTATTTTTTTGTTATTTAGTGAAAAAAAAAATTAAAGTTAATAATTAATGGTAAAAATCTACACATCTATATAATATATAAAAGCAAAACCATTTCAAGCCTTCTCATTAAGCCACGTGGAATTATGACGTGGAAATCCACGTGGCATTATTCTATAGGCAAATGTACATAATACTTATTTCAGGAAATGATTTAGTTTTTTAAAAATGTTTTTTTTTTAAATCAAATATTTTCTGAGCTTAAATTACGAAAACATGATTACTTAATTTTAGTAGGCTAAAGATAATGGATATCTTAAATTAAAATATTAGAAATTATAATCATTCAGTTAGTTGAATTTTAAGATATGGCTAAAGATAAGAAATGTGATGTAGCAGTATATCTCGGTGAAGAAAATCGAGCCACATATTTTGCAAAAATAAAAATAAAAATGAAGGATTCTATAAATAAAGTATGTTTGATGTTTTAAATTACTAATTGATGCGGACACTAACGCGTTGAAGTTTTTGGAGTAATTTCAGCGAGTGCGCCGAAACCATCATAACTTTTGACTCCGGATGAACCGCGGAACGCAACGCATATCAAATCGAACGTCGGAGCGAGACGGACAAAAGTCATAGGGCAAAAGCCCCTTGAGGCGGGGTCTAAAACAACAAAAAAATGTTATTTAAGGCCTTAACGGGCTCTTTATATCCTTGCAAATGAGATGGTGAACTTATATTCTGAGTTTGAAAATATCTTTCATCACTTAATATCCTTGCAAATTATATGGTATTATATAGATCACTTATTTGATTTTGTACCATTATCTCAGTTCGAAAATGCCTTTCATCAGTTTTTCTTAATAATTAAACTTTATTATTCCCGTCGAATTCCGACGGGTTACTCGCTAGTTACTACTAAAATGACAAACTCTACCCATTATAAAAGTTTAGAGTAGACATATTAAGAGTAATTTAAAGACTTTCAAATGGGATTGGAAGGTCGGGACTGACGTTTACCAAACAACATTGAAAATGATCTCTTCTCTTGGTACCGCCCTTACTTACTAGACACCTTCCAATTCTTTGTCTTTGTTCTACTTGTGGTTTCCCATTTAATAAATGACCTGTCTCCTCTCCGGCCGCCGCACAGGCTGAGACGACACACGGAGCCGACCTTTTTTTTTTTTTGTCACTTCAACTTTTTTTCCTCCAAACAAAAAGAACACTTATTTATAATGAAATGTAACACTTTTTTTTAAAAGAAAATGTACCACAATTTTGCTTCAATAGATTAAAGATAACATAAAGATTGACAACTAAACTAATGTCACACTTTTTTATAAATAAAGGAATGTAACACTTTGTTTTTCAAATGTAACACTGTCTATTTCAAAATTAACATAAGATTGACAAACTAAACTAATGTTACATTTTATAAAAAAAGAATGTAACATTTTTTCTCTCTCAATTGTAACAGTTTATATTTTTAAATGTAACATTATATCTTAAATGTAACAATTTTTATTGAGAAAGTAACAATTGAGATACAAGCCCGATTATATACATGAATTTTTACTTTTTTTTTAAACATTTACTAAATAAAAAATGTTACATTCATCTATATAGAAAATTATAATCATATATGCACTCTGTTCATCAAACAATTTGAAATTTCTTGTAAAACTGCTGTTATATTTGAAAGTAAAAAGTGTTACCTTTTGAAGATGAAACTGATACTTTTATCAGTACATAGTGTTACATCTCAGGTGACGAGCAGCTCAAAATTTTGTGTGTGTTAAAAAAGTATGTTTTTTAAAAAAATAAAAAAATCAAACCATATCATGACCTATCTAGTTTGATTCATCTCGTCAAGACGAACACAACCGTATTTAAAAAAAAAACTGATTTATAAATCTCAAGATATAGCATTTTAAAGTTATTGGATTTTTTTTTTTAAGGAATGACATGTGGCAGCGAGCGGCTGAACGCACCAGCGTGTGGCTCACAGCGCGCCACGTTTCTTAAAATGATTGGTTTGTTGGAAAATGGGTGGGTAACTGGATCTGGGTCGAGTCGGGCGGGCTTGGCCCGCCACACCGCCGCATGTAATTCTATTTGTCGCATGTAAGAATTTGCCTTAATAAATACTCGTACTAGTCTGCAAAGTTTGTTCGCAAAAAAATCAGTTGGAATGCAAAGACTGTATGCATTCTTTTATTAAAAGTGATTAAAAAGTATTTATATAATTAATTAGGGAGTTGATGGAAAGGAAACTAAAAAAACATGCACAAAATTCATTCAAACATAATTACTCCTATATCTTTCAAATTATTTGGTGGTTATGTATGAATGTTTAAAGTAATGAATGTCTAATGTATAACCTTTCACAATCCAAACGGGTCTATGTATGTACATGTAGTGTTAAATGTAATAATTAACATATAATGTAATTATTATACTCCCTCCGTCCTGGAGTAAGAGTCTTACCCCTCATTTGCACGCTTATTAATAAATATTGAAAGTGATGTAAATGTTGTGAGTGTAAAAGTAAAGTAGGAGAGAGAATGAGTGGGAGAGAATAGTGAATTGATTTGTGTTGAGTATAAAAGTAAAATAAGAGAGAGAATGAGTGAGGTGAATAGTAAAGATTCTTTGCCATTTTAGGAATAGGACTCTTACTCTGGGACGTACCAAAATGGAATGTAGGACTCTTACTCTGGGACGGAGGGAGTAATTAATTAATGATTACTTAGTAATATTAATAGTAATTTTAAAAGTGATTAAAAAGTATTTATATTTTCATGCAAATATTGTATGCATTATTTTATTAAAAGTGAGTAAAAAGTATTTATATTATTAATTAGGGAGTTGAAATAAACCAAACTAAAAAGACATGCACAAAATTCATTCAAACATAAATACTCTTTATATCTTTCAAATTTTTGGGTGCTATGTATGAATGTTTAAAGTATCTCTTAATGAATGTCTAATGTATGACCTTTCACAATCCAAACGGGTCTATATATGTATATGTAGTGTTAAATATAATAATTAACATATAATGTAATTATTATAAATAACATATAATGTAATTATTATAAATAATTAATAATATTAATAAAAATAGTTAACACATAAAATAATTATTATAACTAATATTATTGATTATAATTTTTACTTTACATAATAACTAATGATTACCTAGTAATATTAATAGTAATTTTAAATTTATATAATGATTATTATAATCAAAAAATACTATTAATAGTAATAATTAATGTATATATTAACTATTATTGTTAACTAGTAGTATTAATAGTAATCTTTAACATATATTATAACTATTATTATTAACTAATACTATTAGTAGTATTAATCAACTTACATAGTAACTATTATGATTAACTAATATTATTATTAGTAATAATTAACATATATACTTAACTATATTAGTTAATTATTAATAGTAAACTATAATAGTTAGCTATTATAATTATTATTATAAGTAATAGTTTCTATGATAGTTAACTATAATAGTTACCTTATATAGTAGCTAATGTTATTATAGCTAATACAATTAGATGAGAAACAAAAATTGAAAAGTCACTTGTTTATGACGGGGCGTTGACGTGGCATTACCAAATGCAAGCTTCCTCCATAGTTCGTCCACGTGTCAACACCATAACCATCTCCACCAACTTTAATATATATATAATATATATATATATATTATATATATAAGATTTGATTAATGAAATTTAATTAGTTGAAAAATTACAATAGTTGAAAAGTCACACCTTTAATGCACGCCTCTACCTAGTCTACACTCCTATTCAATATTATACAAGAGCATGAGTTATATTAGATACTTATATATATTCTTATAGAAGACTCTTCTATTCATATATGTTTTCTATAGAACTTATGTAAAGAGAAAAGTAATTCAAAAGTACCTAGTATCATACCTATTGTTATTAACTAATATTAGTACCTAGGTAGTCGAATGTCAAAAGACTTTGGAATTGAAACAATCAACTTACATGGAAGCCTCACAATCAAGATAAATCATTTTGTTGCTTACGTGTCATACCCAGAGTTGGTTTCACTAACTTTAAAATACTATACGTATAGATTTGGGTATACGAAAAAACGCCTACCCGGCATCCCAAAAGCCACAAAACAACCACGCGTAGTAAGAACAATGACATCCACTTCATTGTGAAAGAATGAGAGATTGGTCACAATTGCTTGTTAAAGAAAAAAACAAACAAACCAACAATTAAATATAGTCATTCAACAAATGAGATAAATTAAAGGCTCTCAACAAAGTAAAGAAATCCATGGCTCTCAAAAAATGAGACAAATTCAAGACTCTCGATAAAGTAGAGAAATATATTACTCCCTTCGTCTCAAATACTCCATCCGTTTCAAAATATCTATCGCTTTAGGAGTAACAAATTGTATCAAAATATATGTCGCTTTACTATTATCAATGCACTTTTACCTTTTGTCTCAACTAGTGTAACACCCGTGCCTTGAAGGCACGTCAAAACACTTAAGAAATAACAATTGCTACATAAAAAAAAAAGTTAACAAAAATTTCTTAAATTTAATATTCATAATATATTAACATAAAACAATTAAAATTTTGAAATATTTCCTTGTAAACAACATTAGTTGTTTCATCAACACTGTTACCTTCCTCGTCAGAAACTAAGATTTTCAACCCACCACGAGTAGTAACCCTAGACAAAGCAACAATATAATTGACCATGACTAACACTGGCCTTTTCAAGAACAAACCAACATGACTCAATGATTGACCTTGGCTTTTGTTAATCGTCATTGCATACGACACGATCAACGGAAACTGCCTTCTCTGAAATTTGAATGGTAAATTGAGATCAGAAGGAGATTAATGACATCCTCGGGATAAAATTTTTATCTCCAGCATTGCTTCCGTTTAAAACTTTTCCTTCTAAAACATGTTCTCCGAGCCTTGTAATAATAGTCTTGTTCCATTGCACAAACCTGCACTGTGATCAATATTTCTCAACAACATAACTGGAACACCGACTTAAGGCTTAAGTGATGATTAGGCAAGCCAGAAGACTTT